>OX155683.1:581200-1181200 GCA_944547425.1 Eupithecia centaureata
GTTTATATTTATGTAAAACAGCAATAAAAAAGGCTTATATTAAATAACACGATAACATGTCTAAATCCAATTTACTAGAACAGCATTAATATTTCCGACGAGCTCGGCTAAGCAACTGAATAATACGGTCGTGGTGATCCCGAGTAATTGCAGTGATGACGTCATGGATGATGTCACTGTCTCCGAGAATGGTGACGTCACGAGGCGGCAGTTAATCTGGCTCGAGTGGAAATAAGATCTGGGAGATTGAAGAGTCTGGCTTTCTTTATGTCGTAGTGTATTTAGTGTAGGAGATAGAAAGCAAAGTGTGTGGGTGTTTTTATACATTTTCCCTAAACTACGATAGTTTCAAGCGTAGAGTTCAGGAGCGTTATCGCTTCGTTTAAGCTTTAGCAAGTGATGAAGACGCCGTTCAAGAATGTATCAGCAGAGCACCAGCACGGTATCTAGTGATGTGACGGCGAGTGGTCACGGTAGGTGGCGCAGCGATCGATACCACCGCAGTACCTGCTCCTTGCTCCAAAACATAGCTTTCTTAATATATTACACTTTTGGCTAGTTGATAGAAGTAAGTCTTTTTTAAGAAATTTCATCCAGCTAGCTCACCTTGATTGAATCTTGGAAACTGAATTGGAGTCGTTATCATCGGCAGATACAAGCAGTAGTTTTGTCCGTCTTTGAGCAGAGCTGATATTTTGCCAGCTTCGTATTCGGCTAAAATATACCTACAACACTGTTATTTCAGAGAGTAATTACATTGTTGGCGATAGAAAAGCACACGAGTCTTTTGACACGGATCCGGTTTCTTGAACGTTGATATGAAAAAAAGATTTGGACATAGAAAAATTATGAAATTCATTATCCTTAGATTTCGTTTTAAGTTTTTCCGATGAAGAAGTTTGACTCTCTTAACAAATTGTATGGAAAAAGTTTTTTGCTTTTTCGGAAATTTCTAGAATTCAAACCTCAGTCGGTCCAGTGAATTTGATCCTTATGAAAATTTGAGAAACAGGTGGAAAGTTACCATTTTCTTGCTGACTGAACATATTTTCCAAAATCTGTGAACGCAATTCACAAATCTTAGTACCGTAAAACAGTGCAACTTTGCCCAACTAATTTGACTTTGCCCACCAGGGTACTTTTTTTAAAAGTCTTAGTATTATCGAGAATGTTCTAGTAGCTTTTATTTCTTATTTATTGGTAGAATTCTGAATATGTCACTGACAACACTAATTAACCGATTGTTGCTAATTTCACTTCAATTGACTGTCAGTTGATGTCAAAGTTGGTGGTGTTTTTGGCGGGCCAAATTTCGTGCGGAAAACTTTATTGAAAAACAGTACTTGCAGTTGCAGCAGGCAAGTAATTATTTTACCACTATAAGTTTATAACAAATAAACAATAACTGTCGAATATCTGACGCGAAACCTTTTTTAAACTCGAAAATATTCAGGTGGGCAATGTCAAATTACTTTTTCTGGAGTTCTGTTTACGACTTTGCCCACCAAAATATTGTTGTCAGGGTTGTCACTACGACATTAAATGAAAATTGATTTATGTATGTCATATTATTAGTAGGTCGGTTGGTATCTTTCTAACCACCTATTAGACGACCGTTGTGGCGCGTTGGGCGAAGGTCCACCTGCGACGTTAGTTAGTTAGTTAGCGGGTTCGATTCCCGCCTCGGAACAAATTTGTGTACGATCTGCAGAAATTTGTTCCGTTATTCTGGGTGTTTTCTATGTATAATAAAAAATATCTATCTATGAAATGTATTGTATTAAGTATATCAGTCATCTAGTACCTATAACACAAGCTCTGCTTAGCTTGGGGCTAGATGATGCTGTGTGGACTGTCCGGAATTATTTATATATTTATTTTATTATGAGAAAGTATTTAGTTTTCAGTATTTATTTATTTCAATTCCTCTTTATCAAATAATGTAATGACAAATTTACCATTTCTACAGTTTTTTTGTATATTAATCCCTTAATTTGTTTTATAAGCTAAATGAGGTACTTATCTTATTATTAATAATTTTTTTTGTGTCAGATACTAATAACCAGCGTTAAGGTGAAAATTCTACCACGTTTTGTTAAAACAAAAAAGCTATAATTAATGTAATGGTTATTTTCAGAATGAACAACAAAAAGTAAAAAAAAAAAGAAGAGTACTAAGTAAGTAAGAGACTATTCTGAGGATATGCTATGCATTAGCAGTAGAAATGGTCGAAAAAAAAACAATGTGACAACCCTAGCACATTTTTTTATTTGTATGAAAATTGACCAAAAATTATTTGTGTCTTTGCCCACTCAATTTAGGCGATTAATTTGCTTTCTTGAACGTTTCATATTAAGATATAAAGTAATATTGATTACCCTTAATGCTTGTTCCTTAAATCTTGAGATCATACAGTCAAAAATACCGGAATTACGATTTTTTTTGCAAAATGGGCAAACTTGTAATTTTTTATTTTATTTGGCCCGCTCTCTAAATTATGATTTTTTACACATACCGTCCCATTTTATTCGATTTTTAATCTTTTATTTGCAAAGAACAGTATTTATTTATAATAATGTAGCGCAAACATAATTTGAACTATACATACTTTTTAAATTATCTAAAATTAAACCACTAAATCCAAGAAAATTGGGCAAAGTTGCACTGTTTTACTGTATCTTATAAAGTTAAGGATGGTCTCCTTCGAACGTTTTTCTGTAACTATAACCGTTAAGGCCACCGCGGAGCAGATATAGAGGCCCTTACTGTCCCGTGTAAAAATCTACCCTCTAGCTTATGATCAATGTTGCGACAGACTTAAAGTGATCAACTAATCTTTGTTCAAAATCAACTCTCTAAGGATTTGACAAGAGGTTTCACTCTAGAAGTAATTTTTTCACAGCTACAATTAGTAAGCAATATACCTAGATGAGTTGACAAAGACTAACAGGTAGTAAAGCTATAGGTGGCCAGAGTGCAGCGAGTCCGTTCCAGGCCAGCGAGCCGTAATGTCCGTGTAATTGAGTTATGCCCAAACCTGGCGGGTCAAGGGCGGGTCGGGACAACGCAGCGGGTGCGCACCAGTATGCTCATTTACGATACACGGTAAACTATTAATGAATTTATTGCTGTGAAAGTATGAGGTAATTGTGCATTGTCTTATGACTACTATACAAAAACAAAAATAAATTCTTATTGCTTTGGGCTTTTCAAATAAGCACTTAGGCTAGTCAATTTGAAACCATAAATAATTAAGTATCTAAACTAGCACGTGAAAAATTAAAATATGACCCAAACAAAAAGACAAAAGTGTCAAGCTTATTTTGCAAGTCAGTTTTTTTATCTTTATCTGTTTGCTGATTTGTATCCTTGTTCGTAATCGTCGAGAGGTCTATAATAATGTAATGGTTACATCGTGATTAACAATTTGCTTCATTAATCAGCAAAATCCGATTTCCAGATTCGATTCAGCAAAATTCAGTTGTAAGAAAAAGTCACCAAAATACACGCAAACAGATAGTAAACTTGGTTGGTGAGCGCACATCGTACAGGCGAGCGGGGCGTGGCCGCGTGGGCGGCGGAGCAAAGGACCCGTTTACTCTCTACAGTAAAAAAATCTTTTCTTCTTTAATTAAATTTTATGTAAAAATTGTCTCGTAAAAGTGAGCGAAAGTTCTTCAAATAAAAATAATGTTTATAAAAGTTCCAGCAACAGTTGTCCTACTGCACAATGTTGACAGTGTATTCAATTTTGGCTAGTTTCCACGGAGCGAGCGATCTAGCCTCGCACAAAGAGAATCGGCTATCCGCTCCAATGTGTGAGCCGCTCGGGCTAATCAAGTATCACGGATAGGCTGCTGATGACGTGCGGAATGTAGCAAAGTATGGTTCGAAACTGAAATTGATTCAGGACCATCACCGTATCTGAAATCCATCCACAGATGGACCTAGCCTACAAAGTTTCCAAAGTGCGCAAAGGTGTATCTGAAATCCATCCGCAGATGGAGCTAGCCTACAAAGTTTCCAAAGTGCGAAAAGGTTTATGAATTCTTATTTACACAATAGACGCATAGCATAGGTAAATTTAAGCTTACTCTGGGTAAGACAAAGCCAGCTTCTCTCTAAACCAGATATTGCAAAAACAAAACACATATACACGTTTTATGTTAAAACTCCAACGGCGGTATTGCTGGTCTCAATCAAATAACTAATGTGTGCAAAGTGGCAGAGTCTTCAGTGGAGCAATGAGCAGAATTACTCTCAAATGTGACTTCATCCTGAGACTGCGCTGCGGCAACCATTCAGCATTCTTCATCATTTTCTTGAATGGAAATTATCGGCATCGATATCGGATGATGAATAGGAAACCTTTAAGTAAACTTTGACTGTCAACAAATACAGTAATAGTAAAACATGAATGACAGTTACCAAGTGGTAGCACGCGTGGTTAACGAGCTAACCTTCAATCAGGGGTCACCACCCCCGTCATTAGGGCACCTGTAGGTACTTTTAACCGTCTACAAATATGAATTGTAAATCAACTCTAGTTTTGTGAGTGATGAATTGAAACGAACTGTTATTTATTACTTAGTAGTTTCTGCCCGCCGCTTTGCATGCGTTGTTCCTTTTAAAAAGTTAAAAGTTTATTTCTTATTTCGTTTATTCCTTAGGAACTGTTTTTTGGGATAAAAAGCCTATGTGTTGTTCTAGGTCTAGACTTTTATGTTTGCAAAATATCAGCTCGATCCGTTCAGTAGTTTTGGCGTGAAGAGATAACAAACATACACACAAACATACGCATTAACTTCTACCCTAGAAAGATAATCTGCGTAAAATTCACGCATCCGCGTTCGAATTATTGCTCTCTTTTTCTAAATAGCGGGATTTCAAGGACAAGCATCACGGAAATTTCATTTGTCGACTGGGCCTTTCGAGTGGAAAACGAATTTTTTTGTTAAGTTTCGCCATTTTTGAATTATAGATACCTAGTGAGTCAAAATTACGCATGATTATCTTTAACGTGACTTTTAGAAACATTTTAAGGAATGGGAATACTCATACATTTGTGTGTTTTATGTTTTAGTTGTTATTTTTTTGCCGTGTAAGTAGTCGTTTCACGTATTATTTTATATTTTAGGAATCTTGGTGCAACAATGACTAGTCTGAACCTGGATGAGGGGGAAATCTGGTCTCCAGGAACATCGATGTTTGGTTTTGACGGACCCCTTACATTAGTCATGTACAAATCGAAACCGGCTAAAATGGTTTGCCTTTTATCATCCTGCGATGAAAATGCGACTATAAATTAGACTTAAGGTAAACCGGAAATGATTATAATCAGTCAAAAGGTGGAGTAGACACGCTGGACCAAAAGTGTTCCTTGATGTCTTGCAACAGAAAGACGAACAGGTGGCCTATGGCGTTATTTTAAAGCATGATTAACGTGGCCTGAATAAATGCCTTTATAATATACCACCACAAGTTGTGTGCAAGGGCGAGAAACCTCTAATCATGAATAAAAATAACCAAACGCTTAGATGTCCCTTCATTGCAAAGATATTTGCGGGACAATATCGCTGATATGTTTCAAAATGTGTCCTCCAGTTCAACAGAAGACAACACAGAGCCTCTAGAACCAAAGAAACGTATAATATATTGTACGTATTGCCCTTCAAAAATAAGGCTTCAGCTAATTCTTCCTGCAAAAGATGCAAAAAGGTTGTTTGCAGAGAGCATAATGTGGATGTGTGCCAAACCTGTATATGACTGATTATGTGACTGATATGGCTCTTTATGGAAAATATGGTCTTTACTGATTATAATTTTAATTTAGAAACACTGATTACTATTTGCCAAAAACATTTTCACAGAAAATAAAAATTGTTATCCAATTTTGAAAGTGTTTGCAGATGTTTAGATTAAGCGTCCGTCTTTTAGTAAATAAACATAAATACATAATATTTTTGTGTTTCTATTATTACATCTGAGCCTAATTATGCTATTTATTAACCTTCTACCCAATTCTATTAGCTAGATTCGAAATAAAAGGTACTTAAAACGCATGCGTGAAAATTACGCATGATTATCTCTAACGTAGTATCAAATAAGATTATCTTTCTAGGGTTAAATAAGTGGTATATGATTGCGGTTGGTGGTGCGTGGTTGAGTTATCATTAGAGGACATTACTCAGGTGAATAAATCGTGCGGTTTGCGGTACACATCACTACATAGTATAAAACAAAGTCGGTTTTTCTGTCCCTATGTCTTTATGTCCCTTTGAATGCTTAAATCTTTAAAACTACGCAACGGATTTTGATGCGGTTTTTTTTAATAGATAGAGTGATTCAAGAGGAAGGTTTATATACTTATAATAAATCCGTGCGAAGCCGGGGCGGGTCGCTAGTAATATATAAGTATTGATTTAGTTACTGTGTGAGATATATCTTGTTGGTTTACCATCTACCTGAGTAGAGAGCTTTTCTTTACACAGGAACTTAGGGTGACCATTTATAATTAGATTAATAAAAATAAAGATATTTTAGATTTTAATGTATGTTATTGTACGCTAAAAACGTTCAAACTACTTTCTTAAATAACTTAGAAAGGAAAATGTACATAGATGAAGTTTTTTGGTAAAACATAATAGGACACTTTTTAGTATCAAAAAGCAAGTTTAACGTTATTCTGTTATCCGAAAGGATACCGAGATAGCCCATTGCTTACCACACAACATTCCGTGTGCCATTTGCTATTAAGTCTTCGTATGGTTAACATAAAAGTAAACCGTTTCAAAAACATTCCCGCAAAACCGGAAGTGCTTTTTCACGGGTTCACTATTAAAGTTTAACGTTAAATACACGATGCAACGTTTTATCTGTGTTTAAAACAGCAAATCTACTTAAAGTAGGGCAACGCGTCCCGTGCACGCGACCTACACTAAACGTTGTGCTGTGCTTCAGCGATGCCAAACTCTACGGTTTAAAATTGCTCGCAAAAGGGACTGAACCGGCTCGAAGGACCAATACTACTTTAACTCCTTAGCTAGTAATAATAAATGTAATCGGTATCCATGCTATATCAAAAGCTCAAGCACTATGTATGTACCATAGTATGTATATAGCTAGGATTTACGCATATTTAGTAATGTAACGTGTCTAACACAATTGGGACCAAATTATCTAGGTATTTCGATGCGACGAGTAAATTAACTAAAACGCTGCATCGACGGATTGGGATTTATATTGAAACCGTATTCTAGTGGTTATAGTTGAAACTGTTTCAGAGATAGATTGAACAGCCTAACATATAGAGTACCTGTAAGTACTTCACTACATAGTATAAAACAAAATCACTTTTGCTGTCCCTATTTCCGTATGTCCCTTTGACTGCTTAAAACTTTAAAACTACGCAACGAATTTTTATGCGGTTTTTTTAATAGATAGAGTGATTCAAGAGGAAGGTTTATACGTAAAATAAAACCGTGCGAAGCCGGGGCGGGTCACTAGTAAATAATATAAAAGTACACACACGGTTCAGGGACATCATTTTACTGACGATTTCCTAGTAACCCAACATGCTCACTGCTCTTTAGATTGGGGCTGGGCAACATGTTGCCGAACTTGTCTAGCATTATTTATTTATTTCCTTTCTCATGAAGGAAAGTGTTTACTGTGCATTAAAGGTCTCGTCAGCGTAAAAAGAACATTGAACGGGACATTAATGCGTAGGTACAAAGAGTTTTTAATTGTGATGCGAGTAGGTAATAAACAAAGCAGTAGGTAAAGTTCTCACGCTTTAATTTGTGAAGTGGTTGGAAATAAAATAACATTGTTTAATTATAAAACGAGTTGAAGTTCAACGAACTTAACTAACTAGAGTGAGGCAGTGTGGCCAACCTTCCGCATTTCCGCAAATAACGCAAAGGAAATCAAATCAGTTCAGGATGGAAAGGTTCTTGCTTTTAGGTTCCGCAGAGTGGTTCTAAAATGTATCAGACAGACGGCTACTACTAGTATATTAGTGGAATACAGTTACTTTACTTTAGTGACGAGTAATGAGACGACATAGAATCATCTAGTCCAACAGGAGAGCCGGTGGTATGGGAACTAAATTAGGGAACTTAGGGTCATTTAATCCAGTGTACGTTGATAGTAAAGTAATAAAAAAAAACATGGAAGTGTTTTATTGTGAAAGTTTCGTAAAAACTGATAAAGTCATAGATTATTATGAATTGCGTGAAGGATCCGAAGTACTTCAATTAATGTAGGTATAATAAATTTAGACATTGTGTATTCCGATGACGAAGAGAACTGGCGGAGGCTGGTCGACTGAGGCAAAAGAAAACCGCCTCGAGGCATAGGTATGCTTACTTTCATCAAAACTCGCTTATTTAACCGAGACCTGACTTCTGAGTGCTTCTTTGATATGAAACCACATTTTTTCAGCAAATACTCCTACGTTACTTTTGAGTCTACAGAAAAGAGAATAATTTGCGGCGGTTTTCGGCTGAATAATTACAGTTTTAAGTAAAGAGACTTTACTTTTGTGTCAGTGAATCGAGGTTATTAGCTTTGTGAAACCGTATTTTATTTTGTGAAATGAAACGGATTTTTTTTATTTTTCATTCGACGTCAAAGACATTTTTTAGTTTTAGGTGGTATGTTTGACGACGTTAGGTTATTTAGAATTTAGTTTAATGAAATCCTATATTTTATTGTCTAAAATCAGTCGTTTGAGAATGGTTCACTTTAATTTTGATTAAGTATACGAGTAAGTAATCTCCTCTTTTGGTAAGTATAAATAATACTCTTAGGTACTAATTCTTAACCATACTGTACTAATGAAATAAGGAGGCTAATTTTTTGAAATCATTTACACAATGAAGCCGTAAAAACCTTTATCCCCTTTATATAATAAACGCGTATGCATCGCAGAAACATTATACTTAGGTACGTGGAAAAACAACATCACGAAAGAAACATACATTTAGTACTTACACGCTAATAGCAACAGGCAACAAATGCTAAGCGGAAACCTCTTCAGAGAGATTGGAGTGGAAAATAAAGATGCGTAACCACCCCGCCCCGCCCCGCCCCGCCGATACCCTTGTAAAGCCTCAACACAAAGAATCGCCAAGAATTGAATACCACCTTACACCCGTTTGCACATCAGCCTTACACTACAGGGATTTTGTTTCTCCATCTTTTATGTAACAAAAGACTTTTCTTTGAAGAGATTTCTTTTTATAATAGAGGTAGTTGAGTAGCAGATTGTTAGCGAAATAATCGAAATAAGCGAATAAATACATATAATCTCAAAACTACAAACTTATTGTAATTTTGTTTATTGTAATTAATGAGTAGGTAACTGATTTGAGATAATTCGCACGTTCGTATTCGCGCACAATCAACTGTGAATGCTTTGAAATGTATGGAACCGTTACGAGATTCTTATTCCCACAGAAAATATCTGGGCTTTTCAATGATGACGCCACTACAGAATGTAATCTGTGATAACAAGGTCAAATTTTAGTGAATGATTAAATTAGAAATTGTTTAATGTGAAGCCAAGTTAATTCACAAAAGTCCTCTATTAATACCACCCACGCCAAGGTCGTTAGTGTAAAAGGATAAAATAGCAAACAAATAGTTAGTACGTGTGTTGTGTGTGGATCTAGCAACGCTAAACGAGCTACGTGCCTATGCCTACACAGTATTGGAAGCCTGGCTCTCGAGACCAACGCTACGTTTTATTACTTTTCGCAGAGCTTAACCGAACCTGGCAATATTGCCTTCCAATTTATGGAGACCACACTAAATAGCTTGGAACTTCCAACTTCGTTTGGATAAAAGATAATTTATGCAGCAATGCAAAACATTATCATAAACACGATATTCTCTGTTGGTAATATAACCTATGAGTCATTCACTTATTTTTATACGATTATTCACGTAATAATTTACTTTTTATCCTTTTCGAAGTCTTAATGAAATAACTTATCCTGTTTTAATGAATCAAACAAGTGCTATATTCCGTATTTTGTACACTAAATTTATTTTATAACATCTATACGCATGTTTTATTCACTATCACGTAATCCTTTTGAATTACCTATTAGTTCAGCTCGGAACAATGCAGTACTGGCCTTTTACGAACGTGATATTCATTTTAATTTTATATGAGCTGACCAGATACCCTTCGATCACATGATAAAAGAAACTATCTATTCGCATTTGTAGAATAATTTGAGCCATGCAAATAAAGCATGGAGGAAATTCATCGCTCATTGCATTTTATATTAAAAATAGTTATATGTTGGACCACCAGATGGTTATGAAGATGTGGTTTAATGCAAGCTTTCCCAGAATAAACTGTCTGATTTAAATTACCTTTTTTTATAATTTTCCTACATAGTGCGTTGTCAAGAGCAACTTAGTGCGTCAGTAGATAAGATTGCATTGTATTGTTATCCCGATTAACATTCAAGCGCCCTAAATGAAGACATTTTTCTTTTAAAAAACGCTGTATTTATTTTCTTTCAACTATAAGACTGCATCTGTAAACAACGGCCGGGCTCACCCGCGCATCTTCGTCGTAAAAATAGTCGTAAATATTTATTTTTTTAGCGCAGTAAGCTATTTGCCGAACAACAGCGTAACATAATGAAAAATGTAAAGTAGCAAGACGTTGCACGTTAATTTTAAACGTCGTCTGCTAATAATACAATAAGAAGGTACTTATGTAAGTGCAAATAAAACCTGTTATATCTCCGAAATAGGACTCGTACGATGATCTTGACCAACATTCCCCACGGCAAGACAAGTTTGCTCGGCACATAGGTACAGATGTTTACGAACTCTGCAACTCAGGGATTGGTCAGTCAGTTTCAACATTTTTGACCATTGACTAATTTAGAGGAAAAAAATAGAAAATTAAAACTAACAGCATCATCACTGGGCATTCTCTTTTTCTACTAACGAGGATACTTTCAGCCTGGAACTACTAATCAATACTTCAAATAATAAATAACCCGCTATAAGTGCTTTTAGCAACAATAAACAGTTACGCTTGTGATTGTAATCATCATAACACAAATCTAATAGAGAAAACCACTCCGATCGGCGACAAAGGTACGTATCGCGCGTTCCAACACATCGTGAGTCAGCGAATGACGTCACCAGCCATAATTCGTGACCGCGCCGCGATTTGAAACTAAACACCCGCTACGAAATCATGTTACATTAGAGTTAATTGCGTTATGTGCCGTCGACCGATGAGTTGATTTTACGAGCATCATGGTCATGTGCCCTGCAGATCACCATCTCCTGGACTTATTAAATATGTGCACATTGATCTATTAGATGAGAAAGAGCTCAAAGATATGCTTTCCTTCAGCTTTGGGCCTTAGATTGTATTGTTTTCTCGGTTCGTGTTCGTTATATTATATTGGTGTTTCCGTTTATGGATGTGAATGATGACTTCATACATTTATCATTTATTTTACCTTTCGATGTTACCCTTTGTATCGTATTATTCCGGAATTCCTCACAGCTGTCTCGGACGGATTACCGGATTTTTTTCCCCGTTTTCAAATTTACTTTAAATATGTCTTCCTCACGATTTCTGGAAAACAGATTCCAGAAATCCCCCAAAACTTTTCTTATTGGGAATGTAAGTGAGATCCATCTTTATTTTTTGATCTAAAGTTGAATAATGTATTAGATTGTGGTGTAGCAACTATATTTATATAGTTTTTGTAGTGTGTTATTGGTAATTACAAGTGAAGTAGAGACATTAAGTACATTACTTAGATAATATCTTTAATAACATTACTATGTATTTACTTATCAATGGATTCCTGTTAAAAGCCCAATTGAAGAACCAATCAATTTCTATCGTATCACCTATTTATGTATAGTGTGCTGGTGATTTCCCTTAAATAAATAAACAGGCCAAAATAGATTTGCGCAGATCAAAGCCCGTGAACAAAACCTATAGCTATAGCGTCAAGTTGAAGAACAGAGGGCATGGAGTTATTAGGGCTGCCTTCATCCAGCAGTGGACTTTATCCTACGTGACGGGAACTTAATGATTTTATCCTGAAATAACTATACTTTATTTATATTTAAAGAGCGCCACACTAAACTATTAAAAGCCCGGACGCTCTAAACTTCTGCAGCGCATACAAGCAAACAGTTTTCGCCGATCCTAACTACATCGGAACTAGGTTACCTATATTCCCCGCACCTCGTTTTATGTCTCCTGTACCGCGGACTATGAAATATACATAGTCCGCGAATTCCACGAACCTCTTTAAACACAAGCAATCGCCGGCTGCACCGAACAATCGCCTTAATGGAACTCGCTACTTTAATTTGGTTTGGAGTCAACTTTAGCAAATTACTTTTACTTTCTCAGAAATGTACTGGTTTAATAAATCGTTGCAGGTGAAATGTGCTAGCCAATGGACTAGTTTGGAATCTCCGAAAGCGAGCTGAAAATGTATATGTAATCTGGGATAGTCCTTGAATACGCAGAAGATTAAAACCACAAGGATGCGATATATTGAGCAAGGATTCTGGGCGTTTTTGCGATTCATTCTAACTGAATCTAAGTACATAGTTGTAAATCCCTGATAGGAACTATAAATCTGCTTACAAACAAACAAGAAGGCCTGCTCTAGTTTTTTCTTCGGCGCTATTAATCAAGTTGTAAAAGGTTCAGCATTGATATCTACCTTGTTAGTAACCTTGTAAATGTTACTAGTAGTTATAAGAATAACTTGCAGTTTGTAACAAACGCAGCTAACTGCACAAAATCTGGGATAAAGTATCGGTTTTTGCTGAAGAGAAGATAATTTTATACCAATGGTTTATCAATATCAAGATAGCCCTATCTATGTTTATATAAAAATTGTATTGGTCTGATACAACGCTATCGGAAGTAGCTACTTATACCTATCTATTTTGCGCAGGACCTACGGAGCGTCGATACTGACGTGGCGAATACACTAGAGTAAAACCTTTGATAAAAAGCTAATAAAAGCTTCTGTTTCATAAATACTTTTTTATATTTGACAATCTTTTGTAGCGCCGGTTTTTATTAACCTTCCTCAAGCGCTAGGCTCTCAAAACAGGTCAATAATTTTTCACACTGCATGCTCGAAAAATCCGAAACGGAATAAATGGCGAACTAACTTTTCTGTTCAAAAGGCGGAAAATAATTTTATTTATACTTGAAACGCTTTACGAAAATTTTATATTTTACTTTTTCTCGCGGAAAGTGTGAAAAGTAGAGTCGAATCCTCCTCGCACTCAGAACTCTAGTGTCTCTCTGGCATCGCTCGTGTGAATCCTGAGTCGTGCTCAAGATCCAATATTCAGTAAATCAACCTCTTTATTTCTTTAGGCTGACAAAATAAGCACTTAGACTACACAATAACGCCCGTGACGTATTATCCTGGGTCTACTAATATACCTAGACTCTAATAAATTAACACAGACACAAATATCCGTCAGTCAACCTTTGGTGATAGAAAATAAATGTTTTATTTATTATATAATGTTACGATTTTATAAATTAAAAAAGCTTGTTTTTATAAAAACATGATGAATCCATAAGTTAGGTAACTAATAAAATCTGAATTTATAATTTACCTTGTTCAGTTGATAATTATCCTGTATCCCTCTCAAGGGAAAACCCAGTTTGATAAAACATTTAACGTTTAAAACTTTTTAAATTCGTTGAGATTTGTAGAAGCTTGGGATTTTTGAGATATTCTGCATCGCACAACTTTTACGAACAGTTTTTTTGTGATTATATTTTATTAGCGACCCGTCCCGGCTTCGCACGGTTTTATTATAAGTATATAAACCTTCCTCTTGAATCACTCTATCTATTAAAAAAAACCGCATCAAAATCCGTTGCGTAGTTTTAAAGATTTAAGCATTCAAAGGGACATAATGACATAGGGACAGAAAAAGCGACTTTGTTTTATACTATGTAGTGATAGCCCTAATCGGTCTGCTGCTGCACATCTCTTTATAATAATAACTAGCGACCCACCCCGGCTTCGCACGGTTTTATTATACGTATAAACCTTCCTCTTGAATCACTCTATCTATTAAAAAAACCGCATCAAAATCTGTTGCGTAGTTTTAAAGATTTAAGCAGTCAAAGGGACAAAGGGACAGATTAAGCGACTTTGTTTTATACTATGTAGTGATATGCTTTGTGAGCACAACAATCATTGTTGAAGAAAATTGAGCATGCAGTTTACATCAACAGAGTGAAAAGTTGAATGTGTTTATGCGATGCATGAACATGTGATGACACAAGTTGTAAATCCCTAAAGTAAAATGTCTCCATCTTCTTGATACAATGCTTATTCGACCATCTTGATACAATGCTTATATGACTTATCTTACTATTATAATAAATGGGAAAGTCTGTGTGAATGTTTTTATAGGTAATCTCCGTAACTACTTAAGTTATTTAGATGAAATTTGGTACGTAGATAGTTTAGGACCTAGAATAGGACATATGCTATTAAAATTTGGAAAGTTTAACCTCTGACGGTGTTAAATAGGGTGGTAAATTTAGTAAGGAAAATTATTTTTCCTTGGTTCAATTTAGTCAAAACTCGGTATAAATAAACTACAAAGTAAATAATTAAACACGTATCTTTTATTTTTATACTACTACTATATACGAAATACGATACTACTACTAGGAGGCGTGCAGTAAATTCCTGAAATTTGACAAATAAATTTCCATACGGGCGAAGCCGCAGGGGCAACTAGTTTAAAATAAAATCAAAATGGATCTGAATATCTGGCGTAATTTTAAGATTTAGGATATAAACCCCCGAACACCTACTCAAATGCAACTGACATTAATATGCATGGCTCAAGTCGCGGTTTATTGACAGTTTTCAATAAAAATCACATGAAAATCTGTAATGTGCAAATTTGGGGAAAACGTAGGCACATAGGTAAAGCCCTTATTAATCGACCTCGAAACCTAAAATCAGACTTGAAATATAGCATCACTATGTAAGTATAAAACAAAGTCGCTTTCTCTATCCCTATGTATGCTTAAATCTTTAAAACTATGCAACGGATTTTGATGCGGTTTATAATAGATAGAGTGATTCAAGAGGAAGGTTTATACGTATAATAAAACCGTGCGAAGCCGGGGCGGGTCTCTAGTTAGAAATAAAAAACGAAGTTCAAAGCAAAGTTAGGTAATACCTTCCAGTGTTATGATTATAACAATTATAAAACATCTGGCATGCTTGTTTAATTAAGTGAATCACCGCCGTGCGCGATAACAATACACAAATACGATTCCCCCAGTAATTACTTATCTCAGAGACTGAGAGACACGTATTCTGAGCTCTTTTTATACTAAATCTTGTTTATTCTAGGTCCTGAGACGTGGCAGCTGCTGCGTATTCTGTCTCCGAGATAAAAGAGCTCATTCATGTGCGCGTGCCACGTACGAGCAGCTACACATTAAATGTATAAGTGGATGATTGAATGATGTTGGATGGAATTCTCTATCTGATGAACGGAGCAATTTGTTCGGTTGAAAGCTTTTCGATTATTCTAAAGTTAAATGTTTGACAATGAATGTTTTGTAATAGGAACTGCTTTTAAACTTATTATTCAGAATAAAGATAGCCAGAAGTAGGTTAGGTATGTTGTAGAGGTACAACCACGAAACAGTTTGATACAGCAACAGTATCGATCCCGTTTATCAGCACAGAACACAGCAATGTAGTCGAAACTGAACGCTGGCAATGTAGACTGAATACATTTAACCAAATGTAGAGTAAACAGCTATACAGACACGCTATTTAAGGCCATTTGTGGTGCAGCTAGGATTAAATTCAGCGAATTTCGCAAGCGTACAGCCAAATAAATAGCTGTAATAAGCGTAAAACAGGAGACAGCGCTATAAGGTAAAGCAGATGTTATGCTGATAATGCTTATTAAGAGCCTTTCACCAAGGCATGAAAATGTAGGGCCCAAACAGAGTACTTTTTTTTATCGCTGCAATATTTTAGACTAAGCCATAAGCCATCAAAAAACGTTTTGGCGTGGCTGAGTTACATGCCACCGCCGTTTAGCCTAGCTAGTAGACCGACGATCATTGATCCTGTAAAACCAAAGTTATGGATGAACTGTGTTCGTTTATAAGCACTGACAGGTAGAATAACTATGAGTGCTAAAACACAGGGTACCATCAAAGATAATCTGGGGATATTCGCTCTGTTTTATTTTCAGTGTTTTTTTAGTACGAAATGTGAGTAAGAAAAGTTTGTATCGTTTCAGTAAAAATATGAGAACCTGTTTTGAATTTTGTCTCACAGAGAATATTGAATAATTTTTCAAAACAGTGTCTTATTGTGTCAAATTTAAAACAAGTTTTCATGCTTAACTTAAAACCTCAATAGGTAGGTAGGTAGGTACTTATTCATATTGAGTCATTTTCCATTCTTCATTGCGTACCTATATCATAGCCAATGATCAAAGTATCCAGGATAAAATTAACTAGAAGACAATAAAAGTATGTCCAGTAGCAAACCTACTCCGCCTTAGAAGTTAAAATAATGTAACAGGCAGGACTTCTCCACGGCGAGCTGGAAAGTAATCAAACCTCAGAGAGGTAGATCAGGCCTTCTACTTTTATGGATATCACGGCGGAGGCATGACATCACTGACATCACAGCACATTAAAATAAATATTGTGTTCCGCCGCGAAACATTGTTTTCCTTTTATCGATGGTGGTAAACGTGGAAACACGAGCGTGTAAAGCATGTAATGCCCGCAGTGTAAGAGTCTTTCGAAATTAAACGGGGTTTTGGTATTTTTCAGAAAATTCCGTGAACAATGCCTGTACAACAAAAACATAGCTGAGCTCTAGTTGACCCGTTAAACTTTTGAGTAGGTATGTAGCTTCATAATGAATTGGTGCCTTGCCTACCTAATTACAAGTGTGAAACTTCACACCATCGTGAGAGTGTCGCCTTTCTCGTTAGAATCCGTTCAACAAAAGCCGAAACGTTTTAGCCTGCCAAAGCTACTCGTAACCTTTTAGGCAAAAGGAGTCCTACATTTTTGTAAGATCTTTGTAGCCGAGAGGAACAACAAATTGTTAAGAGGATCCGTCGTCAAATTAGCCCAGTTTTGGATGAAGATTGAAACAAAAAGTTCTGAGAGCTTTCCTCTGTTACAGGCGTAAAGTTTCTAAATTGAATTGCCTATTTAAAATGCTAACTTTTAGGCCAGCGGCGGCCGCTTAACATTTGAATATTGGGAATATTTAACAAAAATGGTACAGTTTTAAAAAGCAATAAAGTTAGTTTGAAACATGTCGGATAAGAAAATCGTGGTCGAGTCGCTGGTAAAGCGACTCTTTTCGCGATTTTCGCTTTTGGATTACGCAAAAAAAAAAAAAATGCGCCCTTGTATATGATCAATAATTGTTCTGTCCAGTTTCAGGGTATTATTCTAGGAAACTTTGCGAGAGTTCAATGCCTTTGTTGAAAGTTTTGCTGCAATCATTATAAGTTAGGATCGAGTTCCGCCTTCGATTGTTGCGGCCTAGGGGGCCTTGACACGGGAACATACAGATTGTTTGCTTTTACTTTTCCCCGCACATTCCTTTTGGGAAAATAATCTTGAACAAAGGTTTATTTACCTTCTTAACTACTGCCTATGCTGGCTACTCGTGCGTGTACCTTACTACTTATACGAATCGGAAAAAAACTTTTCCTGTCTATCTTTATATAAGTTGTGCGTCGTAAACCTACTCAGAGGCCAAAGTTATTATTGAGTGCAGCTTTTATCTTATCTGTTATCAGTTCAATATTATGATCGAAACAACCGCTTACAGTCCGTTGAGATTCATAGCTTTCATAAAATAATGAAAGCTGTATCCCCAGAATATACCTAGTTAGTAGGGAATTCGATCTAGAGGATATCAACGCACAATATGCCGAATAAGTAGGACATCGACACCAAATAATGCACCAAATCGTGTAATCGTCGTCCAGCTGGGTCCAACCAACGTGGGCAGCAAACGTAGGTACCTAGCAGATTGCCTGCTCACTCATGTAATGGTGCAAACAGATTAGATGGTCAAGGTTGCACACTGACGTAAGCCAGCACCGACAAACAGCTCGCTCCATTGCAGAGAACTCCCCATACAAACGCACAACTAACCAACATGTGTCCGCACTTCTGCAGATATCGCTACAATTTTGGCAGCAGCGTAAGTAGGTCTCCAATGTTTTGATGACGTTGTTTTGGTATGCGCTCGAAGGCCGTGTCACCGTTAGTTTACACAACATAGGCTGCGGAGCGAGTCAGGTGTAGCGTAGATAATACGGCGGTCCCCACTCCTCGTCTCGCGTGCTTGGCGCTCGTGCCGCGGCGCCCTGCCATTATCTGCGGGACCTTGGGCCGCGGCGCGCCACTTCACTACTTGGTACACTAACCTTTTTAATTTGGAAGTGGTCCGGGCGCAGAGTCTGCTGGATCTCCTGTTCGGTCCCGCGCGGCGCCGCCTGCACCGAGCTGCGGAACCCGTCCAGCACCCCCTTGAAAGTGAACTTCTTCATCGCGCTCGCCAATCGCTAGTCGCGGGTTCTTTGTCCGAGGGCCGGTCGCGCCGGCCGCGGCTACATCACAGCCGTCCGCGGCGGACAGCGAGCCGGTTTTGGCGGAAGGAAGGTTGCTCTCTCCCGCGCTACGAGATACGCTACTGCGCAGGGCAGCCCGGGCCGCCGCCGACGCCGACACGCGCCCGCCACGCCGACGATCGACGAAAACTAGGCGAGGCACCGCCTCCGGAATGTACGGCAATGCGGCTTCAGCAAGGATCGATAGCTGATGCCGCGAGGAGCACAAGCGCACTGCTACCTATCGCGTGAAGCGTCGCGCTGACAGCGAGCCTGCCGCACACTGGCCGGAAAGAGTGCGACGACGCACCCAATCGATGTGCCTAGCCCCGCTCAGAAAAGAGATGAACGCATATTGCGCATGAAGGCTCGTCTTGCGGAAGAAAAATTCACAGCTGATAACTGAATTAGTACCACATACTTCCGTTAGGGAGCGCCAGAAAACAAAACATTTTCGTATTTACTGTCAATTTGACATTATTGTCATCACGTCACAATGTCAATCAAACAGCTGAGATGCTGAAACGCGTTTTCGTTTCCGAAAATATCTAATTTCTACAACAAATACAATTAAAATTTTGGTAAAAATGTATTTTAAAATAATATTACGAAATTTCAAGACACTCAGCTACATCGAAGGCTGTAAAAAATTTAGAGATAGACCCTTGAGGTAAGTGGCATTCCATTCAACCAACTTTTGTTACTACTGCAGAATAACTGGTTAAAACTTATGTTCCTTTCCTTAAAAGGTAGGTCGATATGCGAGTTCCTAGTCGTTGAGAATAGACAATCACTTGCTATGGAATTGTACACTGAACAAAAAGTCATTTATGGTAGGTATGTCTCTACTGATAAGCCAATCACTGTGTTCTTTGTCCACAAAAAAACAAACAAAAAACCTAGTGAATAAAAGTAACACATTTGCATCATTCTCAAATACTGAATCCTAGTTCTTCTTTTCTGCGTAACACTTGTCAGAGCAGTCACATTCTTGCTGCGAGGCTGGTCTTTTGCCCCACAATGTCCTGCTATCTTTCCCTATTTATAGTTTTCCTGGCTGTTCCCACGCAAGGGATCGCAAACTGCAGATTTAAATTGGTTGGTGTCCTAGGACAACTAGGAATTTATTCCACTCATGATGGGTGATCTTCCTTCCAGCATGTGTGGAATAAATTTCTAGTTGCCTATAATGAAAACATTTCCAGACTATACTCTGCAGTGGTCCTAGGAGCGGGTCTCACAGCTCTGGCCCAGCTGAAGAACAACACAGCTCAAATGGAGGAGATGCTCCAGCTCCAACAGTACATGGCTGAACCTATCACATCACTAACTGAGCTCCAGAAGAACCCAGATGACATGAAATCACAGATGGAGATGCTAATTATGAGGATACAAGCAGAGTTCTGTAGAGCTCTGGAACAAGAAGAAGATGAGGTAAATTTCAAGGGTAACTTGTAGAAAAATAAACTGATAGACCAGACATGTCTCTGAAATTCTACAACTTAAGAAAAGAAGTGAAAGTACTTTTTATTCATTCTCGTACCCTTTGAAGATAAAGTCAGTTCAGTAAATGCTTTATAAAACAAACACACTGTTATTGTTATAAATTCAATATTATTATTTTTCTTAGAGTCATTAGTTAACTATTTTTAGGGGATCTTTCAGCACAATCTGCAAGAGCCCAAGACACCCACCACTGATGAAATGCCTTTTTAGTGTACCCTATTGTTTGGTCTTAAAATATCATAAAATACATTATAACAAAATTAAAGTTCCTGAGTTAAAAGAGTAAATAGCATTGAATTGTCACCAATAATTTCTTTAAAAATATTAGTTATTCCCAGCAGGGTATTCCACTCTTAAGAGGTTCTCTGTAGTAGGTTATCCTGTCTAAGTTAATAATTTTTTTTGTATTACTGTTGGAAGATGAAACTATGTTTTGTTGTAGGCATGGGAGGATGAGAAAACTGTGCATGATTTCGACTTTGAAAATGATGTTTTCATAAAGTGGCCGGTAGGTGTCAGTTGTGTTACCTATTATCCAAGGTCACAAACAATATGCATGTTATAGTTTACCTAGGTGTTGTATCATTTACTTAAGCACCCACCTACCTTTATCAATACATACATAGTTACACAGCAATAAAACATGTTTGGCCATCATTTACTGCTCGACCATCATCTAATTAATGTATTTGTCATCTAGCTTTTGGTAGGTACGAGTAGGGCAATGTACAAACAGTCAACTCACATAGTCTATCTATAAACCTGTATTTGCACAACAGAACTGATATGATGTTTCGTATTTAATTTAATTATATTATCATTATAATTAAATTAAATATGTATTATGTTATTATGATATCAGTCATCATGATGCATTTGCTGTTCAAATATCAAATCACTACATAGTATAAAACAAAGTCGCTTTCTCGCCCCTTTGTATGCTTAAATCTTTAAAACTAAGCAACGGATTTTGATGCGGTTTTTTTAATAGATAGTGTGATTCAAGAGGAAGTTTTATACTTATAATAAAACCGTGCGAAGCCGGGTCGCTAGTTATAGATAATCGAATACCCTGCTACTGCAATTTGAATAAGCTCATAGGTTCCATTTCTGAACCAAGACCTGGCCCCTGGTCTCCGCACTCTTGCTGGCCCTGAGCCAGCTGGACCTATTAGAATCGCAGTTCGGTAGAACTGATATTATGGAGGCGCTTCAGCCTGACCTCGTTAGATATCGATATCGTCCCTTCTTAGTAAATCAATATAAATCAGTAAAACAATATCTTTTTTTCTTTAGGTTTACAAAATAAGCACTTAGACAAGTTAAATTTAATACTAAAGGTACATAATTATCAAAATAATATAAAAAATAAAGTTATAATTGATTTTCAGTTCGCTTCAATCTTTTGTTCACTAGTGGAAGAAGCGAAACAGAAACCACTAGCATGTGTATAACTTATGTGTCTAATACACGTTTGCCTTATAAATAATTACATACTATTGTCGATGTGGAACTGAGCGTTATCTGACCAAGCACTAACGTCACTGATGTAATTATTTATGGAGTAATATGCCTTTTTGATAAGATTTAGTTTTATGTACTGTTTTAATCTACGAATAGAAAGTTCAGTTGTTTCAGATGGAAGCTTATTATAGAAGCGCACACAATTACCCATAAATGATTTCCCCAGTTTTCGTAATCTAAATGAAGGGATGTGTAATTTGTTCTTATTTCTTATATTTTTATTGTGAACATCACAATTTTTCAAAAAGTTACTCTTGTTTTTGTGTGTATACTAACATTAAATTTTCATAGATATATTGCGAAATTACAATTAAAATATTTATTTCTTTAAATAATTCCTTCAAAGAGTCACGTGGCTTTAATTTATAAATTGCACGCACCACCCTTTTTTGAAGAACAAAGACAGTCTGAATATCATCTGCCTTATCTCTTTCTTGCATCTGAAGCACCCCCATAATTTTGCTGTGGGGCAAAATTATGGGGGTGCTTCAGCCTGACCTTGTTAGATATCGATAATCCCCGATAGTCCCAAGAAGGGACTATCCCTTCTTACAACACCATTGGGAAAAGTGGTTCTATTTAACCGAATCTCCTCGCCATTGTTTCAGGAAGCTAAATTCAAAGTGGACCGGTGGCTGCGAAAAGAGGGTGGCGGCGGGATAACCTGCGTGCTGCAAGACGGACGCGTCTTCGAAAAGGCTGGCGTCAACATCTCCGTGGTCTCCGGCAATCTGCCGGCAGCGGCCGTCCAGCAGATGAAGAGCAGGTGAGGTGGAGATGGAACGATCAGGTGCGAGCTGCAAGACGGACGCCTCTAAGAGTAGGCTGGCGTCAACATCTCCGTGGTCTCCGGCAATAAATAAATAAATCCGGACAGTCCACACATCATCAATCAATCCGCAGATGATGATAAAATGTTGGGAAAAGCTCAGATTAGATAATGTTACTTGTAGAAATCTTCAATTTGGAGATAAGTGGTTTGGTGACCAGACGGTTCCTGCTTTACATCTCCATCGCAGTTTATCTAGTGAAAAATAAATCAAAAGAAAACGTATCGATTTTATTCTCTTACGAAACTCATGTGTTCTAAACAAATTATTTATACACTAGCAGCGCCTTGCGGTTTCACCCGCGTAATTATGTGGGAATTCCGGGATAAAATATAGCCTACGTGTTATTTTATTTTTATTCCAGACTATAATCTATCTCTGTGAATTTTTATCCATATCCGTTCAGTAGTTTTTTGCGTGAAAGAGTAACAAACATCCATCCATCCATACTTACAAACTTTCGCGCTTATAATATTAGTAAGATTGACGACCGATGTGGCGCGGTGGGCGAAGGTCCGCCTGCGACGCAGGAGGTTGCGGGTTCGATTCCCGCCTCGGAACAAGTTTGTGTTCTGCAGAAATTTGTTCCGTTGGTCTGGGTGTTTTCTATGTATACTAAAATAACATCTATCTATTTAATGTATTTTATTAAGTACCTATAACACTAGCTTTGAGTAGCTTACTTTGGGGCTAGATGGTGCTGTGTGGATTGTCCAGCATTATTTATTTATTTATTATTTATCTAGTACCCATAACATAACACAAGCTCTGCTTAGCTTGGGGCTAGATGATGCTGTGTGGACTGTCCGGAATTATTTATTTATTTTAATGACTAGTATTAAATATTTCAGGGGTAAAAACTTGGAGGCTGATACGCTACCGTTCTTCGCGGCGGGAGTGTCGGCCGTCATTCACCCGCGGAACCCCATGGTGCCCACCATTCACTTCAACTACAGATACTTCGAGGTCACGGATACAGACGGTAAGCATCTGTCAATGGCTTCCTCCGCTCAACAGAAGTATGCTCACTTTTAATAATATTTATCACTACATAGTATAAAACAAAGTCACTTTTTCTGTCCCTATGTCCCTATATCCCTGTGTCCCTTTCAATGCTTAAATCTTTAAAACTACGCAACGGATTTTGAAGCGGTTTTTTTTAAATAGAGAGATTCAAGAGGAAGGTTTATACGTATAATAAAACCGTGCGAAGCCGGGGCGGGTCGCTAGTTTTATTATAAATCATTTATTAAAGGTAACTTACAACATTTATTGGGAATTTATTTGGGAAACATAGTACTTACTGTATTACATTACAGTTATGTATGTAACAAAATTATACACTTAACAAAAACATACTTAACTAACACTTAAACCAGTGAAGTTTCTAGCATTAACTCTTATAGAGAGCAAATAGCTCAGAGCTCAATCAGCAACTAAAATATATTTTTTACATAATATTTATTTATGAAAAATTAAGCTAACAATATTGAGTGTGTCAGAAGAGAAAAAATATTTAACTTAATCTATGATCCTTTGTAATGCGTACCTTCAATCAAACCACTAAACCAATACTAAAATAATTAATGTATGTTTAGATTATTATTTATTATTATTAGATATTGTTGTCTGTTAATAAAGATATTTTGATTTGTTTTAGAGATAACATAAATTGAAAATGGACGTTCTGTCTTTCACAATCATTACTGGATTCAGATCCAGTAATGTTTTATAACTGATATGTTAGGACAGATTCAACATACGGAATGAAACGAAAATACTCCCCATCACCATATACACGTGCTAGTGGTTTCTTTATCGTTTCTTCCACTAGTGGACAAAAGATTGAAACGAAGGAAAATAAATGATCACTTTATTTCTATTATTATTTTGATAATTATGTACCTATAGTGGTGCAATAAAGAAGTTATCTATCTATCTATAGTTTTAAATTTGACTTGTCTTAGTGCTAATTTTGTAAGCCTAAAGAAATAAAGATATTGATTTACTTGGAATTCATTATACCTTTAATTTTATGGTGTATTTTGGTTCCCAGGTGTAAAATGGTGGTTCGGCGGCGGTACCGACCTCACGCCGTATTACCTAAACGAAGGCGACGCCGTGCACTTCCACCTCACGCTCAAGCACGCCTGCGACGCACACAACGCCACCTACTACGCCAGGTCAGATGTCAACTAACATTGTTCGGAATTATTATTATTTATTTACATATTTTAATGCTCGCTAAAAATACATTTTTTACTATAGAAAATACTACGCCAGGTGAGATGTCAACTAACATTGTCCGGAATTATTATTATTTCACTTTATTTATTTTAATTCTTGCTAAAAATATTTTTTTTACTATAGAAAATACTATAAAACAATTCTACAGTAAAAAAAATATCAAAACAGTGGAACACCGGCCGCGAAGCTAGTCTAGTTCAGTCTGAGTCCATCTTAGTATGCCAAAAGTATAAGTAAGCAAGGGCATAACCCAGCCATTGAAGGCACGCACCTTGTTGCCACCCGACAATAGGCTATTTAGCACATTTGTGAGGCGGCAGAAGAAATATTATTATTATTTATTTATCCTCAATAATAGTGCCTTGTTCGTCTTACTGCAGCGCAGGCTTTCCCCAAATGTTTTCACTTGTGTGGTCACGCTTGATCTCCCTTGGCTCGATTAGGCTGAAAAATATAATAATGCTGAATAATTCACACAGGATCATCTAGCCCCAAGCTAAGCATAGCTATATTATTGGTCCTAGATTTATAACAAGAGTTAGTCAGGTAACATTTAATATTGAGATCAGATTTCATTTTGGTGAAACTAAAAGAACAGCAGAGTGATTACGGTAAAATCTCCCATCCAATATTTGACATAAGAAAGTCCTTTTGATGGCCTTCACGATTCCCATCCATCTAATTGCAAATAAATTATCCATCGAAAGACAATTGCCAGTCACAGCCGAAATTGAAGCCAATGAATGAACGAAATTAGGGTTTTTTTGCAGTAAATAGAATGATCGGTAAGCATATTATAATTCCCTTTTCCAATACATTTGAAAGGGAAGGATACAAACAATACTATTTCAGTTGATGAAGGATTTTTAAGAACAAGATTTAGGCAAAAACTATAACGAAACGTAGGAATCCACTTTGTTCATTCATATTGACCGTCCAGCCATAAAAATTGTGTAATTCAATTTGTCCCATCCATGGAATCAGAATGTTTATTACATTCATGGATCCATTGAGAATAGCGTAATCACTCTGCTGCACAGACAGTATTGACAAACAAGGCATAAGATGGATCTTTATTGGTTATCTTTTTATTTTATTTTCAAACGTTACAAACATTTTAACAAATTATAATCTAAGTATGTATGTTGTCGAGTAAATCGATTTAAAATAAAATAAATCTACCTGATCAAGGTAAAATCTAAATCAAAATAGATCTTTAGCTTGTTTAATAACATATATTTATTGTCTCGTATTATGTCATACATAAGGTTCAAAAAGTGGTGCGACGACTACTTCTCGATCCCGCACCGCGGCGAGCGGCGCGGCGTCGGCGGGATCTTCTTCGACGACCTCGACGAGCCCGACCAGAAGTCTGCCTTCAACTTCGTCAAATCCTGCGCAGAAGCTGTTATACCTAGTTATATTCCTTTGGGTGAGTTGCCTCTTTGTTCTTCAAGTTTTGGGTTTAATTTAATAAGCATAAAGTTAACGTCTTGAATACTGATACTGTTTGACGTAACTGTATCTTGAACAAGCATGCCGTGAATTACCCTGAGCGTTAGGGGTTGTCTGTAAATCAATATCATATGATGCTTGAAAAGCAACTTTATAATCTCCCGTCGACTATTCAGACCGCAACGCAGTATGAAAGCCGTATGCAAATGAGAAGTCCCAACCCGATATTTCTCTCTCTCCCTTAATAATCTCTCGTGTACCCCCAAATAGTCGAACGTAATTCTGATCTATGCACGTATCAAGTGACTAATTGTTGTGTCGCAGTTTATCTAACTAAAGAATTTATCATTATTTATTTTATATTGATAGATATTCATTGAATATGGCAATACATAGCGATATAAGTAATACGTGCTTAAGTCCGAGTTGCGTTTGAATATTCTGGGTGAGTTGAGACCCCAGGCGACTTCTGACTTTTTCTTTTGACCTTTGAAGTTACCTTACATCAGAGAGATGTAGAGAAATAAATAAATAATTGTGTTATTTTTATAAATATTTATGTACGGGTATTTATCGCGTTTATTTACCTACCTTTTGTGTTATTTTTAGTGCAAAAACACAAAGAGGACGCGTACGGCTACCACGAGCGGCAGTGGCAGCTGATCCGGCGCGGGCGCTACGTCGAGTTCAACCTGATCTACGACCGCGGCACCAAGTTCGGGCTCCACACGCCGGAGGCGCGCTTCGAGTCCATCCTCATGTCCCTGCCTTTGAATGCTGTAAGTTCAACCTGATCTACGACCGCGGCACCAAGTTCGGGCTCCACACGCCGGAGGCTCGCTTCGAGTCCATCCTCATGTCCCTGACTTTGAATGCTGTAAGTTCAACCTGATCTACGACCGCGGCACCAAGTTCGAGCTCCACACGCCGGAGGCCCGCTTCGAGTCCATCCTCATGTCCCTGCCTTTGAATGCTGTAAGTTCAACCTGATCTACGACCGCGGCACCAAGTTCGGGCTCCACACGCCGGAGGCTCGCTTCGAGTCCATCCTCATGTCCCTGACTTTGAATGCTGTAAGTTCAACCTGATCTACGACCGCGGCACCAAGTTCGGGCTCCACACGCCGGAGGCTCGCTTCGAGTCCATCCTCATGTCCCTGCCTTTGAATGCTGTAAGTTCAACCTGATCTACGACCGCGGCACCAAGTTCGGGCTCCACACGCCGGAGGCTCGCTTCGAGTCCATCCTCATGTCCCTGCCTTTGAATGCTGTAAGTTCAACCTGATCTACGACCGCGGCACCAAGTTCGGGCTCCACACGCCGAAGGCTCGCTTCGAGTCCATCCTCATGTCCCTGCCTTTGAATGCTGTAAGTTCAACCTGATCTACGACCGCGGCACCAAGTTCGAGCTCCACACACCGGAGGCCCGCTTCGAGTCCATCCTCATGTCCCTGCCTTTGAATGCTGTAAGTTCAACCTGATCTACGACCGCGGCACCAAGTTCGGGCTCCACACGCCGGAGGCCCGCTTCGAGTCCATCCTCATGTCCCTGCCTTTGAATGCTGTAAGTTCAACCTGATCTACGACCGCGGCACCAAGTTCGGGCTCCACACGCCGGAGGCCCGCTTCGAGTCCATCCTCATGTCCCTGCCCTTGAATGCTGTAAGTTCAACCTGATCTACGACCGCGGCACCAAGTTCGGGCTCCACACGCCGGAGGCCCGCTTCGAGTCCATCCTCATGTCCCTGCCTTTGAATGCTGTAAGTTCAACCTGATCTACGACCGCGGCACCAAGTTCGGGCTCCACACGCCGGAGGCGCGCTTCGAGTCCATTCTCATGTCCCTGCCTTTGAATGCTGTAAGTTCAACCTGATCTACGACCGCGGCACCAAGTTCGGGCTCCACACGCCGGAGGCCCGCTTCGAGTCCATCCTCATGTCCCTGCCTTTGAATGCTGTAAGTTCAACCTGATCTACGACCGCGGCACCAAGTTCGGGCTCCACACGCCGGAGGCGCGCTTCGAGTCCATCCTCATGTCCCTGCCTTTGAATGCTGTAAGTTCAACCTGATCTACGACCGCGGCACCAAGTTCGGGCTCCACACGCCGGAGGCGCGCTTCGAGTCCATCCTCATGTCCCTGCCTTTGAATGCTGTAAGTTCCACCTGATCTACGACCGCGGAACCAAGTTCGGGCTCCACACGCCGGAGGCGCGCTTCGAGTCCATCCTCATGTCCCTGCCTTTGAATGCTGTAAGTTCAACCTGACCTACGACCGCGGCACCAAGTTGCCTTTGAATGCTGCAAGTTCACCTTCCTTTACTCCAGTTTAGACTTGTGTGGTGCCAGCTATCGAGAAAGTACCTACTTATTTATTTTGTTTAGTTTATCGCCTACTGAATTATTACATAACAATTTAATAATAACACCTTATGTAATGATACTTGAAATAAGAATAAACTTTCTTTGGGCCGCAACTATCTTTCAAAGGACAATGTATATGCTTTTACAACAAAACTGCAAGTGAGTTGCAAAATTATCAGTAGGTAAATAAATTCAATCACATTGTCAAAACTATTCTTTGTAAAAAGTCTTACCATAAAATATCAGATTGTTTAGAAAATAAAAAAAGAGCTCAATCATTCTGTAAATAAAATGAAATAACAAAAATCTCGAAAAGAAAAGAGTCGTACGAAACTGAGCAAAACGCTGTGGTGACTTTGTATGTAATTGTCCGTTTGTTTCAGAAATGGGAATACATGAACATTCCAAAGCCTGGTTCTGAAGAAGCCAAGCTCATGAAAGTCCTCCAGGAACCTGTGGACTGGTTGCAAGTTGAAAAGGGAAAGGGACAACGCGCCGCGGCCTAGTCCTCTACTGTTTTGTTATTATTGCACCTTGAGTGCATACCGATCGTGTTGTGATAATTATTATACAGCCTGTTAAATTATACATCACAGGCCATTAACTCTAAAGCAATCTGGGCATTGAATACAGTGGTTTTAATTTTATTTTTAGGTGACTGTTAATAAATTTATTTTTACATATGTTGTTAAATTTTTTTGTGAATTTGTCGACCGAAAATCTTCTTTGTATACTGTACTAGTGCTAAACTAAAATTATCTGTTTGAGACAACTTTAGCGCACTGGCAGCGGGCGAAAGTTATCAGAACCGAAAGTTATCAGTTACCTGCGACGCAGGAACTTGCGGGTTCGATTCCCGCCTCAAAATAAAATAAATGTTGTTTAATCTGCAAAATATCCCAGATCCCACGAAAAATTTATTTAGAATAAGAATAAGAAAATCTTTATTTAAAGCATTTACAAATTACTTACTACTAAGTTAATTACCTAATTTCTTAAATTACCCAACACCATGAATTACATAAGTAGTTAGGTATTTAAACCTATTTTAACATTTCCGCCCAAAAATTAAGTAGGTACCTATCTATCGTATGATGTATCTACTATGTCTTAGTGATATTATTAAAGTTAAAGGGGTCTCTCAGTTTTTAAAATCACGCAGAAACGATGATGGACTCTTTTATTCGAGGCATGAACAGGAGATACACTAGCGCCACCTAGCGCCACCACTTATTATATTACAAAGGAATTTCCAAAATTCACACATTCAGTTTGTTAAACCTAAAAATAAGGTTTTTAATGCATCTGTAGTAGTTTTTTTTATCTAGTTTAGGAAGAGAGATAATATACGAAGTTGCTCTTGGTGGCTAGAACCAAACTCTGTTTTCTTCTGTTTTTTTTATGTTATTGCATAAAGGGCTAAGATTACGTTCCGCATACAGGTAACATCGCTAGCTACATTTGACATTGATTCGAAGACTTCGAAGTCAATATCAATCATTTGTCGCTGTCACTTTCGTTTGTTCGAAGAAGTTGAAGTTGAAGTTTCATTTGCGATGGCCGCTTTTGTTGTGAATGTGAATTTCTATATTTTTTGTGAAACATCTCTGTTTACATGACGACTTTTATTGTCTTCGACGAATTCACGCCTGCTACTACACTCGCATCGTAATATCATCGCATCTGGAACGGTTTGCATGAAGGTTTTCATACGAAAAGGCCATAAATATGTCGCGCGCGTAACGGAGGCTTCTACATTCCTTTGCCATAAATGTAATGTAGCTTTAACTTCCTGGTGATGCTAGCGTCGCGACGATGCCTTTCAAGTTGAAGCTGAAGAAGACGCGACAGTACAACGTCGCGTCGAAGAGTTTGTTTGTGATCAGCGTAGAGCTACTGGACGGCGGCGTCGCGGACTGCACGCTGTCCGTGGATAGCTCCGGCCAGGAGTGCCTGGACAACGTCTGCCAGCGGCAGGCTATCAACCAGCCCGAGTTCTTCGGCCTCCGCTACATCAACAGGAGCCAGCAGCCACGATGGGTGCAGCTCGACCGCCCCCTGAAGCGCCAATTAGACAAGCACGCATCGTCCCACCAGCTCTATCTGCGTGTCATGTACTACATCATCTCAGGCACAAATCTGATCACAGATGAAGTCACCCGATACCACTATTTCCTTCAGCTGAAGAATGACTTGATTGAAGGTAGAATTATTTGTGATTTCCAACAAGCTGTGGTTCTCGCCTCATATAGTCGGCAAGCGGAGTATGGAAACCATGACAGAGAGAGGCACACAGTGGAGTATTTGAAGAATTTGTTGACATTTCCCAAGCAGATGTTGGATGGGGGGCAGATAATCGATGCTTGCACGCTGGCAGAGACGGGCAGGCTGGAGTGGCTCACCGAGAATGTGATCCAGCATCACATGGCCTTGCACAACATGTCCCAGGTATGTTCTTAATTACCTGTCTAATGTTATCTTTAGAACAGTAATTGTCTGCTATTGATACTATTCCCATACATGGAATGATAAATCAACAGCCATAACACAATACTGTTTATAAGTAACATCCTTCAGTATCTCTACCAGTGCATGAACTTACCACACTTTTTAAAAACAACAGTAGTGTTATAATTAAATTTCCAAACACCTATTGTGTTTCAATTATGTTTTACATAAAGTATAATTACATAAAAAGTTGGCATGCAACATCAACATGCACCTAAGACATTTACATGTCTAATTATTGTAAAGTTAACATTGACAACAATAAAATGTTTCCGTATCAAAAGACTGACTCAAGTATTTGCATGTGTGTATGAAGTATGCATACAAATGATATAACTGATTTGCTTACTGTAAAATCACACATCCAAATAGCTGAATCAAGAATCAATTGAGGTTTATGAACTTGGCTAGATGGTTTTGTTTAATTTGTTTATGAACTTTCTTTTACTTTTCAGCTAAAGATTTTTGTTTTAGTTTTTAAATCTAAAAAGCTCATTGGAACCTACTGATAGACAAGCATGGAGCACTATTTAAAAATGAAACAGATACCTCTTTAACATAAATTCACATTCAGATAAGCAATATCAACAGACAATCAAGAAACACACCCTTGAAAAACCCGTTGCTCATATCATTCAATATCTATTACTCATTCTAATCAGAAACATACTGGCACGCCCTGTGCAGATTAATAAAGTAAATACTAGTTCTTATCATTTTTAACAAAAAGTTAATTTTGACATATCAAAGTATTCCTGGGCATATGGCTTATTATGTAAAGCAGTGGACTAATTATAGGTTGATGATGGATGTAATGGTGCGAAAGACTAGGCCGAAGCTGGATATGTCAAGCTGATGATGTGGCGCTCATTAGGGGATGCCTATGTCCAGCTGTGAACTGTAGTAAAGTGTGGTATAATCAAGTAACAACATACAAGTCAAGTATAATCCGTTTGGCATAGGTGCCTCTTACAGGATCATATACTTTTTAACTAATCTTTTATAACTGAGCAGTAAAGGTACTTGAGATTTTTAATTCAGTGTTCTTTAACATTTCGACTATCTAAATGCGGGTAAGAATGGAACTAAAGTTCTTCAACGTCGAGAGAAACATCACCCGAGTCTTGTGATGTCGCTTTGAGGGTCTAACTTGTTACTGTAGATGCATTCAATAACAAAATTACAAAAACAATGCTACATTCACACAGTACCAAACCCCAAACTTAAGTCAGCAGAGCTTGTGTTATGGGAAGCTGATAACTAATTAAAAACATAACACCACAGTCTCAATCAACATCCTTTCAAGAATAGAATAGAATAGAAAATCATTTATTTATAACAACTACAGACACAACATACTTATAAATAGAATGTACATACAACATAGTTATAAAAGAGCCCTAACTCAGCATAATGCTGGCTTAGGTCCCGTCAGGCCCCAAGCCAGCCCTGGTCTAACTGTTAGGACCCGCGTGGACATCACGAGCATAATAGATATACAAAGAAAAAACTAAAAAGAACTCTCAAGTAAAAAAAGGATGTTGATTTTCACAAGTTGGCAATTTGTAAAACCAATCCAACATAGTGATCAAATCAATTAATCAAAACCTATCAGAGATGTTTTGGCTAAGTTAGCTTGGTAGACATAATCCATCCATCTGAAGCAACTGAACTTTCTATTCGTAGATTTAAACAGTACATAAAACTAAATCTTATCAAGAAGGCATATTACTCCATAAATGATTACATCAATGACGTTAGTGCTTGGCCAGATGTCGCTCAGTTCCACATCGACAATAGTATTTAATTATTTATAAGGCAAACATGTATTAGACACATAAGTTATACACATGCTAGTGGTTTCTATTTCGCCTCTTCCACTAGTGGACAAAAAATTGAGGCGAATTAAAATTAAATTTGACTTGTCTAAGTGCTTATTTTGTAAGCCTAAAGAAATAAAGATATTGATTATTGATTATAATCTGTAGAGCTACTTGAATGTCTCTGTGAAGGACGCTCGCGGTACGTCACACACACTAGATACAATCGGGACAATAAGCCATAGTAACCTCGTCAGTTGACCGACGTAAACAATACCGATGGTTTCGTAGACCATCTATTTAATGATTACTTATAAATTAGCGTAGATTAATGAGACCATGCGAAAGACTGCTGGCAGATGCTGGATGCGGCAAGATGAAGACAGGACGCTATAGCGCTCATTAGGGGAGGCCTATGTCTATCAGTAGACTAATGTAGGCTGATGATGAATGAGACCATCCCTGACGACCTCTGGTACAGTAGGCAAACTTCCGAGTTTGACGAAAAGTCCGCTTCAAGCTCGGGAGTTCGCAGATTCAATTCCCGTTTCGAGACAAATGTATAAAAGCAGTTTGTTCCGGTTCTAGAAGTATAAATCTGACTGATTTTGTAAGCCTAAACAAATAAAGATATTGATTGATTGACTGAGAGTAGAACCTATGTGAAAAGTACTAGCATTTTTATTTGAACCTCTTGCTTCTGTTCACAACTCCGGGATATAAAATAGCCTGTGTCTATCCCTGGGTTACCTACCGTCTACCTCCCTGCCATATCATTAAGTTTCTTTCAGTCGTTTATGTATTTTATACATATACTAGCGACCCGCCCCGGCTTCGCACGGTTTTATTATACGTAAAAACCTTCCTCTTGAATCACTATCTATTAAAAAAAACCGTAGTTTTAAAGATTTAAGCATACAAAGGGACAGAGAAAGCGAGCTTGTTTTATACTATATAGTGATAGTGATGTATATGCTCTGTGAGGTGCGAAAAGGTATCAGAAAGAAAGCTAAAGTCACTTGTGAATGGCTGGATGTATTCGTCAGGCGCAAGCGGAAGAAGGCTTCATCACGTCGTGCCAGCAACTGCGCGGCTACGGCCAGGAGATGTTCTCCGCGCGCGAGCAGGCCACGCAGAGCGAGGTCACCATCGCCATCTCGCTCACCGGCATCCGGCTGCTCACCGAGACCAGTGACACGCCTAATTTCTACAGGTATATCAGTTAACGTAAGCCAGCCACTGTTGTACATCTCCCTGACTGCTCATTGTCGCCGTTTCGCTCCAACTAGTAAGAGTCTGATGGAGTCCTATACATGTTTACAGTTTAGCACATTCCAGAGCTTAGCTACGCAACGCATGCCACAAATTTTCATACAGGGTGATATTAAAGTTTTTGAATAGATTATGGTTTCAAATCTGGGAACTGCAATCTGCACTGAGATATCCCTTAGGAACGCACTGTGCGTTATCCCCCCTAACGGTCCCAACCTTTTTTGTTACTACGGCGAGTGAATGATGCAGAATCTTGCGACGTTTTTTGTCTTAAATCTTTACAGATTAGTAAACGTGTCCCATTTCCAGATGGATGGACATAACAAACGTGATAAACCACAAGCGCACGTTCAGTATAGAGTGCCACTCGCAAGAGTCGTGTCAATTCGCTCTGGCCTCGCCCGACGACGGCAAATACGTGTGGCGGCAGTGCGTGCTGCAGCACACCTTCTACATGCGGCACCAGAGCGCGCTACACGCCCATCCGCCACCTAACTTCCAGGTACTTAGTGACTCATGTTCCATTCTGTACAAGTACGTGTGGCGGCAGTGCGTGCTGCAGCACACCTTCTACATGCGGCACCAGAGCGCGCTGCACGCCCATCCGCCACCTAACTTCCAGGTACTTAGTGACTCATGTTCCATTCTGTACAAGTACGTGTGGCGGCAGTGCGTGCTGCAGCACACCTTCTACATGCGGCACCAGAGCGCGCTGCACGCCCATCCGCCACCTAACTTCCAGGTACTTAGTGACTCATGTTCCATTCTGTACAAGTACGTGTGGCGGCAGTGCGTGCTGCAGCACACCTTCTACATGCGGCACCAGAGCGCGCTGCACGCCCATCCGCCACCTAACTTCCAGGTACTTAGTGACTCATGTTCCATTCTGTACAAGTACGTGTGGCGGCAGTGCGTGCTGCAGCACACCTTCTACATGCGGCACCAGAGCGCGCTGCACGCCCATCCGCCACCTAACTTCCAGGTACTTAGTGACTCATGTTCCATTCTGTACAAGTACGTGTGGCGGCAGTGCGTGCTGCAGCACACCTTCTACATGCGGCACCAGAGCGCGCTGCACGCCCATCCGCCACCTAACTTCCAGGTACTTAGTGACTCATGTTCCATTCTGTACAAGTACGTGTGGCGGCAGTGCGTGCTGCAGCACACCTTCTACATGCGGCACCAGAGCGCGCTGCACGCCCATCCGCCACCTAACTTCCAGGTACTTAGTGACTCATGTTCCATTCTGTACAAGTACGTGTGGCGGCAGTGCGTGCTGCAGCACACCTTCTACATGCGGCACCAGAGCGCGCTGCACGCCCATCCGCCACCTAACTTCCAGGTACTTAGTGACTCATGTTCCATTCTGTACAAGTACGTGTGGCGGCAGTGCGTGCTGCAGCACACCTTCTACATGCGGCACCAGAGCGCGCTGCACGCCCATCCGCCACCTAACTTCCAGGTACTTAGTGACTCATGTTCCATTCTGTACAAGTACGTGTGGCGGCAGTGCGTGCTGCAGCACACCTTCTACATGCGGCACCAGAGCGCGCTGCACGCCCATCCGCCACCTAACTTCCAGGTACTTAGTGACTCATGTTCCATTCTGTACAAGTACGTGTGGCGGCAGTGCGTGCTGCAGCACACCTTCTACATGCGGCACCAGAGCGCGCTGCACGCCCATCCGCCACCTAACTTCCAGGTACTTAGTGACTCATGTTCCATTCTGTACAAGTACGTGTGGCGGCAGTGCGTGCTGCAGCACACCTTCTACATGCGGCACCAGAGCGCGCTGCACGCCCATCCGCCACCTAACTTCCAGGTACTTAGTGACTCATGTTCCATTCTGTATAAAAGTGAGGGTAGTTGATACACTACCGAAGGAAGCCAACCAAAGCCTGAGTACTGCTGCGCTAATGTTATATGGGGATCATGGAAACGTTCTTCTTACCATATGAAAATTTGTCCGAATAGGCGTTCAATTCAGAATTATCAACATGCTCCTTTGAGTATTGTGACTCCCTACAGCCATCCATTAAGCTGGATTCATAAGATTAATGTCCAATACCGACTGGTCGGTCTTATCGCTTGCAGCAGGCTATCAAGAAAGGTAGTTTTCAGCTTGCTCAGCGCCAACAGAATCGTTCAATCTCTCCATCATCACCAGCCTATATTAGTCCATAGGCCTCCCTTAATCTCTCCATACTTCAAGATTATTGTCCAATACCGTCTAGTCGGTCTTATCGCCTGCAGCAGCCTGCCAAGAAAGGTACTAATATTCAGCTTGCTCAGCACCAAACGAATCGTTCAATCTCTCCATCATCATCAGCCTATAATTTTATTTAAGTATTGTTTTATTTTCAAAAAGGTACAATAAAGTGTTAATTCATTCATTCATTCATTCCTATATTAGTCCATAGGCCTCCCTTAATCTCTCCATACTTCGTTATAATTTCCCTAAACTCAAGTGAAAACTTAGAAAATTTGCTGAGGGTTTAGCTGACGTTAATTGCTAAACCCTCAGTAAAAATATAGTGCCCTCGACCGACTACAGTAGGGCACGGAACTGCCTCGTCGATCCTGATAAACTGTTGCAGTGCCCTACCAGGGTACCTACATGTGAGCAATTATAGTTTTAGACAGGGAACAGAAAATTTACACTGACTAAAGATACGTAAGTTAAGACGGCAAAGTTTTTAATTAGAGAGAGCTAAATATCAGACTGGTGATTGAATACTTTATCGTTTAATATTGGAGTAGAATATTGATGATGAATTATTTACTTTAATAATCATAGAAAGTTTTTCCATGTACAAATTATAACAACAAGACGTTCGTATAATAAATTACGATAGTGACGGTCATAGAGAGAGAAAGTGAGTCAATGGAGCCTGACTAACCATTGAGTGGTGCAGAACAATAATGATCGGTTTTGTGCAGCGCTCGCCATGCGCTTTCCACATTGCTCGTTAATTATCTACGTTATCTACGGTGCTATGTTACAAATCACGCAGACTCCGATCAGAGACTCGACCGATACATGATTTTTAACACGTACTATCATATATTTTAAAATTCATATAATAATTCAGAAGACAGTTAAAACTGTGTTACGTAAATTGTTGAAGGATCGAGTTTGATCTTCGTGCGATGTGATAATTGTTATTAGTTGCGCGAGTGGAATCAGTTTTCGATAACTAGATCTAACTATAATGATATATTATTACTAGCGACCCGCCCCGGCTTCGCACGGTTTTATTATACATATAAACCTTCCTCTTGAATCACTCTATCTATTAAAAAACCGCATCAAAATCCTTTGCGTAGTTTTAAAGATTTAAGCGTTCAAAGGGACATAATGACATAGGGACTGAGAAAGCGACTTTATTTTATACTATGTAGTGATAACAAGATAGAACGTTTCCTGTTCAAACAGACGCATGGATTTATTATAGTACCTAGAACATAGCAAGGTTTTGATGGCGGCTTCATTCACTTATTCCATTAAATGTATGACCGATATTATCAAGATTATCTGCCAGGCACAACGCGTGCGACTTAAATGTGCATCACGCGTACACAATGTTGTTTGGGGCGTTGTTGAGACACATAATACAAATAATAATAGAGGTTCCATAATTTATTGCGCAATGTATTATAGTTGAATTGAAGGAATGAGATTCAAATATATTGCGAATCGATGACGATTTAATGTCATTTTAGTCTTTTTTTCTTTACAAACTATCGCTGTGCTTAGCCTTCAGGAGATTGGTTTTTGTCAGTAGTTTCGTGATAACATGCGTACACCTCTAGTAGTCGTCTATAATATGTTAGAGATCGCGTGTCGAGCTTGTGCCAATCAGTATGGCGATCTACATTTCTGCGCACGCGTCGTTTAGGAAGCGATCGTTGCGAACAGGAAAACATTTCACTGTACCGGAGACGTCTTTGGTATTCGTTAGAAGATACCGGGGAAATGACAGTGTGGCAGTGAATGTGTTTAAACAAAGTGGGTGTTAAGTGCACTTTGAGGATTCTGACGGCTTCTAGGTGACTAGAAGCCGTCATACTTCTAGACTAGGTCTAACGCCGCGACATGGCCATTGTCACCTAATTGGTGTTGATATAGCTCTAGTAGCTGTAGTGGCAATAGTTAGGCGAGATTTTATAGCTCGCAGAGCCGATAACCGCTCGGATTTATGGTTCTCGGATGACGACTGCTCTTCATTGCAAAGCGGAGTGTTCAGAGACACTGCACTCTATTCATTGAAAGGTGAATGGAGGGAACGCTGGATCGTTATTTGTAGCGTTTCGTCGTTTGGAGGAAGCCTTTATTCAATAGTAGAGACACATAATACGTGACACATAAGATGTTTGAAAACTTGACGATGAAAAGATGCGATGTTTTTAAGCTATAGTTTCTTGTTATTTGGATAATCTGGATAAGCCTTTAAATTATATTAAAGAATAAAATTTACTCAACATATTATAAACTAAAATAAAATCATTTAACAAGGTAAAGATTTCTTGTTTGCTTCTTTAATTTACCTAAAAAAAAGATTGAAGCGAACAAAAATCAAAGTGGTCAGTTATTTCCTAGTTTTTTTGTAATAATTGAATTTTCTGACGTATCCAAGACTCCTGTAAGATCTAAAAGACAAAGCACTTTGAGTCCCGAGTGTAATTAAACTATTGTCTAGTATTTTTCTGTATATTTACTTTGTATGTTTTGTGCAGGAGATCGGTCTGTCAGACAGTCGCGAGGAGCTGGAGGTCCGGTCGACCAGCTCCCGCGAGCCGCTCTCCGCCCACTCCGTCTGCCGCGAGCCCGAGGCGCCGCAGCATCAGCCCATCCCCAGCACCAGGTGAGCACTCACACTGAGGTCACTCACACAGACTGCTGCATTGAATGCTCTGTGCAGGAGATCGGTCTGTCAGACAGTCGCGAGGAGCTGGAGGTCCGGTCGACCAGCTCCCGCGAGCCGCTCTCCGCCCACTCCGTCTGCCGCGAGCCCGAGGCGCCGCAGCATCAGCCCATCCCCAGCACCAGGTGAGCACTCACACTGAGGTCACTCACACAGACTGCTGCATTGAATGCTCTGTGCAGGAGATCGGTCTGTCAGACAGTCGCGAGGAGCTGGAGGTCACCAGGTCCCTCACACTGAGGTCAATCACACCTGCATTGGAATGTATGTAACCCATTTTTTAGTATTGATGTACCTAATACAATAGAGTAGCCAACATTCTTATCTAATACGAGTACATCACAGCTTACGGTAAAAACTTTCGTAGTTCAAATTAGAGTCATAATAAGCTAACCGAAATAAATTTGATTCATAAAATAAATTTTTAGTATAATGATAAGTATATAAAATCGTATTATCCCAAAATATAAATTAAATATAAATTAAAAATAAAATTTATCACATGGAAATTGGAAACAATAAAGTGTAGTAATTCGTACACAAAGTAGAAATTCTGATTAACAAATGTTACACTGAAGTCCATCCATACTTATTTTATAAATTCGAAAGTGACTGTCGTTACTTTCCAGATTTCTTACCGTTTTTCGCTTACACGCCTGAACAGATTTCAAAGTAAATTCCGGGAAAAAAAAACATTGTTTTTATAACATTATAAACTTGGGCGGAAGCTACATAATTCTGTAAAGTGGTACAATTTGGTCCATATTTTATGGTAGGTACTTTAACTGATTCAAAGTTTACCCTGCTTATCCCCAGAACGTTACCTCCACAATACCGTCCCGCGCCGGACTACGAGACCGCCATTCAACAGAAGTACCAGCAACAGCGCACGGAAGCGCAGCTGAGGTACCAGAGCCACCTTCCGACCCTCAACGGAAAGCCCATCTACGGATCCCACCCTGATATACACAGGATACACTACCCTGACGTCACCAGGTACGTCCTCGCTCCAGCTAGCAGATAACATGAGGACTATTTCGTCAGCTATCAGATAACATGAGGACTATTTCGTCAGCTATCAGATAACATGAGAACTGTTACGTCAGCTATCAGATAACATGCAAAATATGTCGTCAGCTAGCAGATAACATGAGGACTATGTCGTCAGCTAGCAGATAACATGAGGAATAGTCGTCAGCTAGCAGATAACATGATAACTATGTCGTCAGCTAGCAGATAACGACATAGCAGATACCGTCTATACGTGTACATCTGCTTCGTGTCCATCCCAAGGTTGCCTGGAAGAGATCGCTTTTAGCGATAAGGCCGCCCATTGTGCAACTTTGTTAAATCTGTTTTCCTGTATTTTGTCATTATTTCTTTTGGTGTGCAATAAAGTGTATTGTATTGTATTGTATAACATGAGGACTATGTCGTCAGCTATCAGATAACATGCGAACTATATCGTCAGCTAGCAGATAACATGAGAACTATGTCGTCATCTAGCACAGAAATCGATGCAATCGCAACCCAACGCTTCCGTGGCCCACTCACTGCGCTATAGAAGACGTTATGTTAAACAGATCAAAAAAGTTCTTAAGATAATTAAGAACTATTTGAGTTTCTAGTTCCTCACTGCTTTGATCAGTGTCTGTTCGCGTGCGTTGAATGTGATACATTTCATAAGGTTTCAGTCGCTCGAGTAGTCTTATTTTTAGTTATTTATTTAATTTAATTAATACGGTCAACACAACCAATTACATTAATTAAATAAGCATAATCGTCAGACAAAAACTATCATCATCAATTTAATGTCTCTAGTTTGTTTGAATGCAATTTTTCCACTGCAGGCACACGGTCCAAGCAGCGACAGACGACTACGCGTACGGACGCACATACATGTCCAACTACCCCTTCCCGGTCAACCACAACGTTCAAGACTTGAACCAACTACACTACGTGAACGTATACAAGCCGCCGCCCCCCTACCCGTCCGGGCTCGCCTCCAACTCCACGCCCGACCTCGCCGTGGCCAGCCAACTCAACTACCACCGCGGCTACATCAGCGTCTCCGGATCCAGCCCCGATCTCGTCTCAACACGCTCCGCCCTCAGCCGGCAGTACCTTGGCTACCTAAACAACCACCACTACGGCCGGCCCCTACCTGGCTCCCACGGGACATACTCCAACCTTCACTCCGTGCTTGACCCCAAACCGCAGATCATCATAGATCCCCACCACATATCCGATAACATACAGAAGGTATACGACGAGAGAGGAAACATCATGTATTCGATGCCGATGCACAGGATGCCTTACCAGAGACACCTCGTGCTACCGACGCAGATTAAAGTCAACGACACCCAGGAACCGATATACGAGAACGTGCCTTTACCCTGGCAGAGCGACGGGAAGATAACTATGAGAAACCGGACCCAAAGCTTAACCACCACGGACGAGATGGCGAGAATCAACGAGCGAAACGGCAGTCACCCTACCATCAATAACAACTATACCGACCCGTCCAAACCGAACCTAACTGTACCGTACTCGAGAGCTGACGACAGCCATTACGTGAACGCGCAGGTCATCAAAGGCGTGCGGGAGTCCAGCGAACCGAAAGACTTGAACTTATCCAGCCGATCGATCAACAAAGACGACTTAGACAACGTAGCGCTATCCGTGGAGAGGCTATCTGTGCACTCTGACGCGTGCGACGAGACGCCCTACCAGAGCCTGTCCACGCACAAAGTCTGCAACAATAACGTGACCTCCATAAGCGTGCCCTCGCAGGAGTCCCTCGCTGTCTCGAGTTGCGCGATCAACTCGACTTACAGCACCACTGCGAGCGACGAGTCCGCCATTAGCAGTAAAGAGAAGAAGCGGCGGCGGTGGGGGGTGTTTATGGGGAGGGGGAAGGCGGGTGAAGTCAAGAGCGCGACGCTAGGCCGCGACCGCGCCAAGGGGCAAAGCCCCGCCGCTAACAAGCACCGCTGGTCCACCGGCCTGCCCAAGTCGCAGCCGCTACCGCCCAGTATTACCAAAGAAACTATGGTGAGTTCTACTACTAAGTACTTATGTTATGTTATATCACTAAATAGTATAAAACAAAGTCGCTTTTTCTGTCCCTATATCCTTATGTCCCTATATCCCTATGTCCCTTTGAATGTTTAAATCTAAAAACTACGCAACGGATTTTGATGCGGTTTTTTTTAATAGATGAGTGATTCATTAGGAAAGTTTATACGGATAATAAAACCGTGCGAAGCCGGGGCGTGTCGCTAGTATGTTATAAGGACAGCAGATCAAATGAAATATTTGTACGTATTTATTGCTAATTGTAACTTTACAGGACATACCTACCTAATGCGATAGAAGTAATAATAGGTACATAGTATCGGATAGGTAATGGGTTATATTATATGCTAAATAACTAAACCAATTTACACAATTATCGGGGCAAGAAAGTTTGTTGAGATCTTCTACAAAATATTGTGGTCCTAAAGATTTTTTGATGTTTCATTTGCTATAGCTTCTATAGCTATTCTCTTAGTATTTGTTTATTTATTAAGGTTACATATATACATTGCCATTACAGTTAAGACCAAGGCGACAATGAAATATAAAATGATACAAAAAAAATACATTTACTAACTAAACATGATAAAAAAACATAAAATACTACGACTAACTAGTTGCTAGGTAATATAACTTAATAATATAATATCTTACACCTAAATAACTCTACATTTCCCTGTGTTTCCTATCCAAAAAATTTTAAACCGTTATGTTATTACTGAGAGCTCATTCCATAATCAAGTATAGTTTATCACTAAGTTTGTAACTTCTAATTTACGAACTTTACCATCTTAAATGTATAAACTGTTTCAAATCGGCTATAAATTATTTATGAATTATCGTAAACACCGCAATGTGTTGTTGCCACGGTAGGTATGTATTTCGATACGCTGTTCAATCAATATATCAGAATATGTAGATAACAGGTTTTGCCAAGTAACTTTGCAAGAGTGACTTTAACACATTACACAAAAAGAGAACAGTACCATTTGCGCAGATCACGGAAAAATAAACAATCACACTAGAGGTAGTATGTCACCAACATAGATTTTTTTCTTCGGAATAGAAATGCTAAAAACATTGCCATGGCAGGTATCCCGTCAGTAAATTATAATTACATATAAATTAATCATCCGAAAACTAGTTTAGATTGGTCTGATATTTATTTTTATTTATTTATTTATACTTACTCACACTATTTTTACTATGTAAAAAGAAAACAGTAGAAAATAACCATAGCCTGTATAACCTGCCATATTTCTCAGATCTCAGATGACATGAAATATAATTTTCACAATAAAAATAAAAATCAATCAAAATCAAAGTCTAAATACAATGTCAAATAACTTCATAATAACATAAAAATTCTTCAACTAATTAATTGAGACCATAGCAAATTTAATAACTCCTAAATGCCTCTTCCAGTGCCAAATCCTAGAACGCAAGATGTCCTCAATTTGAGACCATAGCAAATTTCATAACCCCTAAATGCCTCTTGCAGTGCCAAATCCTAGAACGCAAGATGTCCTCAATTTGAGACCATAGCAAATTTCATACCTCCGAAATGCCTCTTGCAGTGCCAAATCCTAGAACGCAAGATGTCCTCAATTTGAGACCATAGCAAATTTCATAACTCCGAAATGCCTCTTGCAGTGCCAAATCCTAGAACGCAAGATGTCCTCAATTTGAGACCATAGCAAATTTCATAACTCCTAAATGCCTCTTGCAGTGCCAAATCCTAGAACGCAAGATGTCCTCAATTTGAGACCATAGCAAATTTCATAACCCCTAAATGCCTCTTGCAGTGCCAAATCCTAGAACGCAAGATGTCCTCAATTTGAGACCATAGCAAATTTCATACCTCCGAAATGCCTCTTGCAGTGCCAAATCCTAGAACGCAAGATGTCCTCAATTTGAGACCATAGCAAATTTCATAACTCCGAAATGCCTCTTGCAATGCCAAATCCTAGAACGCAAGATGTCCTCAATTTGAGACCATAGCAAATTTCATAACTCCTAAATGCCTCTTGCAGTGCCAAATCCTAGAACGCAAGATGTCCTCAATTTGAGACCATAGCAAATTTCATAACCCCTAAATGCCTCTTGCAGTGCCAAATCCTAGAACTCAAGATGTCCTCAATTTGAGACTATAGCAAATTTCATAACTCCGAAATGCCTCTTGCAGTGCCAAATCCCAGAACGCAAGATGTCCTCAATTTGAGACCATAGCAAATTTCATAACTCCTAAATGCCTCTTGCAGTGCCAAATCCTAGAACGCAAGATGTCCTCAATTTGAGACCATAGCAAATTTCATAACTCCTAAATGCCTCTTGCAGTGCCAAATCCTAGAACGCAAGATGTCCTCAATTTGAGGCTATAGCAAATTTCATAACTTAGAAATGCCTCTTGCAGTGCCAAATCCTAGAACGCAAGATGTCCTCAATTTGAGACCATAGCAGATTTCATAACTCCTAAATGCCTCTTGCAGTGCCAAATCCTAGAACGCAAGATGTCCTCAATTTGAGACTATAGCAAATTTCATAACTCCGAAATGCCTCTTGCAGTGCCAAATCCTAGAACGCAAGATGTCCTCAATTTGAGACCATAGCAGATTTCATAACTCCTAAATGCCTCTTGCAGTGCCAAATCCTAGAACACAAAATGTCCTCAATTTGAGACCATAGCAGATTTCATAACTCCTAAATGCCTCTTGCAGTGCCAAATCCTAGAACGCAAAATGTCCTCAATTTGAGACCATAGCAGATTTCATAACTCCTAAATGCCTCTTGCAGTGCCAAATCCTAGAACGCAAGATGTCCTCAATTTGAGACCATAGCAGATTTCATAACTCCTAAATGCCTCTTGCAGTGCCAAATCCTAGAACGCAAGATGTCTGACGAGGCTCTGGCGTTCGCCTTCGAGCAGATCCCCAAAGGCCGGGACAGCGGCGCCGAGATCCGCACGGCTCTGCTGCCCCAGTACTCGGCGCTGAACGGCTTCAGCATCGATCACCTGCCTTACGAAGACAACCGGGTCAAACTCACCCCTACGCCTTCCAACCCGCACGGGTACATCAATGCGTCGCATATTACGGTCAGTTTACCATTCACATTTATGTTGGTAGAACCTCTATTTTTCTAACTTTAACTCTCTGTAATTTAAAAAACAAACAGCAATAAAAGCTTAGATTTTTTTTTACCATTTACATCGTTATTCTATCTAGATTGAGCGAGTTTTCAGTTAGGCGAATTAGCCACTGGAAACATCAGTTCATTTAGAATATTTCGTGGTTCCTCTTTGTCCTACGACCAGGATTTCATCAACGGAAAAGAGATCAAAAAGAAAAAAATCCTCAAATCCCTAATGGATTCTATAATACTTAACCCTGTGGCTAACACCTTTTCTTAACGCAAGACTTCTCTGATCTGAGCTGTTTCTCGCCATCCTCTTCATAAATCAACGATACCTCACATAGTGGTCAAATCAATAGTTAATGTAATAATTCCAGATGACAGTTGGTAGCACTCAACGTTTCTACGTGGTGATGGCGACGCCGGCGGCGGCGTGCGGCGGCGAGGCGGGCGCCGGGCCCTGGGAGTGCGTGTGGCAGGTGGGCGCGCGGCTGCTGGCGGCCGTGGGCGGCGAGCGGCCCGCCTCTCTGCCGCCGCCGGCCGCCACCAGGGACTACGGGAAGGTACGCACACTTAGCCCGTATACAGAAAGAAAGCTGGAAACTTATAAGCGCTTATCGGCGCTTGACAAGGTACGCACTCTTACCTATTACTGGAGACAAAACAACTAAATCAGTAAATCAATATCTTTAAAGTCATTGAATATGGGATATTTACCATGATTTGGTTCCTTTTGAGTTTTTCCATATTTCGGCACCGTTTCAAGCGCCATGATCAGTCGTCAGTAATAGGTACGCACACTTACCTAATAAGATGGCGCAAGTCGTAAATATGAAGAACAAAAATAGAAATGGACCTAAGAAAGATCCCTGCACTCCACCCAATGTAACTACAGACCCTGAATACCGTTTCCGTTTAAATGTCAACTATGTTTATCTCAGTTTGTCTCAAGTTAGAATTGAGAAAAGATCCAAACATGGGTCCTTTATTCCATAGACATGTTTCCTAGTTAATGTTTCGTTGTAAACACAATCGAATGCTTTTGACAAATCGCCTAAAACGCCTAGTGTCTACTAAAATCAAACTATCTCCAGATTCCTGGTTTACTTACATCAGTTGTTAGTAACACGCTAAAGAGTAAATCAACCTCTATCTTATCCGTAAACGTCTCGTCTCAGTTTTCAGTGACAACTTCCAACAGCGTAGCTACATCCTGGGGCACCTGCTCGCGGGTGTTGGTTCGGCGAGCGGGGGGCGCGCGGGGGGAAGGCAGGTCCATCTGGTTCTTACACTACGCACGTTGGCCCAACAACCAGACCTTGCCGGCAGACGTGGACAGTTTCCTTGGTGAGTGACCATCAGCCTTTGTTAGTTTACTACTGTATATAGGCGCCTTATGAAGGTTTTGTTCAGCTTGCTGCACTAAGTCTTTCGCAGATTATTTTGCATGCCAATGAGCCGACAATATCTTAGTAAATAAATAACGTGAACTACGTTATGAGTTTAAAAGGCCAAAGTATATAAAAACGACTTTAATCAACAGGTTTCCTCTGCGAGTTAAACAGTCTCCGAGCGTCGAGCGGGGCGGAGGGCGGCGCGGGCTGGGCGGGCCACGGCGACGTGCTGGCGCTGTGCTGCGAGCGCGGCGTGGGCGCCGGGACTGCGCTAGCGGCGCATCTCTTACACGACATACTGGACAACAACCAGGTAACATTACCTAGTAGTGAGTACATACTGCGAGCGGGGCGGGGCGGGGCGGGGCGGGGCGACGTGCTGGCGCTGTGCTGCGAGCGCGGCGTGGGCGCCGGGACTGCGCTAGCGGCGCATCTCTTACACGACATACTGGACAACAACCAGGTAACATTACCTAGTAGTGAGTACATACTGCGAGCGGGGCGGGGCGGGGCGGGGCGCGGCGACGTGCTGGCGCTGTGCTGCGAGCGCGGCGTGGGCGCCGGGACTGCGCTAGCGGCGCATCTCTTACACGACATACTGGACAACAACCAGGTAACATTACCTAGTAGTGAGTACATACTGCGAGCGGGGCGGGGCGGGGCGGGGCGGGGCGACGTGCTGGCGCTGTGCTGCGAGCGCGGCGTGGGCGCCGGGACTGCGCTAGCGGCGCATCTCTTACACGACATACTGGACAACAACCAGGTAACATTACCTAGTAGTGAGTACATACTGCGAGCGGGGCGGGGCGCGGCGGGGCGCGGCGACGTGCTGGCGCTGTGCTGCGAGCGCGGCGTGGGCGCCGGGACTGCGCTAGCGGCGCATCTCTTACACGACATACTGGACAACAACCAGGTAACATTACCTAGTAGTGAGTACATACTGCGAGCGGGGCGGGGCGGGGCGGGGCGGGGCGACGTGCTGGCGCTGTGCTGCGAGCGCGGCGTGGGCGCCGGGACTGCGCTAGCGGCGCATCTCTTACACGACATACTGGACAACAACCAGGTAACATTACCTAGTAGTGAGTACATACTGCGAGCGGGGCGGGGCGCGGCGGGGCGCGGCGACGTGCTGGCGCTGTGCTGCGAGCGCGGCGTGGGCGCCGGGACTGCGCTAGCGGCGCATCTCTTACACGACATACTGGACAACAACCAGGTAACATTACCTAGTAGTGAGTACATACTGCGAGCGGGGCGGGGCGGGGCGGGGCGGGGCGGGGCGACGTGCTGGCGCTGTGCTGCGAGCGCGGCGTGGGCGCCGGGACTGCGCTAGCGGCGCATCTCTTACACGACATACTGGACAACAACCAGGTAACATTACCTAGTAGTGAGTACATACTGCGAGCGGGGCGGGGCGGGGCGGGGCGCGGCGACGTGCTGGCGCTGTGCTGCGAGCGCGGCGTGGGCGCCGGGACTGCGCTAGCGGCGCATCTCTTACACGACATACTGGACAACAACCAGGTAACATTACCTAGTAGTGAGTACATACTGCGAGCGGGGCGGGGCGGGGCGGGGCGGGGCGACGTGCTGGCGCTGTGCTGCGAGCGCGGCGTGGGCGCCGGGACTGCGCTAGCGGCGCATCTCTTACACGACATACTGGACAACAACCAGGTAACATTACCTAGTAGTGAGTACATACTGCGAGCGGGGCGGGGCGGGGCGGGGCGGGGCGACGTGCTGGCGCTGTGCTGCGAGCGCGGCGTGGGCGCCGGGACTGCGCTAGCGGCGCATCTCTTACACGACATACTGGACAACAACCAGGTAACATTACCTAGTAGTGAGTACATACTGCGAGCGGGGCGGGGCGGGGCGGGGCGGGGCGGGGCGACGTGCTGGCGCTGTGCTGCGAGCGCGGCGTGGGCGCCGGGACTGCGCTAGCGGCGCATCTCTTACACGACATACTGGACAACAACCAGGTAACATTACCTAGTAGTGAGTACATACTGCGAGCGGGGCGGGGCGGGGCGCGGGCTGTTCGAATATCGTAACATGTCACCTCTTTAGTTTAGCCGTACATCGTCAGCCCTCTTTGAACCCATATCCTACTAATATTATAAACGCGAAAGTTTGTAAATATGGATGGATAGATGTTTGTTACTCTTTCACGCAAAAACAACTGAACGGATATGGATAAGATTTGGCACAGAGATAGATTTTAGTCTGGAATAACACAGGCTATATTTTATCCCGGAATTCCCACGGGAACGGGAATTACCGCGGTTAAAATCGCGAGGCGTTGCTAGCTTATAATGATAAACAAACAAAAAAAAAATATTATAAGAAAAATTACAAAAATTACTACAAATAATATAATATAATGATATATAATATAATATAATGATATATAATATAGTATAATGATATCATAATTTGTCCCCAGGAGCTGGACATCCCGCGCACCATCAGCCTGCTCCACCAGCAGCGCGCGAATCTCATCCAGAACGTGCACCAGTACAAATTCATTCACCAACTGCTGCTTCTCTACTTGAAGCAATCACGACTCATTTAGGAACCATTCACTCATCGATCAATGAAGTGGTTCACAATTAGCCTGACCTCTCGGTCGTGCCGCTCTGAAGTCCCATCGGGTTACCATAGTGAAGAAAGAGTGCGCCTGTGTTTGCTTACACACAGGGCTTGGAATACCGGTATTTATAAATACCGGTTCGACTGACCTTGACATGGTACCGGTACTTCTTTTGGTATCGATACAAATTATACCGGTACTTTCATTGGTACCGGTACTAAAGTATCGGTAAAATTACCGAAATTATGCTCGAAAAGTATCGGTACTTTTCAACAATTTTATTTTGTGCAAGCGAGAGAGAAATCTGATTAGAAAAGAAGAACGAGACGACGCGAGAACCGCTTAGAATACCGGTACTTTTAGGCAAAGTACCGGTACTTCTAAAGTATCGATACTCGAATTTAACGAAATGAAAGTACCGTTACTACCGTAAAAGTACCGGTATTATTGGTACCGGTATCAAGCCCTGTTTACACACTTGTGCACTATAAGTGTTCAACGCGCATGACTAGTCTCCATTGCCACTGGCGGCTGTGGTCTCAATTCAACTAGTAAGATATTATCGTGATTCATAACGATCTGAATGTTTTTGTACTTGAGTATTATGAAATTTATGAACTAACTAGATACCTGGTAAATTTAACATTATGCTTGCTAAAAGTACAGAAAGATAATTCGAGCATATCAAATGTAACCAATACTAATGAAGTTAATCTCACTAATTAGCTTTTAGTCAGTTCATATTTTCATAAAAAAATTGAGCTGATCGTTTCGATCCTTAAGGGAGCGTTTTAGCATTTACAATGAAATCGGTTCAAATGTCGCTAAACTTTAATTTTGTCAGCACCAAAAATGTAAATGTATACATAACAATGGAAATAAAAAATCGTGGCACGATTTTTAGTTTTGTTAAATTAGTTGAGATTTTTCGACATCTGAATTGATATCATTGCCTATTGACCTCCTTTTGGAGAGTTCTATGTGTATTATGTACTGAAATGTTCAAGGAGAATGGTTGAATCAATATTTTACTGACAGTCTGACTTCACCCACTGCTGGGTATGGCCATTCCCAGTGTTAACTTATGTATAAAAATGTATTTTATATATTTTTTATTGAGATTATATCTGACTGAGTGGATGTACCACCTTCCTTGTCAAGTTTTTGATTTTGTTATATGTATTTATTCCCAATTGTATGATAATTATATGAATATTATGAATGAAATAATTTATAATGCATGAAAAATAATTTGTCTATAGAAATAACTCAAAATGTGCCTCAATGTATTATTGTATAATTTTAAAAACGTTTTTAAATTTTGTAGTTTTTAAGTGATAATCATGTGCCTTAAATCGGAGATTACTCGCGATCTGATATACCTATCGTGTGCCTTCATAGTTAAGTATTATTTTATACATTGTCTACACTAAGCTCATTTAACTTTAAAAGTTAACATTGTCAGCGACATAAAATGTGTACTAGTAGCACTCTAGGTGCATTGTGTTCATATCTACGTATTTGCTTGCACCTATCTAGTCGAAAGGCAGCTAGCTATAGATTTATTCATTAGCACAAAACACCTGCATTTGTACTATAATTTAACAGATGTTTTAATAGACTTACACACTAGCTAGTTCTACAATCATTTAAAAGTATTAAATCGGTGCCTTCGTTTCAGATCGACAAGGTTACATAACCCAGATTTTAAACATCCCTCTTTTAGTCGAGGGTTAAAATATTTTTCATATATGTTTTGATTTTCAATGTGTGAAATATTTATTCCATATTTGTGTTTTTTTGGAATGCAATGTACTGACAATAAATTATAATTTATGTTTATTTCGTTATTTTATTATTATTCCTAGCAAAACAACCTATAGGCAACTTAAAAAAATCAAAACAATAAATAAATCTATCAAATTATATTTCAGTAAAAAATTACACATTAGCCTATCTAATAGTTATCACTAAGGGGGTGGATAGTAGGGGCGCGGCGGTGGACCGGGGGGTGGGGGGAAGTAGTTAGGAGGGGGCACGTTAACGGGGGGAAAGCGGGAGGGGGGGCCCGGCGGGGGCTCCGAGTATATGCCCCCCAGGGGCGGAGGCGGCCCGGACAGCGGTAACCTCGGCGGCGGAGGTATACCCGTGTGGTTAGGAGGTGGCGCCGAATATACAGGGTAAGGCATCTGTGGGTATGGAGGGTAATTATATCTGAGAGGAGGCTCGACCTTTGGAGGCTCCAGCTTATCGGAGCCGTTCTTGATGGGTGTCGCGATCGGCTTAGCGACAGGGGCGATAGGTGATGCGGAAGCTGGCGGTGTATTGGAGAGCAGCGTCTTGTCGTTTTTTGGAAGCTTGGGGTTGGCGGCCAGCGGCGGGGACTCCCCGCCGGAGTTCTGCGGCTGCGGCGAGTACAAGTCTAAAACCTGCGGGCACACAACACTTCATTGATATTTCATAAATACATTTAACTAATATGGGTGCGGGTCATAATAGGGGTGGTTTTACTAGTGGGGCCCGGGAAACTTTACAAACAGCCATACAAAAAAAAATATTCACTATAAGAACTTATTTATATTAGCCTTCATATCTTTTAATCAACTACAACAAAGTCTTTGAGGCTCAATTTGTTGTTTTTTTTCAATACCTACATAATTACAAAAAACTGTGCTTGTAGTTTATATTGGAAATTAAACTGTTATAAGAATTATTAAATTATCCATCACTTTCATGTATCTTTTGATGTCGCATATTTCTTTACACATTGAACATGGCAACCACTGACATTTGCTTGATTTCTTCCTTGATTTCACCTCCTCACATTTGATTGATTTCTGAATTGAATACCTGATTTTCTCTCCTGGTTCTTAACTCATGAATTTATCAAATTGTCTAGTCTAGGTTGTGTATGCTTCTTAGTAATTAAATAAAATAAATAAATAATGCTGGACAATCCACACAGCACCATCTAGCCCCAAAGTAAGCTACTCAAAGCTTGTATTATGAGTACTAGATAACTGATATATTTAATACATTATATACATAGATAGATTTTTTTATTATACATAGAAAACACCCATACCAACGGTACAAATTTCTGCAGATCATACACAAATTTGTTCCAAGACAGGAATCGAACCCGCAACCTCCTGCTTCGCAGGCAGACCTTCGCCCACCGCGCCACATTGGTTGTTGAATTAAAAGAAGTGTTTGTCTATTTAAAGTTGGCTAAAATAAGTCATTAGTTATTTTCACTGAAAATATTATAATGAAATCAAAGGGTTAAACAGAATCAGCTTCAATCTCACCTGGTGGCAAATATCTTCTAGCAGTTCCATGGTAATGTCCTCCACAAACATGTCCCACCATGCGGTGTGCTTGGGTCCACGTCCGTTCCAGTCCACCACCTCAAACTTGCTCAGTTTCCCCGCTAGGAACATCAGAGCCACAGCTATCACTTCTGGCTCCCATTGCAAACATAGTGTTGTGCATAAACTGTAATGGATGTAATATTTTAGCAACAAAGTATGCATTGACGAATTTATTTCAAGGTAGTAAATCAGCAGTTAAATGAATAATACTTAATATTAATAATTATTAACTGTCCAGGGCTGGAAAACCTGACCCCTTTATCTCTAGGTAATGAAATTTTTAAATTTATTAGATATCACAAGTACCATGTTACATATTCTGAAGACCTGAATGGTCTTACAGAAATATAGCATTTTTGAGCATAAGAATCGGTAGAGGATATTTCAGGGACTTTATAATATCTCATTGGTGTTTTTGAAAGACATAATTTTATATCAACCTGTCATTTACAAAGGTCCAAGCCATTTGAACCATCTTTTGCAGCTTAGCTTTGTCTCCCTTCAAACACTTGGCATACTTCAACAAGTATCCGTATGGGTGTTCCACCTGCAGGTCGAACTTTATCGTCTGCAGCAGGATTCTTTCTAAAGTCATCACTTCTTCCTTGGGATCCTCACCAAAAAAAGTAGCAAACTTTTGCTCTGTTAGCAAAGACTTGGCCACTTTTATTATATCTTTACACTTCTTTGGTGTTTCTTCCACTTTGCCTGCTAAGAAAAGGCAGCAACAAGCAGTAATATACCTCGGGAATGTCTTAAACGAATGGAACATGTAAAACCGATGGAAATAAACAACTCCAGTAGCAACAGTGTTATAACCTAAATCCATCTTCGAGCCAGTATCAATGATAAATCTGGCACCTTCCTTTCTGTAACGATTTTCCGTATCAGTAGGTATCCCATCGCGGAACGAAGGCGTATTCTGCAGATCTTTCTTGTCGTAATACCAGTAAGGCATTTTGTTATTTATCCAATCAACACAAGATCTCACAAACTTGTAAACTTCAATTGACTTCAATCAAAGTCCTCCTCAACTAGAAAAAAAAAAAACAACTCAATCAAACCTTCGTTCACTTCACTCACCAGGGTGACCGTTTTAAAAACGGCGAATCTGCCAGATTCTGGCCTAAAACCTGCCAAAATCTGCCGATCTCGTCTCAGATCAGAAAATGCCAAAATATGCCATCATAATTTGCTTTTATAGGGGTGGGAATTATAAATAAAAATACGTTTATTGAGGTATTTTAATGAGATTTTAATTTAAAATTTCAAAACACTTTATTTAGCAGGAATTAGTACATTAATTTTGAATTTATGCGTGGGTAAGCTTTGGATAGTGTCGGGGACCTTATTGTAGAAGCTTATACATTGGCTGATGATGAGTGATGAAAGATTTGGAAACTTTGTGGAGTCACTAGTGTGACTTGACAGTTTGTTCTTATTTCTAGTATTGAAGATAAGGTTTTGTTAAACTGGTGTTTTTCACAGTTTTTCTAGGAATCTTTAAAAACTGCCAGGATCTGCCACATTTTTAATTCGTCAGCACTTTCTGGCAGAGTCAAAATTTGGGAGCCAAATCTGCCCAAATGGCAGAAATCTGCCACAATTGGTCACCCTGTCACTCACTACCAACCAGGTAACCAAACCGGGCAGTTTTCTGTAGGTAGTTTTCTTTTTTCATGCTGCTTTAAAATCTCATCCAACTTTCAAACCTCGTATAATTCATTTATCAAAGGAAAAAAGGTGATAAAATCAAAACTAAGCTATTGAATTTCAGACTTCGTAGACTTTTGCATATTTCCTACTAAATAAAACCACTTTCATTTAAAAATACCTATTGTATAAAACTATGTATTTAGGTAGTTAAGGTAACAGAAGAACTAAATTTGCTTATAAGTACGAAGCAAGCTTTGCATAGGAAACTGATTGAAAAATCATGTTACTTACTTAACTCAACTCTGGTTGATATTTGGTTGGTATGAAAGTGTCCTCGAATATCGTACGGAAGACCACAATATGGTATAATGGTATTGTACGAGGAACCTCCTACAGTTGGCAACTTTGAACCAAACCGATCCAATCACTGACTGAGATTGACTGACATTGTATTGTACCTCACAACACAAACTATAAAAGTCTCCACACACTGAAGCCGGAGGCGGAGCTGCGGAGCGGAGGCGAAGGCGGCGGCGGCGCCTAGGCGTGCCGGTTTTTACTATGGCACCGCGCCGCCACCGCCTGTGGTGTGTGTGTGTAGGCTTTTATATGATTCAATAGAATACAACTCGCACGCCTTCACCTCCACTCCGCCTCCGGCTTCAGTGTGTATGAATTCAGTGTTCAGTGATGATTGCTGACATGTATGAAGCAAAAATTAGAAGTTTGCAAACTCTGAAAATTCTCTTTCAAAGATCTTAGTTCGCAAATAATTTCTATTGGTGGCGTAATATTATCAAACAATCAAACACGTCTGATTGAATCACTGAATTATTATTACTATTATAGTACTGTCAACTCACTGGATTTAATGATTTTTTTCAGTATTATTGCCAGACCCAAATATTAATTTATTTTTCTGTCAGTTCCCAGCCGTCTCGCTATTTCATACCCTGGTGACAAGGGCAGGGGGTGCTAGGAATCCCTGGGTGGGCTAATTAGGCTACCACACTCTTCCCAATTTGACCCGGCTAAGTTTAACGGACGTAGGTACTCTGAGGCTTGACTATCATTATAGTGCTGCTGCGAGGCACTCTGAATATCAACTTGAAGCTGAAAGAAACCGTCTGATGAAGTCCATGTGATCAAATCCAATACAGATCATGCCAGGCACAGAGAAGTTTCAGCAGAAACCCACTGATGAAACTGACGAGACCCTACACAATTTCGTCGAAACGTTGAGGGACGAACGAGGGCATTAAGTTCTGCTGAAAACAAGGTACTGGTAGGTAGCAGGAAGTCCGAACTCTCGGATGAGACTCAGGATCTGATAACAAGAAGACAGGAAACCACCCAAGTGACTTCGACAGAGATGTCAAACCCGAACGAGTGTCATCCATCCATACCGCAATGTTTGAAAATGAAAGGTTTCAATCAGTGCGTCCTCCTCTTAATTACCTACGAAGCTGAGACGTGAACACTCACGGTAGGGCTGGTCCACCGGTTCAAAGCCGCTCAGCTATGGAAAAAGCCATGCTCGGAGTTTCTCAGAAGGAATAGTATTCGTAATGAATGCATCCGACAGAGAACCAAAGTTACCGACATAGCTCAAAGAATTAGCAAGCTGAAGTGGCAGTGCGCCGGCCATATCTTGTGAAGAACCGATAACCGTTGGGGTAAACGTTTTCTTGAGTGGAGACCGCAACTTGGCAAACGTAGTTTAGGACGCTTCCGGCTAGTTGAGATGACGATCTGCGAAAAACTGCTGGCAGATGCTGGATGCGTCAAGCTGAAGACAGGGCGCTAAGGCGCTCATTAGGGGAGGCCTATGTCGATTACAATAAATATCGATTACATGGTTCTTATGAAGAAATCTTTGTTTGTCTTATAGTTTGAGACTTTCCCATACTGACCGATTTCTATATGTAAGTACTCCCTGTACATCTAAATAAATTAGAAGTTTTGTATTTATTCATAAAAGAATATCATCTATCTATCTCTCTCAGACTAATAATCTATCTCTGTGCCGAATTTCATCCATATCCGTTCAGTAGTTTTTGAGTGAAAGAGTTTCAAACATCCATCCATCCATCCATACTTACAATTTTACATAATTTCGTTTTTATGATAAAAGTTTTTTTTTTTTTTTTTAATGAACAACGAAAATTACAAGCAAAGGAATAGAAAAATTACAACTAGTATTTACAATTGAAACCATTGAGCTAACTGCAGACGGTTGCAAACAGTCTAAAGGTAGCTCAATTGATCCATGTCAATACCAGTCGGAAGCGTCCCCAAGACACTGGCTGCATTACCACGCTGTATGGCAATGCTGATGCGCTGAGCCAGATATTCACCAGCTCTCGGGTCACGCGTCGCATCGACCAGACGCTCAGATAATTTTTTAAAAACCCGGAGAGCCTCGGTACCCCACGGACCTAGGGTCTCGAATCCAAGGGGAGCAAATGCGTAGGTTCTGTCGAGACCTGCATATTTGCGCCTCTTGAGATCCTCGGCCAGATCTGCCGCCGCACCAGCCCTAGTGGATGTCCTTGAAAGATGGGAAGGTGCAAGTGTGTCGACGCATGTAGCGTCCCACACAATGGGCCTCCCCAACTCCCATGGGACTAGTGTCATACCGTCGGGCCTCTTGCCATCGTCACGGAACAGACCATTCGGTTCGAGAATAGCTGGTACGTTAGCGCTGACAAAGGCCCGCCGGATGATGTCATTAAGGCTGGCATGACGAGATATCCGACAAGCGGCCCTAGTACACGATAATCCGTGATGACCAAGCTGTTCGACTGCAGTACCGCACTGGCATTGATGAGGCGCACAACACCTTGCACCCAACCGAATACATGTTGCGATACGGAAAGTAGCGGGATCCAATAAAGTGCCAGTGTTATAAGAAGGAAGTGCTTGCAGCCAATGTCCTGACTCCCAGAGATTTTGGAGGAGCAGCATCGGGGCAAGCACTATGCCAAGCCGTTCTAGCTTCGTCTAAATATGAAATTTTGAAAGAAATTTGTGATATAAGTAGGATTTACTCATATGGCTAGGTACATAATTAACTACGGAACGTAGTCATTCGATCTTTTTTCATTACGTATATGCCATTGTGTTTAGTCAAGCGCGAAATCTACCAACAAGGCATTATAAATGATTGCCTTCACTTACATAAGAATACATTTAGAATTAACACCTTTAGGAAATTAATCGTTTCTTCATGCCTACGTATTCATGAATTTAAAAACAAGCAGTAGGTATGGAGCTAAAATGTGAGTTATACCTTGCTAACTACTTACCTATAATTTAATAGAATAGTTTTCATCAGCAACTCTTATTGTATTGTAGGTTAAATAGCTAAATAGTTGTATGTACCTAGGTAGGTTTGCCCTCTTGGTACCTGCCTATGTAGGTAAGTGACTATGTAGATTAGATATTAGGCCTAGTGTAGTCATTTTCATTATTCATTCAACTATCTTAGGGTTAGACTGTTTGCAACCGTCTGCAGTTAGCTCAATGGTTTCAATTGTAAATACTAGTTGTAATTTTTCTATTCCTTTGCTTGTAATTTTCGTTGTTAATAAAGATCTTAGGGTAAGGCAATCATTTGCATTTTTTTTCCATTATTCGATAAAGTTCTAACCTATAGGGTAAATCAAATTCAAATACATTTATTGCATGAAATACATGTTATAAAAGTTGTTAATAATGTACTGGAATGTCACAATGTATTCTGCCCTATTGGGCGTAAGGCATTCACTTGCATTATTTCATTATTCGTTCTGCTTTTACCCTAGGGTAAGGCAGTCATTTGCATTATTAAAGGTGCAAACTGGAGCTAAACTACGCCACCACTTATTTTATTATATAATAACCTAAGTTAAACAAAGGAATTTCCAAAATTCACACGTTCAGTTTGTAAAACTATCCTAAGAGAGATACGAAAACAGAGTTCGGTGGTCACCAAGAGCAACTTCGTATCTCTTCCTAAACTAGACAAAATAATATTTATATGTATAATATAAAATAATTATGTCATCCCTAGATGTATAGGAATGAGTCAGTATGGTGACGTGACGCAGGACTGCGACCAAGAAACATCTCTTTGCTCCCTTCGTATACGGACAAGACAAGGGCCATATCTTTTACTAAGCAAAAGCTAGTAGAAAAATATGGCGCACGAAATGGGGCTGACGCAGTACTTAGAGTTAAAAGTGAACATTACGAATAACCCCTAAAATAATGCTGAACAATTCACACAGCATCATCATAGCCCCAAGCTAAGCAGAGCTTATGATTTGATAACTGGATAACTGATTTCAACATTTCACATACCTACATATATTTTAATAATAAATCAACATCCAGAGCACCAAATCGTATTTAACGAATTCCAGCTTTAGTGTTAGCGACGGCCTATCTCGTGAACTGGTCGAGTGAGGTGGAGGCCTACAGAAACTGCCCCAACGCGCCGGTGTGCGCCACCAATGGGGAGACCTATAAGACCCCCTGTGACTTCCGCACCGCCCAGATCGAAGACATTGACCTCCAAGTTCTGTACGAAGGGAACTGCAAGAACTATGTCATCTTGAAGGAGCCACAGCCAAGAAAACCGCAACAAGGAATGACGATGGGTATGACCGACCCGACTTATTTTATCATATGATTCCGTTAAACAAAGGAATTTCTGTAGTAGTTTTAGTTTGTCTAGTCTAGGAAGAGACAGGTACGTAGTAGCCTTTGGTGGCCACCAAACTTTGTTTTCCTATCTCTTCCTAAAATAGACATAATGAAATACTACAGATGCATTAAAAAAAGCGATAGGTTTAACAAACTGTATGTGTGAATTTTGGAAATCCACTGTTTAACGGAATTATATAAATAAAATAACTCGCGCCACTTTAGGTGCTGTTTGCGCCTTTGCTATTATATTGAAAAAATGCAGGGCCTCGCGGTTTCACCCGCGTCGTTCCCGTTCCCATGCGAATTCCGGGATAAAATATAGCCTATCTGTTATTCCAGACTATAATCTATCACTGTGCCGAATTTCATCCAGATCCGTTCAGTAGTTTTTGCGTGAGAGAGTAACAAACATCCATCCATTTATGCATCCATACTTACAAACGTTCGCGTTTATAATATTAGTAGGATATAGGTACTTACTACCAAGATGTTTTTATAAAAACTTATTTCTATGTGATTAGTAAGCACATCGTAAAAACAGTAACTATGTGACATTTTTTTAATGAAAAATAAAGTTTATTTAAAATTTAAAATCACAATACATTATGAGTAACAATTTTCGTATTTAGATCTAGGTGTTGTTTCCCGTGGTCGAGTGACTGTCTTCCGTACTAGTTAATTACTGTTTTACGAAGTCTTTTTCAGTCTTTTAAGAAATCATTTGAAATTAGTTAAAAAGGATCAATTTATGGAATAGTTTCAGATCCCTCATCACCACAATCTGCGTACCAGGGACAGCAGCGGCCTATCGGGAGACCCAATAAACATGTGCAATTGAAATACAAAAGAAAGAAACCGAGGAAAATGCACAAACCGGACGGCCCTTGGCGGAAACCCGACTGGTCTCCGGGCTGGTCTTCTATTGCACGGAAAAGGTGCGCGATGATAGTATTCTTGGTCTGGTTTGCTGAGGAGTGCGTCCAGTGATCTGCGCCGCAGGAGCCGACGCGGTGGACTGTCGGCAATGCTGGCGAGGACTCTAGGAGGGACCATTTTTCAGCCATATTCTGTTCAGCAAGGGTATTTGAATTCATCGGAAAAACCTTCGGATTCGATATAGGAAACTTTTGACGATGAACACTATTGCGAACAAACGGATTCGAAAACTTAGTTCAGAAATGAAATCAAAATAGCGTTCTAAAAATGTGACGGAAATGGAATCGAATTCGAATTTGTCCACTATTAGCCCCTCCAGATTCCGTTCCCGAGTCTTCGACGTTTTCTGCTATTACTTTGTAGAACGCTTAGACAACAAACCGCTAAATAGCGGAAAATTAATAATTAAACATTTTCTTTGAACCCATGGATTAAATTTACGATATTTAGTGCCACTTTTGGATTAATTAATATTATAATACATTTTTAAAATTCAACATAAATACAAAAGGTCCGGTATGTATATTACTTGTGTACTTCTGCTTCACGTTTTGTATGAAAATTATTCCGAGTCGATTGTGAACTCAGATTTCTGAGTCTTGAGACTGAATATTACTTTTAACAGTTATAATCCAGGTCTATATCAGGTAATAACTAACTGATCGTTGCTCAAATTCCCTTTGTTTGTTTGTTAATGTTATAATATAATAATAGGTCAATAATATTAACGAGGAATATTACAGTCAAGGATCTGTTTGTTTCAGAATGGAAAATAAAGAATAAAAGCTAGCAGCACGCACCTCTACCTACCTACTGATTAAAATGTTTTTAAAAACCATAAAAGTAGTTTTATTTTAGAGGTGCTTCTGCCGATTATATTCAAATGCGACCGATGTGGCGCGGTGGGCGAAGGTCCGGCTGCGACGCAGGAGGTTGCGGGTTCGATTCCCGCCTCGGAACAAATTTGTGTACGATCTGCAGAAATTTGTTGGTCTGTCCGTTGGTCTGGGTGTTTTCTATGTATAATAAAAAATATCTATCTATGAAATGTATTGTATTAAGTATATCAGTCATCCAAACCCAGAATTATTTATTTATTTATTTAGTACTCATTTGACTCCTGGAGGAAACACTATGAATCTCATACAGTTCAACGTTATTTAATGGCTACATCTAATGTGAAAACACAACAAAACGAAAGTGCGATAAAAATATTCTGGCTAGGGACCAAAACAATTAAGTCCTGCTTTTACCCATATTCCTAGCTAATCACGACATTTGTCAAGAAGCGAGGTCTTCTCGGTCTTCTAGAGCCTCTTATATCCATCTATACAGAACCATCGGTGCGCGAGCGTGAGTCCAATTCGCCCTATTTCCCACGCACGGGGTTCAGAGTCCTGTTCAGTCCTCGTGCACTCCGAGGGCTCATAGTTTCATATCTCTAACCTATCTATTACGAAGAGGAGATACGCTTTTGTTGAATTACAGGTCATTTATTGTAAGTACTCCTTATCCAAAGACATTTTAAGGCATGATCACGGGACTTGGCAAACGTTCCTACACTACGTTCACGCCCTCCGGCCAGGTGAGATGACGATCTGCGAAAAACTCTTGGCAGATGCTGGATGCGACAAGCCAGGGCGCTATGGCGCTCATTAGGGGAGGCCTATGTCCAGCTGTGGACTAATATGGGCTGGATGATGATGATGATCACGGGACACAATATTTGTAAAACTAATGCAATCACGGTTGACCTCTTTCTACGGGGTACGGGAGGGAGTTATTTATTGCGGTTTCAGTTTACAGATAGCAGTAAAATTAATGAATGACGGGAAATGTAGGAGTATAATTTAGCTTCTTTCAATTAGAAATTGTAGTCAATTCACCGTGAAGCAAAAACATCAGAACGACAAATTGAAACTAGTATTAACACTTAGTAGAAGTAGGTACTTCTTTTAATGCGACGTCATACATTATTTCAAGAGAACTTGGTAATTTTTCGCGGAAATATCGTTCGCGCAAGCTTTTATAATGATATTTTTTATCATTATACTCTTGAATAGTAACAGAGATGCGCATGAGACGACTTCCTCGTTTCATTCACTTGTATACAAAAACAAACGAATAAACACTTATTTATTTATTAACTAGCTGGTGCCCGCGACTTCGTCTGCGCATGATTAGTATTTTGAGTACTCGCGATTTTGCTTGCGTAATTCCCTTTCCCGTGGGATTTTCGGCATAAAATAAAGCCTGTGTTATTCTAGCTTATAATCTATCTCTGTGCCAAATTCGTCCAGATCCGTTCAGCAGTTTTTGCGTGAAAGAGTAATTAATTAATTTTATTTTAATTAAAATTTTATACGTAGACCTTCGTAGTAAGTATAACGTAGACCTTCGTAGCAGGTATACGTAGACCTTCGTAGCAGGTATAAGTAGACCTTCGTAGCAAGTATTACGTAGACCTTCGTAGCAGGTATAACGTAGACCTTCGTAGTAAGTATAACGTAGACCTTCGTAGCAGGTATTACATAGACCTTTGTAGCAGGTATAACGTAGTCCTTCGTAGCACTTATTACGTAGACCTTCTTAGCACGTTCTACGTAGACCTTCGTAGCACGTTCTACGTAGACCTTCGTAGCACGTATACGTAGACCTTCGTAGTAAGTATAACGTAGACCTTCGTAGCACGTATTACGTAGACCTTCGTAGCACGTATTACGTAGACCTTCGTAGCACTTATTACGTAGACCTTCGTAGTAAGTATAACGTAGACCTTCGTAGTAGGTATTACGTAGACCTTCGTAGCACGTATTACGTAGACCTTCGTAGCACTTATTACGTAGACCTTCGTAGTAAGTATTACGTAGACCTTCGTAGTAAGTATAACGTAGACCTTCGTATTATGTATTATGTAGACCTTCGTAGTAGGTATTACATAGACCTTCGTAGCACTTATTACGTAGACCTTCGTAGCACGTATTACGTAGACCTTCTTAGCACGTATACGTAGACCTTCTTAGCACATATTATGTAGACCTTCGTAGTAGGTATTATGTAGACCTTCGTAGTAGGTATTACGTAGACCTTCGTAGCACGTATCACGTAGACCTTCGTAGCACGTATACGTGGACCTTCGTAGCACGTATAACGTAGACCTTCGTAGCACGTTCTACTTAGACCTTTGTAGCACGTTCTACGTAGACCTTCGTAGTAAGTATCACGTAGACCTTCGCACATATTATGTAGACCTTCGTAGCACATATTATGTTGACCTTCGTAGCACGTATACGTAGACCTTCGTAGCACGTGCTACAATGCTACGAAGGTCCAGCGTAGCATACAAAAGACTTGAACGCGTACCAGTAGTCTGTTGTTTGTAGTCTGTGTACATAAAATGGAAATCCTGACGTACCCAAGCTGTAAGATCTAAAGGAAATAACACAATTTGAGTTTGTACTAGAAAAGTCAAATTGATACAAAATTGGTGATAGCTAACAAACTAGCTACTGTACCCTAGCTGTTGTAGTGTAGGCATTGCGAACGTAACGCGAAGGCTGTGAGAACGACTCGATAAACCTTCAGGCCAGGAATAGGACGCCTCTATTTTAAACAGGTTAAACAGGTTCGCGTCGCCGAACCTATGTGCTAGTAAATAAGTGTTCCTATACAAAGTTATGTTATAAAATTCTGACGAGTTATAGCCTCATCATTTAATTTTAAGTACCTACATACTTTTATTTTATGTATGATGTGTGACAATAAATGATCTGAATCTGAATCTAATCTGAATCAAAGTATGTATGTTAGACTGGGTTAGGGTACATCTCGTCCGAATCATCTTCATTCATTTCATCATTGGCATCATTTGGGGCTTCCATGTCAGTAGTTTTAGGTACACTTTGAACATTATCTTGAACCAGGTGTTGTTCCGTACGTAAATGTTTCATGTGCCTATGTTTCTGTTTTTAGGAGGTAAGGTATATATTTCATTTGGGCCGTAGTTTTAAGTATTTAACATCCTGTACATGACTATTGTGGCCTAAAATAAATGATTTATTTATTTATTTAAACCTCGATCACCACCACCATCATAATCAGCTTCACACCACACGGCCGCACAAATCTCAACACTGCGACCGACAGATATAAATACATGTATATAGATTTTACAAGTTATCTACGTGTCGACAAACGAATAAAAAGTACCTACATAAGGGTTAGAAGGTAGCTAGGTAGGTGAAGGATGGTTAATATAGGCCTTATTTATATAAAACCTCATGAATGATGATGATGATAACACTCATACCATACCTATATTTTTCATTGAAAGTAACGTTAAGTACCAGGTAGGTAGGTACCCACGGAAGGTAAGTATTTATCTTAGAAATTCCTTATAAGTATAAGTATAGGCTAAGTATCTAGTAACGTATGACCGTGGAGCAGATATAGAAAGAAGAAAGAATGAAAATTCATTTATTTGGCCCATATTAACTTCTTATAAATAACCTAAGATCTAGTATTATACGTTCTTGTAAATAACACATACAATAAACAAGAAGAAGAAACACAAAAAAATTAAAAATAAGAAGAGTAAGGCTATTTACATAAGAGGCCAAAAAGGTCCCTGTCTCATGCCGCTACAGGCCGCAGCTAATAGCGGCGGTGGTTTTCAGGCAGGGCCTGGTGTGGTGGCACAAAGGTGGTAAAAACATATAGTCAAAGTCAAAGTCAAAGTGCTTTATTTCCTTAAGACCTTACAGGACACTTGGACACGTCATAAAATACATTTTATAAATAATTAAAACTAGGAAAGTCAGGTTTGTAAAGTGCTCACTTTGATTTTTGTTCACTTCAATCTTTTTAAGGTAAAGTAAAAAAGAGAACAGAAACCTTTACCTTGTTAGGTTGTTATTTTTTGAGTATTACTTAATAGGTAAGTAGGTACAGAAATATACAAGAGTAGGTGGGTACATAAGTTACAACAAGACAGGATATCGTTTATGTGTCGCGGATAAACGCACTCTAATATTGTAGGAGAGTAACTCATACATGAGATACTGCTCACTCATTCCTCAAATGTAATTGTGGTTTCGTATTCTAACAAATGGTAAGTCCTCTACTAATATCACTACATCACTACATAGTATAAAACAAAGTCGCTTTTTCTGTCCCTATTTCCCTTTGACTGCTTAAATCTTTAAAACTACGCAACGGATTGTGATGCGGTTTTTTTTAATAGATAGAGTGATTCAAGAGGAAGTTTTATAAAATATAATAAAACCGTGCGGAGCCCGGGCCGGTCGCTAGTAATATTATAAACGCGAAAGTTGAAAGTATGAATGGATGGATAAATGTTTATTTTTCTTTCACGCAACAATTACTGAACGGATATGGATGAAATCTGGTACAGAAATAGATTATAGTCTGGAATAACACAAAGGCTATATTTTATCGCTGAATTTGCACGGAAACGGGAATTAGGGTGACAGAACTAAATCGAGCTGTGCTGCGCTGTACTGCGCTGTGCTATGTTTGGTCAACTCATTGACGCAGCACAGCACAGCGCAGCACAGCATGGTTTGTTTGTATCCTCATTCAAATATTAGACGAGCGAGTTGACGATGACACAGCACAGCGCAGTACAGCGCAGCACAGCTCGATTTAGATTTGTCACCCTTACGCGGGTGACAACGCGAGGCGTTGCTAGTTACATAAATGATGAGTGTTTGTAAAAAAGATTAAAGTTACCCATTGCCTATTATTTTAGCCAAAGCTATAGTTTTTTGATGTAACAATTTCAAAGGAGGGTTTAGTCTCAAACCTATTTGTCTTGGACCAATATTCTTTTACACAATGACCGGCCTAAGCTGGTTCGGACAGTTTTGTCTTATACCTACTTAGGAACCCTTACCTAGGTACTTATACCTACTTGATAGGCAAGTACAGGCAAGTAGGTACTGTCAATATAAAAAACCTGAACTGAAGGAACCTTAAGTAACCTTTCAAAGTGATTCGTTTTACGAGTGGCGAGAAATTCAAATAAATCTATTTTGAAACTATCATGGTTTTTAACACTAAAATCATTGTATACGGGATATTTACCATGATTTGTTTTTGGAGAAAACAAATCATGGTAAATATCCGAAATATCGAAAAACTCCAAAAACAAATCATGGTAAATATCCCGTATACAATGATTTTAGTAAATCTATTTTGGTTTTTCATGTTCTATAACGATAATAAAGCATAGCGATTTGTAGAAGAATAAATCTTACATTTGACTCAGCAAAGGTTAACAAACGATTTAAGATTATATTAAGAAACATTAAGATTTAGAAAGTGCTTCGCAAAAAACATTAAAAATCCGAAAAATATCTATTCGAATTTCATTATACTCGCGAAATGAATTACCATAGGCAAGGGTAATTATATTAATATTCAATTTAAAATAATTAATTATTTAATTTCTTTATCATCGGTTTTGAATATTGATTTGGATGACAAGGCGTGGTCGCAGGCCCCCCTACCTGTCAAATTGGGAGGCTTAGGTATTCGCAAAATTTCCAGTGTAGCCCTACCAGCGTTCCTATTTTCCGTCTACAGCACTAGTTCTTTAGTTGAAAAAATTTTAAACACGTCTGATTTGGTCCGATCACAAATTTCTTTCAAAATTTCATATTTAGACGAAGCTAGAACGGCTTGGCATAGTGCTTGCCCCGATGCTGCTCCTCCAAAATCTCTTTCGTCCCAACGGCAATGGGACGGGCCTTTGTGTGAGTTGACACGGAATTGTTTGTTACAAACGTGCTCCAGCTCGGCAGATCGTGCCCGTCTCCTAGCCGTTTCTAAATGGGAGTCAGGACATTGTCTGCAAGCACTTCCTTCTTATAACACTTGCACTTTATTGGATCCCGCTACTTTCCGTATCGCAACATGTATTCGGTTGGGTGCAAGGTGTTGTGCGCCTCATCAATGCCAGTGCGGTACTGCAGTCGAACAGCTTGGTCATCACGGATTATAGTGTACTAGGGCCGCTGGTCGGATATCTCGTCATGCCAGCCTTAATGACATCATCCGGCGGGCCTTTGTCAGCGCTAACGTACCAGCTATTCTCGAACCGAATGGTCTGTTCCGTGACGATGGCAAGAGGCCCGACGGTATGACACTAGTCCCATGGGAGTTGGGGAGGCCCATTGTGTGGGACGCTACATGCGTCGACACACTTTGCACCTTCCCATCTTTCAAGGACATCCACTAGGGCTGGTGCGGCGGCAGATCTGGCCGAGGATCTCAAGAGGCGCAAATATGCAGGTCTCGACAGAACCTACGCATTTGCTCCCCTTGGATTCGAGACCCTAGGTCCGTGGGGTACCGAGGCTCTCCGGGTTTTTAAAAAATTATCTGAGCGTCTGGTCGATGCGACGCGTGACCCGAGAGCTGGTGAATATCTGGCTCAGCGCATCAGCATTGCCATACAGCGTGGTAATGCAGCCAGTGTCTTGGGGACGCTTCCGACTGGTATTGACATGGATCAATTACCTTTAGACTGTTTGCAACCCATAAATACTAGTTGTAATTTTTCTATTCCTTTGCTTGTAATTTTCGTTGTTAATAAAGTTGTACTTATTTCATTAATAAATTTAAAATTAATATTGGATATTGTTTTTTTTTAATTAAGCTGTTCCATTTAATTGCGTCGATATTAAGACGAGGTAGGTAAGTAAGGCATTTTAACATAGAGTATCACGAGAACATGTTTTCAATTACAAACTCAATTTGAAAATATCCCTGATTAAAACGATGTTCAATTAAGTGATACATTAAAAGTGGATACCTAGATAGATAGACCCCTAGAGAGGTAGGTTCGTTTTATAAAAGCACCACTGTGTATCCTGGTAGGCAGCGAGAATTTCCCACACTGAGGAATATCAAAGATCGGCTTTTATTCGGTTTAGTTCTTAAACATTTCATTTAAGTTTTTAAAATGAGAATAATAAAGTTGTGCCCTCTAGATATATTATTCCGTGAGTCTAAGCAATTTACATCTAATCACATTATGATGCCTCTTTAATTCACACAGAAATTCTCTTTTCCTTTTGTTAATTTTGAATGAAAGTGATGAGGAATTATAAAGGTCTGTTAAGAAAAGTAATTTGCTTCCTTTCAGTGTTTTTGGTCATCGAGAATGCAAGTGGTGAGTCTGGTCGGTGCGAGAGGCGGCCGGTGTGCGGCTCCGACGGACGGGTGTACCAGACCTCGTGCGACTTCGAGCGAGCGCTGCGGCGGGACCAGGCGCTCGGGGCGGCGCCGCTCAGCGAATGTCTCGGATTCATGTACCTGGTGAAGCCGGCGGAACATTCCTCGGCTCTTGGTAACTTGAAATATTATTCAGAAGAACCATTCATGCCGCAAAAGAACTTGAAATTACTGTTTTACCCAGTACCACCGTTTGCGCAACGAAAGTTTTTCGATTTTATACCTTCGAAACAAGATATCTTTAGAAAAATAATAGACGGAGTTTTAAAAAGAGCGACGGATAAGGCAAGTGATATTGGCCATAACGCTGTTGACGCGATTGTGAATAAAGTTCAGGAAGTGATTGTGGACACTATATCTAAATTTGTGGAATAAAATGAGCCAGCAACAACAGAATAATAATAAAAACCTCATCTCAATAGACTCTTGGAAATTGGATCAGGGACCAGATCCAAGAAGCGGACTCGGCGCGTGTCGTCAGGAATTTCATCACTCTCTGCAAATCGGCTGCTTGAGTTTAGCTTCTTGGCCTTTGATCCACCAATTTCATATATTTTTACTGTACAATACAAAATACAAATATAATACAAATACAATAAAGTATTTTTATTTCCTTAATAACATATATATGTACAAAAACTATTTATGAAATGGTAAATGATACTTAATTTATACAATAATAGATTAAGTTTAAATAGAAATAGAATTAATAATTGGTATATTATATTAAGGACCTCTCATCGAGTGAAGGCATCCTCCATTTTACTACATGCTTTTCTGTCTTGTGCTTTGACTAGCCAGTCTAAGCCGGCTGTTTTGTTTATTTCATCTATCCACCTCTCTTTTGGTCTGCCTCTGGTTCTTTTGTTTTGTTGTCTTGTCCATGTTGCTATTTTTTTAATCCATTTGTTATCTTCCATGCATGCGATATGGCCAGCCTATTTCCATTTTAATTTTTTGCAGTTTTTTAAAGCATCGATGATCTTTGTGTTTTGTGTTATAATAACTGTATTTCTTTCTCTCTCTCATTTCATTGTATAATAGTTTTTTAATATTTTATTGTATATATTGTATGTATTTAATATTTATAGTAAAAATGTATTTTATAATGAGTATTAAATTAAAAATTAAAACTTCAAAAATATAAATCATTACTATAAGTAAAGTAATTATAAACAATCAGTAGGTACAATAATCCACCTCCTCATCACCTACAATTATCCGTTCAATAATATACTCCTGCTCCTCATCAATACCAATAACATAATCCCAATGACATATATTCCTCTTCTCCGCCTTCACTGGTACAATAAACCAATGTAATAATCAATAACCATATCAAAATAGATAGCAAATACAGTATCGAAAAATACTTAGTTATTCATTGGAAGCCAGCGAGCAAAACCTATTAAAACCTACACAACAGCCGCATCTGTATTATTAATATTATTGTAAGTAGACCAACGAAAAAGGCAGTAATTTCAAAGTCGAAATTTATTTTAAACTAGCGACCCGCCCCGGCTTCGCACGGTTTTATTATACGTAAAAACCTTCCTCTTGAATCACATCTTTTAAAAAAAACCGCATCAAAATCCGTTGCGTAGTTTTAAAGATTTAAGCGTTCAAAAGGATGACATAGGGACAGAGAAAGCGACTTTATTTTATACTATGTAGTGAATTTCAACAAGAGAGCTAAGTTGTTATTGGTTGAAAGTGTCGATACCTCGGAATCCCGTGCTAACGGAACTCTTCGGGAAAACTATGCTAAGAGTCCGGATGAAATTTCAACGGTGGGTGGCAGACAGAGCACATAAAAATGAGAATATGTGCGTGATACCTACCTACTGAAATATATTGCTTACTAAGACTAGTTGTGTCGCGCATTCTTACACGTTTCTTTCGCCTGTTCATGAAATCCTTTCGTTGCTGTTTATATACGGAGCTGTTCCTGAATGGTAAAAAGTGAGTTATTATTTTAATAACTATGTTTAGTTTAAAATTTGACTTGTCTAAGTTCTTATTTTGTAAGCATAAAGAAACAAAGTTATTAATTTACTGTTTTATAATCTTAGTGATCTAACATCACCAAAACCAAATATTTAACATCAGCAGTGCCTCGCGGTTTCACCCCTTTCCCGTGGGAATTCCGGGATAAAATATAGCACAAATATAAATAGTTATCCCAGACTTTTCTCTCTCTGTGCCAAATTTCAACCATGTCCGTTCAGTTTTTTTTGCGTTAAAAAGTAACAAACAAACTATCGCGTTTATAACATTAGTAGGATTTTCTCACAGGGCACCTATCAATCTGCCTTCACCTAACTTCAAGTAGTTCACACACACGTGCCCTAACTTTACAAACAACTGTGTGTAAAACATGACCTTTAATGAGAGAAGAGAATCCTACTTATATTATAAACGCGAAAGTTTATAAGTATGGATGGATGGATGTTTGTTACTCTTCAACGCCACAATACTGAACGGACATGACTGAAATTTGGCACAGAGAGAGAAAAGTCTGGAATAACACATAGGCTATATTTTATCTCGGGATTCCCTCGGGAACGGGAATTACGCGGGTGAAACCGCTAGGTGCTGCTAGTATCAAGTATTTAGGTATCGCTTTTGATCGCTTTTCGTCAAATCGCTATCGCTTTTGATATTTCACACGAAAACTTTTTTATGAGGTACTAGCAACCCGCCCCGGCTTCGCACGGTTTTATTATCCGTATAAACGTTCCTCTTGAATCACTCTTTCTATTAAAAAAAACCGGATCAAAAACCATTGGGTAGTTTTAAAGATTTAAGCGTTCAAAGGGACATAATGACATAGGGACAGAGAAAGCGACTTTATTTTATACTATGTAGTGATTATTTATTCATAAAAAAGTTTTCGGCGCCGTTGTTGTAATAAGCTGATAAAATACAAACACCAAATAATACAAAAACAATACAAAAATTATTTATCGAACACCAAGAGGAAATAGAACATAACAAAAATATATTTTTCACAGTTGTAAAGGAAAAAGCCATAAGCTTAAAAAGGCTACCTTAATTGGAACCTACATACAAAAGGCAATTTTTAATAAGTTATTTATTAAAAGAGCAAAAGAAATATAATTATGTGAAAATGTCCCTGATTGAAATCGTGTTCAATTATAGGTTACATTAAAACTGGATAGATATTCTTTTTTATTTCTCAATACCTTGCTTGGTAGGTAAGTACCTTATCTTTTTATACTAGTAAGGTGTCGGTGCGGTGCTATGGTTCGGTTAGAACCAGCAAACTAAAAAAATATCAAACAAAGACTTGGAGAGCATCTAATTATAATGCGTTTAATCAATTTGTGTGCGAAATTCATGTTCTGTAAGTATCACATAACTCTCAGAGAACTTATTTTGTGGGATTAATGCCAATAAAATTAACAATAACTTTGTAAGTTAGCTAAAACCCACAGTTTAGCCTAGTCAGTTCTAGCTGAAAATTTTTAGAGTTACTTTACTTTTAGTGTGTTTGGTCATCGAGAATGCAAGTGGTGAGTCTGGTCGGTGCGAGAGGCGGCCAGTGTGCGGCTCCGACGGACGGGTGTACCAGACCTCGTGCGACTTCGAGCGAGCGCTGCGGCGGGACCAGGCGCTCGGGGCGGCGCCGCTCAGCGAATGTCTCGGCATGATGTATGTGGTGATGCCGACAGAACATTCCCCGACTTCAACTTAAAAACTTAAAATCTCTATAATTGTAGGTACAAAAAAGGAGCAGGAGAGGAAGTTATGAAAAGTGGGAAATCAAATGCAGTGTCTGAAGCAGTGAATGACATAGTTTCACTGCAGGGCGGTGGCGACACGATATATATCTTACCAGAAGAAAACTTCTCGCCGCAAAGGAACTTGAAATCAGGTCTGATTTCAGCGCGAAAGTCTTTACTGGAATTCATAGAAAAGTACAAGAAATATTTACTAAAATGGAAGAAATCTACGAACTAACGATCCAAAATCTTGTAGAACTTATTGTAGCAAAATCAGCGACTATAAACACAATAGATTCATTTGTATACCTTCCTAACAAGAAAATAGTTTTCATTATTCGTACAATAGTACCTAGTAATAATCATTATTCATCATCATCAATCTATATCAGTCCACTGCTGTATTTATCATTATTACGATACTAAAAATCATCAGAACAATATAAATAATCAGTAACTCATAACTAAGTCCTTCTAAAATGAAATCCATATTAATTATTATTACTTATCACAGTAATCCTAATAAGTAGGTATCAATCAGGTAAAATCACTGCTGCCCTGTTTCCTGCACTACTTTTTGATTAAATAGTATTAACGCTAGCCCTACTTACTTCGAGTATATTTACTTATTTATTTAATCATTGACCTAACTTCAATAAAAACAAGATAAACAATTAGGTATATATTTCCAACTGCGCAGTATTTTCCGACTTATTCGACTTATTTTATCATAATATAATCACGTTAAACAAAGGAATTTCCAAAATCCATAAGTTCAGTTTGTTATACCTATCATAAGCTTTTTTTAATGCACATATAGTAGTAGTAAAGAGTTGACTCGAAAATGTTTATTACCTACAAACGTAATCCAGCTCAGCAAGTCACACCCATCTCCTGGCCGTTTCTAAATGAGGATCCTAAAATTTTGCTCAATTTAATGTTTTATTATGTGTAATGAGATAGAGAACTTCAGCAAGAAATATCAATCACATCCCGATGGACATACAAACCAACTTGCTGCCCTCCAAGGACCTGGCAGCATCAAATTCTCCAGACTGAAAAGACACAGCATCCCCGACTTAGCGACTAGATACGCAGACAAAGATGGAGAGTTGACTCACTGGACTACACTATCTCTAAACGACACGGAATAGATACCTAGTATCAGACAGCAACCTGGATAATTGATGTAAAAATCAGATAGCAAAGCAGCAGCATTCAAAAGGAAAAAAAAATTATGTGTAATGTTGGCAATCATTACAACAAGTAAATGATTAAAGCTGTTAAACAGCATTGGCATTGATGAGGACGCAACGCCTTGCACCCAACCGAAGACACGTTGAGATACAGAAAGTAAAGGAATCCAATAAAGTGCCAGTGTTTTAAAGGAAGTGCTTGCAGCAAATGTCCTCTCTTTCATTAAAACTCCCTCTTAGAAACGGCCAGGAGACGGGTGCGATCTGCTGAGCTGGAGCACGATTGTAACATTCCGTGTCAAAAACGAAATAAAATGATTCAAGAGGAAGGTGTGCGAAGCCGGGGCGGGTCGCTAGTAATTCATAAAATGTCCCTACATACGCGCACGTATACTTAATCGAACCAATATTTGTCGTGACTGAACCGAGGACCCATTTACTTCGATTCCTGCACCACCGCACCGGTCCGATCGGAGAATTGCGGGAATTGCTTCACAGAACAGCTGCGGTTAGAAACCCGCTTCAAAAAGGAAAGCCGGGTGATTCTCCCAGGGTGGAAAAAAACATGTCCGGCTCGAAATATCATACAAAAAGTATCCCTAGCCCTTTGATTTTTTTTATGATAGTAGATTAGACAAAGATAATAGGGGAGGCCTTTTTTAGTTTTTTAATATTCTTATTTTAAATAAGTAAAAATAAATAAAATCCTTGGAAATTCTGACTTCCGTGGTGCGTCCGGACCTCATGTTCCTGTGTTAATAAATTTTTATATCATTTCCTGAAAACACTAGTACTTATTTACATAGGTTCACAATAACCCAGATAGTTACTTGCTTATTTGACGCTATTACTACGCAAAACTAAGCTTTAGTTGACAAGTTACAACGAGATAACTTTGCGTCCGTCGTTTAGCTCTGATTCCCCTGGTGCGCACTAATTCATTCATAAATGCTGTACTTTAACATCTGCGTAAATAGTTGTTAGGTCGAGAGAAACTATCAGTCACGCCCCATCAGTGGTGTGTACAACAAGTGTGTATGTCTCCACGTCACTCTGTTATTTCAGTACGTAATCACTTTCCGTGGCTTGGTATCTAGAAATTCTGATTACCATGTTGACTATAAATTTGTTTATGCTAATCCTATTGTTTTATTAATTATGATAATTCATGCCTTTTGTGTTCCTAATTTCGACTGCATATTTCAATGTAAAATAAACCAGCAAATTAAGAAAATTTCTAAGATTTTGTAATTAGTTTTGATTTCCGTGGTACTGATTTCCGTGGATTTTGCGGGTTGATTAACATCTCAATAATATTTTTTTACAGTTTTTATGATGTTTTTTAGGATAAAAGTTTATAATAAATACAAAATGAATAATTATAATATTTTTAATACAAAGATAAAAATTATTAGTGTGAATTTTGTAAAAAATTACTTGTATTTACAGTAATGATTTAAAGGTGTTTTTGTAAAAACTGAAACGTCAAATAATTGGTCCTTAGTTTTAAGAAGCTTATTAATCTACTTACTACCTAAAACACATATTATTATTGATAAACCAACCCATATTTGATTTTGGTGATATAAATTATGATTTCCGTGGACACCATATTTTTAAAATTGAATAACTCCGTAACCATAAAGCCAATAAAGTTCCCTTCACTACCAAAAAATTCAAAATTAAATCTTAATTTAGAATATACTATCATGATGTGCAATTTCAACAAAAAAAATGTGCCACAGAAGTCAGACAAAAAACGAGTTTTCGTAGAATCACCCAGCCGCTATTTCGCTTCTTTGTAAGCCCTAAGAAATAAACATATTGATTTACTTACTTGATACTGAAGCCTCACTTTCTAGTGTTGTAATTATACCCATTAAGTAAAAAGAAGAGAATAGAATAGAAAAATCATGACTTAATTGCCTATAAATTTCTTAATCTAAACTTGAATTGAAAACAAAAATAAAAAACTAATCATAGGCTAAGATTCAGCTATGTGCTGCATGCAGAAAACATGCTGCGCTGATTTTAAATCTCTCCCCTCGGGTAGGTCACCGAAAAGTTATGTGATGGCGGGTTTAACCTAGGTTAGTTCTTACATAATTAAACTTACATGCAACTGAGTTTATCACCTCCAATAATCATACTATTATAATTCTTCCTTGGTTCAATTTACTCAAAACTCAGTATAAATAAACTACAAAGTAAATAATTAAACACGTCTTTTTTATTTTTACGAAACTACCCCTAGGAGGCGTGCAATCAATTTCTGAAATTCGCCAAATAAATTTCCATGCGGGCGAAGCCGCGGGGCGCTACTAGTATGTTCATAAATATGTAAGAGTAAACTAAGGCTTGATTTAAAAAAAACTGAATTAAAAATCAATATATTTTATTGGCTGTATATAAACAACTTTATTAACAACGAATATTACAAGCAAGGAATAGAAAAATTACTTACAACCATTGAGCTAACTGCAGACGGTTGCAAACAGTCTAAAGGTAGCTCAATTGATCCATGTCAATACCAGTCGGAAGCGTCCCCAAGACACTGGCTGCATTACCACGCTGTATGGCAATGCTGATGTAAATATAAATGATATAAATGTATGGGAACATGTTATAATTTTTTTGCTATAATTTTCATAGAAAAGGACTTTAAGGTTGTGACAGATTCCTTGTATTTCCTCTGTAAAGTTCGGTTTTCCCCATTTCGTCATAACAATACTCATGCTGGGGCTACATTAGTGGGCTACGGCGAATATTCGAGTTAACGTGATGAATGTGGCCGGGTAGTAGGTACATCGTATTATCGCGCAGTATTCGGGCAAAGACGATGTAGTATCGGGGAGCTGTTGGTGAACTGGCGCGGATCAAAAGGATTTGTCGCGACAATATTCGCTTGGATGGCTACACCTACGTCAATTCAGTTTCTTCCAGACTTTGAAGTAAGACGGACGTTCAACACAATCCGGCAAGATGCATCGCGTCAACTCGACATGAATCTTAGCCCGTCTTAATGTAGACAAGAACATCGCGTATGCCCGAACACGATGTTTTTGTCGCGCCAACGCGACACAGATCTTCACCCGCTAATGTAGCCCCAGCATTAGAGCAATAACTTTGAGAAGGCGAATTCCTGCCCGTAGGTATTTATTGCTTTCAGGATTAATTTTAAATAAATAAACAATGCTGGACAATCCACAAAGCACCATACCATGATTATATATCCGGTTTTAGATTTATAGAACTACTAGTTTTTTGCGTGCTGCGCGGGCTGCGAGCAGCCCGCGTCCGTCGAGTTGCTGTTTATTTTAAATTTAGAACCCCTTTTCGTAACCTAAACCCACGTATTGCTCGAAATCGATATCCATGAGGGTATTTTGCGATTTAAAAACTTGAGCCATTTTGGATTTCAAAATGGACGTCTTTATCGTAATTTTCGGGTTGAAGATACTCGAAAACGATACCCATATGAGGGGTGTGCGGTCACACTGCGCGGCTCGCTGCGCTCGCCTTGCAGTGTGACGGTAAGCGCGGCTCGCTTCGCTCGCCTTGCTGGCTCTCAGCAGTCGCATTGCGGTTCGCTTCGCTCACCGCAATACGACTCCGCCCGTGCTACCACACTGTGCGGCTCGCTGCGCTCGCCTTGCAGTGTGACACAAAGCGCGGCTCGCTTCGCTCGCCTTGCTGGGTGTCAGACGTCGCATACGACTCCTCTCATGCTACAACACTGCGTGGCTCGCTGCGCTCGCCTTGCAGTGTGACACAAAGCGCGGCTCGCTTCGCTCGCCTTGCTGGGTGTCCGACATCGCATTGCGGTTCGCTTCGCTCACCGCAATACGAATCCTCTCATGCTGCCACACTGCGCGGCTCGCTACGCTCGCCTTGCAGTGTGACACGGAGCGCGGCTCGCTTCGCTCGCCTTGCTGGGTGTCAGACGTCGCATTGCGGTTCGCTTCGCTCACCGCAATACGACTCCACACTGCGCGGCTCGCTTCGCTCACCTTGTTTGGTCGGATCGCGGCTCGCTTCGCTCGCCGCTCCCCGCCGACATCATATTCGAAATCCTCACCCCCGAGTTAGTCGAAAACGATACCCATATAATTTTTTTTGGTAGGGGGGGGTTCAGGGGGGGCAACGCTGGGGGTCACAGCACGGCTCGCTTCGCTCGCCGTGCTGCGACTCCCCCTCCGCTGCCCCTCCTCAAGCCCCCGTGGTCGCATCGCGGCTCGCTTCGCTCGCCGCGATGCTCCCAGGGGGGGGGGGGGGGTCGTGGGGGTCGTCGGGGGGAACGCAGCACGGCTCGCTTCGCTCGCCGTGCTGGTTCCCGGACCCCAAAAAAAAAACCCTAAAAATGGGTCAAAAAACGGTTTTTTCAAAAAAAAGGGGGTCTGGGGGTGCAAAGGGGTCAAACTTTTTTTGGTTTCCGCAACTATTCGTCCTCCTCTACGCGACTGCGAAAAGATTTTTTTTCCATCGCGAGCCGTTCGGGAGATACGAAAGGGGGTTCTAAAAGGGGGTCATGGGGGGGGGTCAATTTTTTTTTTCTTCCGATTAGAGACTAAACCCTCTATACGATCCCGCCATCCGAAATCCTCCATCGCTCCTTCATCCGGGAGCAATTCAAAAGCGGGGGGTCTCGGGGGGTGTTGGGGGTCAAAAAAATTTCACCCCCCACAATGGTTTCTAACCCTCTACACGACCCCACAAAAAAATCTGACCCACCCCCCTACACGGCCGAAGAACCCCCGGGGGGTCATGGAGGGGGTTCGAAATTTAAAAAAGTTGGAATTTTCCCAGACTCACCCCCACCTCCCCTACACATTTCCGTAAAAAAAAACATACCTTCCCCTCCACCAACAGGGAGAACAATTATGTCAGTGAGTCAGTCAGTGAGTGGTTGTCGAGCTTTATATAATATAACTAGTTTTTTTGGGTGCGGGCTCGCTTCGCGAGCCCCCCTTCTACCTCCCCCCGCAAAAATTTTCATTCCATCTATCACCGTCTCTGAGAAAAATCGACCTTTGCGTTTGCCCCCTTTTGAGGGGGAAGGAGGGGGAAATCTCGAAAAGTTGGAATTTTCCCATACTCACCCCCACCTCCCCTACACATTTCCGTAAAAAAAACAATACCTCCCCATCCACCAACAGGGAGAACAATTATGTCAATGAGTGAGTCAGTGAGTGGTAATCCACCTTTATATAAGTAAATTACTTTATCGGAGTTAAGAAATTATTTTTCCTTTACTAATATCTTTCCATAATTTTTATTTTTACTTACATTGGCAAGAGGCCCGACGGTATGGCAGTAGTCCCATGAGAGTTGGGAGGCCCATTGTGTGGGACGCTACATGCGTCGACACACTTGCACCTTCCCATCTTTCAAGGACATCCACTAGGGCTGGTGCGGCTGCAGATCTGGCCGAGGATCTCAAGAGGCGTAAATATGCAGGTCTCGACAGAACCTACGCATTTGCTCCCCTTGGATTCGAGACCCTAGGTCCATGGGGTACCGAGGCTCTCCGGGTTTTTAAAAAAATATCTGAGCGTCTGGTCGATGCGACGCGTGACCCGAGAGCTGGTGAATATCTGGCTCAGCGCATCAGCATTGCCATACAGCGTGGTAATGCAGCCAGTGTCTTGGGAACGCTTCCAACTGGTAGGTATTGACATGGATCAATTGAGCTACCTTTAGACTGTTTGCAACCGTCTGCAGTTAGCTCAATGGTTTCAATTGTAAATACTAGTTTTAATTTTTCTATTTCTTGCTTGTAATTTTCGTTGTTAATAGAGAGAGCTCACCTTGTATTATAACTATTTAATATTTTCATTTTTACTTTTTTTACCTTTACTTGTATAGTGCTCAAAAACTGACATGTACTACCTAAGATGCGGATGGACCAGATAGACTAGGCGAAACTATATTTCTTTGTTTACTATAGTCTAAATAACATTGTGTTATCAATTAAGTTCCTTTTTTAACATAAGTCAAGAAAAGTAAACAAACGCCTCAGAGCTTAGAGGTTTAGAGAAAGCAACCTTTACAAATAAAATAGGATATAAGAATTAATGTAAAATCGTTCATTTATTTATTTTATCGTTTTACAATAACTTTCTCAGTCTCCCAACACCTAAAACTACATACTATTACCTCTCTTCATATCATCCACCACCGTGTCCAATGATTTTTCCACTTGTGTCAGTAAAATTTTAACCTGAGAACCAATTTCATCCCTCATTGCCTGCACCGCTTTTATCGCTTTTTCTTTACCTACATTTTCTATTGCCTTTTTAGCGACTAGTCGTAGATTTTCAATGAATTTCTTAGCAAAGACACTATTATTACGATTATCCTTTCGAGCTGACATCAGTGGAGATTTCGAGTTCCCTGAAGCCCAGAAGTTTTCTGTCGGCATCACCACATACATCATGCCGAGACATTCGCTGAGCGGCGCCGCCCCGAGCGCCTGGTCCCGCCGCAGCGCTCGCTCGAAGTCGCACGAGGTCTGGTACACCCGTCCGTCGGAGCCGCACACCGGCCGCCTCTCGCACCGACCAGACTCAGCACTTGCATTCTCGATGACCAAACACACTAAGAAGACAGAAATCTACATTATAATATAGACAAGGTTGGAAAGTTACGTACATAAACTCTGAACTGAAAAGTATACGCTTTTGCTTGGCTGGCTCCCCTTCATCGTGTTATGAATATGCCCGGCGCGCGAAATCCCAATTTGGCTCCATCGATCTGGGCACTGGTTCGTCTGTCTCAACTAGTTGCTGGCCAAAGCTCTTCACGGTTCTCAATTGAAGTAACTAAAAATTCTCCAAACTTACCCAATAATATTTTGAAGCACAAAATGTATTTCCCCATTTCTAACAAGTTACTATAAAAAGAACAATATTTTTTACTAAAGCTTTCTTCTGACGTTACAATAGCGCTGAAGCCGTAACACCAGTGCTTCTTTGCTTTTGAATTTAGGAGGATATATCCTCTTCAAGTCTAATCACTTTTATGTTGTATTTAATTGAACAACGTTTTAATCAGGGACATTTTTCTGATTAATTTCTCTAATTAAAAGTGTGTTAGTTTGCCTCGTGCGTATTGTGTAGGTACGTAATTTGTCTTAATCGCATCGCATTTGATATTCATTAAAGAAACAAAATTATTAAATAACCATGTATGTTAAGTTTATCAGTACGTGCTTGGTTTCTATTGAATATTGTTGTAGGTACCTACGACACAATTGGCCAGCTTAGTAGGTAGATTAAACACTACCTACTAAGCTCGACTTTCAAAAGACTTTCAAAAGCTACCCTTAGGTCCGTAACCAGAGGATTACATCGGAGCTCTATTGTATTTCCTTACATAACTTTAGAATCATAAACTTTAGAAACTTCCTCAATTAATCCTCCACTTAAACTGGACTGAGGGTGCCTCGAGCAAATACTCGGGTTCGGCGTATCAGACAGTAATTTTGAAATACTTAATTTTGAAGCTGATACTTACTGAATACTGACTGTTGTCACTACAGGAAAAAAATATGCACAACTGCATCTTTGCTAAGGCGGTATCTTCTACGGGATTCATTATAGTCGTAAACCTTCAAAGGGTTTTCAGCCTCTCTTATTTTCCTTCGCTATAAGTAGGTATATTCGAGGTGGATAAGATACATAGACGGAGGTATACCCTTAGATAGATAGATAGACTACATCATCGCAAATGTAATAAGGTTGTGTGGTGACACTTTAGCATATAGAACGCGGCTCAAACGCGTTTCGCTAAGTCAGCAATTACAGCGGCTAAGCCGAGCTCTGAGTGTCACACCTCAGTCACTCCAGCAACCTCCCTCAGAAAACGCATAGCCTTATTTAGGTTTATAGATTATCGTAAATGTCATTTCTTGTAAGTATCCGTGTTTCTGTGTAAGGAATAGACTCAGTATATCTCACAAACTATATTTTATTCAACCAACCCACAGTAGCTAAATAAAGACTTGTAACTTAACTAATAAAGATGAGACAACAAACTCTGTGAGGATCGTTCAAGATCACGTATGTACCTACCTTGAGATGATAGTTTATTTCTCCACTCGTAAAAGAAAACTTTAAGGTAAATTGAAGGTTTTTTAGAATCAAGCATATTGAAATGCATTTTGGTTGAAGGTTGCATTGAAGCAAAGGATGCGACACCTATATTGTATATTATTTTAAGTACCTATTCATGACCCGAAGGAGAATCGAGTTTATACTTATTCCCAGCTTATAACAAATTTCGAACAAAACGATTATGATTCCGTTTGTCTGACAGACGGCTGTCTGTAAAGTATTCATGAACCGAAGAGTCTTACTAGCGACCCGCGCCGGCTTCGCACGGTTTTATTATACGTATAAACCTTCCTCTTGAATCACTCTATCTATTGAAAAAAAGGGCATCAAAATCCGTTGCGTAGTTTTAAAGATTTAAGCATTCAAAGGGACATAGGGATATAGGGACATAGGGACAGAAAAAGCGAGTTTGTTTTATACTATGTAGTGATGTACTTTTTTAATACTGGTCAATCGACACAGCATCATCTAGCCCCAAGCTAAGCAGAGCTTGTGTTATAGGTAGTAGATGACTTATTTACTTAAAACATTATTCTTACACAGATATTTTGTATTATACATACATAGAAATAGCCTAAATTCTTCGTGTTTTTCTTTGAGCCTAGCCAGTATCATTTTATGCACTTTTTAGACTGTTTGCAACCGTCTGCAGTTAGCTCAATGGTTTCAATTGTAAATACTAGTTATAATTTTTCTATTCCTTTGCTTGTAATTTTCGTTGTTAATAAAGATACTTATTCTGTTTTTATGCACTTCCCAAAAAAACACAAGTGTTACATTATACTAGGATAGGAATGAAGTGTGAGGGGTGGCTAAAAGTAAATTGATTTTATTAAGAGTTTTTAGACAGAAAAGTGAAACTCGTTCGATCTACTAGTAAAATGTGCTTACACATTTTATTGGAACTCATATTCTACGTGCGAGCAGATATTTCGATGCATGGCGCAGGAAGTTGATTTGTTTAATACTTCTTCAAGTAATTTCAAGCGTATCCGTAATAATAACTTTGTTTCTTAACTATCATAATTTAAAAACTACGTTCCTTGTATGTCCTACTATATACTTTGTATTATACTTTCTTTTATTATCAGTGAAAACTTGTAAGTGGCCTTTCTTTATTTATATTTCTTTTCTGTTCCATTATTTGGTTTACTTAAAATAAATAAAAAGTAAAAAAGTTGGGTCGCGTTGAAGTATGCTTTTGTATGCTACGCGGCGCCATCGTAGCACGTGCTACGAAGGTCTACGTTACAAATATTAGTTTGGGCAGGAAGTGAAATGTAGGAGAGGAATCGCAGAGTGCAACTCTCTCGACGTTTATTTCATGTGATATTAGGAGCTTTCTGATTTTTTTATGCATATGTCGTAAGTATATCCTTCGCGCTCTTTGCAGAAGTGTACCACATTGAATCCTTTCTTGCCAAATTTCATGCTTATACATACATCAACGGGAAGTAAGCCATACCTTCGTCAAACCATATTATACAACCATATTATACAAAGATTACATAAGTTAAGTTTAAATAAAAAACATGTTTTGTGATTAAATACTTTTTCTTTTAATTTTACTTTTTTCAGACTTGTCCCTTTACTGTGCTATAATAAAATCATTCTCCTTGCCATATTTCATGGTCTCGAACCATCAAAGCGATAGATTCCGGGTTTCGTTCCTTGCGCAACCCACTCAGGCTGCTTCGGTGTTGCTTTTTAATTGTTAGGAACCTTCCGTGGCGTTTTAAGCCAACTATTATTGTAACAGGTAATTGAACATCGCTTCAATCACGACTAAATTCCTTTATTAAGAATTGATTAGTGTGGATAAATTATAACTACCAACATAAATTAGTATGGCACATCTGATTATCAAGATAATATACATGCATATTGAAATTATAAAAATTTGTAAAAAAACATATAACAAAGAAATTTTATAATATAGTTCATAGATTTAATATTTATTTATTTTGATATACTTAATTGTATTTGTTTTTGTCATTTTATTTTACATAGGTATTTATCATCATCATCATAAATATAATAAATATAAATATAAATAATTCCGGACAGTCCACACAGCATCATCTAGCCCCAAGCTAAGCAGAGCTTGTGTTATGGGTACTAGATGACTGATATACTTAATACAATACATTACATAGATAGATATTTTTTATTATACATAGAAAACGCCCAGACCAACAGAACAAATTTCTGCAGATTGTACACAAATTTGTTCCCAGGCGGGAATTGAACCCGCAACCTCCTGCGTCGCAGGCGGACCTTCGCCCACCGCGCCACATCGGTCGTCATCAACCTATACTAGATGTTTTTGGTACACTATTGCATTGGGTGTGCCTGTTAGGATAGAAACGTTTGGTTGTAAATAAATAAAACCCAAACAACCAATAAGAAACTGAGAGGATATTGTTTGTCATAGTCATATGACAAGACCTAATGATCATCTGAGTTACATCTGAGCGTGATCCAGCTAGAATCTGTCCAATTGCTACGGAGGGGTTTTCTCACGACTCCAGTTAAATATTATGATACTGTACAGGTCCTTACCTCATAAAATTAACAAAGATCCTTCCGAATCACATTAAAAAAAAACTTTTCTTTTCTTAACATTATTTTAAACCTAAGATTGAATTACAGCAAAATATAAGGTCGGTTACGAGAAAATACAGCTTGGTGCAGCCAGTGTCTTGGGGACGCTTCCGACTGGTATTGACATGGATCAATTGAGCTACCTTTAGACTGTTTGCAACCGTCTGCAGCTAGCTCAATGGTTTCAATTGTAAATATAGTTGAAATTTTTTCTATTCTTTTATGTAATTGTTGTTAATAAAGTAGACAGGTATTCGAAAATTATTAAATTGTAAAACATATGTCATTAAATTAAAATAGTCATTGATATTCATCGTGTTTCTTGACATCAATTTATTTATTATGATATGGACCGCCTTTGGCGATGTATACCTTCTCCATAGATCTCCAATTTTCTCTGTCTCTAGCTTTGCGCGTCCATATTTTTCCAGCTACTTGGCTGGATGTCGTCATTCCACCTTTTGTATGGTCTTCCTTTTTTCCTATTTATATTGAGAGGTGTCCAGTTAGTGACTATATATGGCCACCTATTGGGTTTTATTCTTTGGATATGCCCTGCCCATTTTCATTTTAAGCCATTCATTTGACCACGTGCTTAGTTTTGGTTTTTTCTCTTATTGTTGTGTTTTTTACTCTTTCCTCAATTTAATACCTAAAAAACTTCTTTCTATGCCGCTTTGGCATATTCTAAGTATCTCTAGCATTTTCTTTGTTAGAGTCCAAGTTTGGAAAGCATAGGTCAGGTAAGGTGTTAAGCACACAGCCATGGCTTTGCTTTTTAATTTGGTAAATTGATCTTGAAAATCTCTTTCATAACCCAGTAGTTGTTCCAAGTCGATTTATCCGTCCATTTATTTCTTTTTCAGTGCGGTAGTAATGAGGTGTCCGAGGTATAAATATTCACTGACGTATTCAAGGTTTACTAAATTGACCGTGATGGATATTTTTGTTTCGTACCATTAGTGCCTTCGTTCGTTTGTTTCGTACCATTAGTGCATTCGTGCCTTAGTTTTCGTTTGATTAAGTTCTAATCCAGTTCTACTACTTTGTTTGCCAGTGTCTCTACCATTTTAGCTGTTCGGTTGGGTTTTCAGAGAGCAGTACAATATCGTCAAATCTAAGATGTGAAAGATAAACACCATTAATATTAATTCCTAGTCAAGTCCCCTCTAGTGACCTGAATATATTTTCTACGATGGCAATACAAATATTCGGCGAAAACAGTTCCCCCTGTATTACACCTCGTTGGATGCGGAAGGACGCCCCTGCTGTCTTGATAGGGTTGCCAGACGGTCGGGAATTGGCGGGATTCTCCCGAATTTTTGTATGTGCTCCCGACTCCCGACAAAGCAAATAATTTCCCGAAAAACAAGTTCGATAATTTTTAGTTCTTTTTTTCGTCAAACGAAACTTGCAAGCAAACCACTTGGGCGCTTGGCGCAGAGCAAAAAAAAACATTGCAATGCACTCCGTCTGAGTCGAGGCGGCATATTTTATAAGAAACTGCGTTGAAGTTAGAAATTTAACCAAAATTTTATGTTTTATATTTTCAATTCCAGTAAGTAACGCTTACTGAAAACGCGTTTTTAGTACACTTAATATTAGGTCCTTACATATGAAATTGGCGTTTTGTATGGGAGGAACAAAAAGTCGAATATTTTTTAATATAATATATTAAATTAATCAAAGTATGAACCATTATTTTCTATGCACTTTTGCCATCTTATAGGTAGTTCATTGATCCCTTTACTAAAAAAACCAGTCGGACGGGAATCAATAAAATCTTTGAAGGCGATTTGGACTGCCTCATCGGAGTTGAATTTTTTCCCTTGCAAGAAGTTATCCAAATTTCGAAAAAAATGGTAATCTGTTGGAGCAAGGTCCGGGGAGTACGGAGGATGTCTTAGACTTTCCAATTGAAGCTCTTCTAATTTAGTAGCCGTCTGTTGCGCAGTGTGTGGTCTAGCGTTGTCGTGAAGCAGCAGTGGCGTGGAGCGATTGACCAGCCTAGGTTGTTTAGCCGCTAGCTTTTCCATCATGGTTTGCAATTGCTGACAGTAGACATCAGCCGTAATAGTCTGGCCTTCAAGCTTTTTAATCTTCCCAATTTGCTTCAAGTGAATTAAAACAGTTTTATCACTAACACCGCAGCCTGCAGCTAACTCGGACGTGGTTTGCGATGGATCCGCTTCCACAATAGCCTTCAACTCTTCATTATCAACTTGAGTCTACTCTCTCTCTAAACGCCAATTTCATATGTAAGGACCTAATATTTTATACTCAAAAGAAAGGAAATGAATGAGCATGGATTTAATAAAGACGGAATTAATAATTCGTTTGAATTTCGACGAAAATTGTTTAAATTTTAAGACCTTTTTGAATAGCGATAAAGCTCAAAAGTTGTTAAATGCGGTAAAAAAAAAAAATCAAAACCAATAAACATGCTCATTCGGTTCTTATCTTATGTGTCACAAATACCTACTATGCTTTTTATTCTTATATCTACAGTGCAGTGCAATGCAAAAATATGTTTGATTACTTAATATACAGGATGTTAGTGTGAACAGCGTTATCCTTGAAGCCAGAGGTTCAGTATCATGAGTAGAGTCCAAAACCTATGAGATAAGGTTAATGCCTGTTTTAGTTTCGCAGTATTTTGATATTTTATGTCTTCGATATTGTACGCGATATTATGGTCACCCTTGAAAACCAGGCAAGTTTCCAGGTTTGTTTCTAGGCAAGATAAACTGTTTTTTGTCTAAATTCACAGAATAATCATAAAATTCAATAGACTAAAGTACAACACTTGCATGGCGGCGGCTCGTTCGATCAATAATAGGTCGACACCTGCGCGGGACCCGTCAATGTACTCGTGTTGTAGTTTTACCACTTAGAAGGTGTATTGAATATTTTTGTTTCAAAAATAAAGTAAAAATAGAATAATTATTTTTTATCGGTTTTGGACTCTACTCATGATGCTGAACCTCTGGTTTCAAGGATAACGCTGTTCACACTAACACCCTGTATTATGTATAATTAATATTATTAACTTATTTTTTATTTCTCCCGACCAAAGCCCTAAAATCCCGAAAAATCGGTTATTGATCCCGATAACAGGAAGAATCGATCTGGCAACCCTATGTCTTGAGCTATAAGAGCTTTTTATTTCTTTGATCAGGTTATTGTAGTTTTTTTTCATGCCTTGTTTTTTGAGTGACTGCCAGATGATAGAATGAGTCAAAGGCGCTTTATACAGGGTTAAAGGTGTTTAATGATTAACCTCGAAAAGGCGACTTGGGTAGATCAAGACTAACAACTTTTGTTCTACGATTTTTTCTAATTCAATGATTTTTTTTCCTATACAAAAAAAATATTATTAGCAAATTTCCAGTTCTAATCTTCTTAGCTCTATCTAGGCGTCGCAGATTGAGACATGTCGGTTTGGTACATGACCTATATGTCGTATACATAATCTAGTAGGGAAAGAAAGGGGTTGCGGTGAGGCGAGCGGGGGTTGAAAGAAATGCCCGCCAAAACTAAAAAATTAAAACTGGAGATGTATTACGTTTTGGCAAAAGTCATAGAACAAAAGTTGTTAGTCTTGATTCACCCAAGTCGCCTTTAAGAGGTTAATCATTAGATACCTATAACCCTGTATATGCTTTATCGACAGTAGTCGATTGCGGTTGGTCGTACTCTACGTACTTTTCAAATCACTTGTTTTAGGGTGTGTACTGTGTATGTGGTCGACTGTAGAGTAGCTTTTCCTAAATCCGCTTGCTCTACCTGCTGATCAGTGATCATACATAAATAGTTTTAATAGGTACTGTATTTTCTATCTTATAAAGAAAATATAAATTTAGCAAAATAAAAATCCAAGAACTGAAACTTATTAGAACTAATATGTTTTTACAATTTGAAACTACTAAATTAATTGTAGTATAGACCTCGGTACCCTATAGACCTAGTTCTCGAGTCCAACAAAAGGGAGCTGCTCTATCGAGACCTGCATATTGGGTATTCTGAGATCCTCATCTATCTATACCTATTTGTTACACCATCAAGGGCGCGAGTGTATTGACGCTTCTAACGTCAAACTAAACTCTGGTCGATGCCCTATTAATTTACTTTTCTTTTGCTACCAGCCTTGATTGATGTTGAAGATGCACGAAAAGGGGATTATTATTTATGAATCAACCAAACAAAGACTATAGTTTTCTATATAATAGTAGTTTATTGCCTGAAAATTTTAACACGTTAGTTTTTGGTTTGAGTAATAGTAGTTTATTGCCTGAAAATTTTCACACGTTAGTTTTTGGTTTGAGTAATAGTAGTTTATTGCCTGAAAATTTTAACACGTTAGTTTTTGGTTTGTATTTTCTCATCCTCAGAATTGGTGGGAAACGATGATCGCTGCACGTCGTCTGTCGCCTGCAACCCCGCCCCGCGACCGCGCTTCATATGGAATGGATGTCCACAAGAATTTTTAATGCAATCATTGCATTATTGATAAGAAATCAACAGATTTTGCTATGTAAAAGCTATAAATAAATAATAAATAAATAAATCATTTATTTCTGGCAACATTAGTCAACTACATGATGGTAAATAAATTAAAAACTACGGCCCCTATAAAATATATATGTACCTTAGTCTAACATACATACTCAATATAAACTATACTTGCTATACTTGCTATTTTACTTTGCTATACTTGTGAATCTTAGTTTTAGCTTACTGAGTTCGCAATAGTTGGTAAGACGGTCTAAATCATCTAGAAAGAGTAAGCAGTTGTTAACATAATGGGACTAAAGGACGGGTAAAGTAAAGTAAAAGTAATTTATTTGCAAAAACACGTGTATACAAGGTGACAAATAATTTTTTGAGACAACCATGTTTGACCAATAATACCATTATCAGGTATACGACCATTATCAGCGAAGAGTAAATGACCGTTAAGAAAGCAGTTAAGGATATCATCAAAGTAGATAGTGAGCATGAGGATATTGATAATTTTGTTCGTAGTAATTATTATACAAGTACTCATTATAATCGAATGGTTTGTCGTTATTATAATCGTTATTTTGATAGTGATTATTATAATCGTTATTTTGATGGTGATTATAATAATCGTTATTTTGATGGTGATTATTATAATTTTGATTGGGATCATAATAGTTATCATTATTGTGATTATTATAGACATCTTGGTGGTCAGAATTGTCGTTAACATAATCAAGAAAAGTATCGTCGTATTTATTGTTATCGTAGTGGAAGCCATACTTTTTGGTGTTATAATCATCTTCAAGTGGGCCAAGAATAAATTTTTTAAGAAAATATATAACAAATCCCTGAATTTTAAGCATAATGTAGTTCAACAGTTTAAGCATCAAACCTTTGACAAAATTTCCTATTTTATTTAAAATGCCATGCGTTATCTTTGAAATCAACGAGTATCCCGGAATCCAGGTCAGAATTGAAAACGTCTTTCGCGTTGGAAACACTATTGACATAGCATTTGATTTCTCTCTTTTCGTATTCGCCTTTCCAACTTCTCTTGCTATTCTCGTTGCTACAAATTTAGCGTTATTTGGCTTTTGTAGAGCCGGGGAATGTTGTGCCGGCATCACCACATACATCATGCCGAGACATTCGCTGAGCGGCGCCGCCCCGAGCGCCTGGTCCCGCCGCAGCGCTCGCTCGAAGTCGCACGAGGTCTGGTACACCCGTCCGTCCGAGCCGCACACCGGCCGCCTCTCGCACCGACCAGACTCACCACTTGCATTCTCGATGACCAAACACACTGAAAAAGCTAGTAAAGTGTACGTACACATTCTTCGAGGACCTTAAAACAATTCAAGACTAATAATATTTTGTTTCGCACCCGGCTTGACAGATAGGCAATCATCATCAACCTATACTAAACCACTGCTAGACATAGGTCTCCCCTAATGAGCGCCATAGCAACAAAAATTACAATCAAGGAATAGAAACAAATTAACTTGTATAGGGTAAAAAGGGATCTAATTAAATTGTCAAATTGCATCGCAAAGTTTTATTAAAATACAATGGTAGATACTTACGCAATAATATAACTGTGCACGAAATATTTCTAATCATTTTTTAGGTCAGTTAATAGTTTTTGACTGAATGAACCCCTAATAATAAACCCCAGTCGATGATTTATCTCACGCGTGGGAAATGCAACGTGCACCCGAGCCCAACCAGCAAACGCTGTGGCTTTTCTTTATGGTTGTGTCCATTATAACGCCTTTGTAACAATTACTCAAACAATTACTTTATAATTAGGGACATATTTTTATTTATTTTATAATTAAAAATATGTTTCTTATATTGGCCTCGTGTAACCTACTTTTATACATAGTCTCAATCGTTTCTGAATTAAGTTCCCATTAATGGGATCTCGAGTTCATAGCTAAATTGCATTGCATATTTTCTTTATTGGTGACTAGCATCTGACCGCGGCTTCGCATACGTTATTTCTATACATAGAAGCTATTTCTATCTCACGAGAACTGATTTATGTGACGAAAAGTAGCCTATGTGTTCAGGGCTAGAACTACATCTATTCCAAATTTCAGCTCGATCCCTTCAGTAGTTTTTGCGTGAAAGGGGAACAAACATCCATACATCTAGTTAGGTAGGTAGGTACCTATATATCCGTACAAAAGTTCGCGTTTATAATATTATTAAGGATGTTCCACCTCTTGATTAAAGAACCACGTGGATCAGATACCGATACTAGCCAATTCATCTCACCAAAAAAATCACCAATAAATACTCAATACATTTGAGGGGTATAGAATCGAAGTTAGCTAAATCCCAGTCTTGAAATTTTACACAAATTATAAAAAACTTTTAGTTTTTTGTTAAGGTGTCAAAACTGTGTGAACGAAACGGCAAAATATGAAGATTTGAAATTAGAACTCTATGGATAGTACACCGAACGTCTACTATGACAGGATACTTTGTTATTGTATAAATAAAATGTCAACAACAATAAAATAAAACAACAAACAACTATAAATTTTATTGTTGTTTCACATTGGTAGTTGGTAATTAATTACAATGTGCAGCCTATTATATATCAACAAGTGGAAGGCAGACCGAGGTTGTTATAATAGGTAGGTGCTAAGGTGAGAGAGAAGTACCTACTTGTCTGAAATATATGAACGTATAGGTGGATGAGATATAACTATTAAGGAATTAGGTATATCGGCAACAAATGCTTAGGTATAGTATAAATATTTTCCCATGACGGGAATCGAACTTGCAATCAGTTTTGGAGGAAAACATTTGCTCACTGTGGCACTATGGGTGTTTACAGATACCTAGGTATATTTTGTCTTCACACTACCTTCATACTTAAATTAGAGTCAAACTCAAAAATATACAAAAATACAAAAAAAAATACAAAAGGCATTTATTTGCTAAAAAAACTTAAGTAGTTATTGTTACTTGTGGTCCCCGCACTAGGTTCAGAACCTGTATCGCGGGAGGCCGGTTTACATTGAATATTAAATTTAAATAAAGTGAGCAAAGAATGAACAAAACTATAAATTAACTTATATTTAAAGCACATTTATAAATAAAAAAGAAACTCTAAGCTTTATATATAGTGGGAACGAAGCTATAAAACAATAAAAGAAACTAACAATACTATAAAACGATAACACAAATTCATATCAATTAAATTATATAAACTTACATGGTTTTAAAACTCATATCTAGTACCGACACACATCACGAGCGGGAAGGGTAACAGGAACTGGATAGGATGGTAGGGATGGGAGGAATGAGTGAAAGAAATGTAGTTATGAAAAGCAGTAGGTATTTCTAGTCAACTTTGAATCGAGAAAAGTCTTTCAGTAGCGTCATAATCTAACGTAAGAAGCCACCTTCCTGGATTTGGACCTTGGATTTCTCATCACGTAATGATTTAGCATTTGCCCTGTGGAACGAGGTAGTAACCCGGAAGATGTAGAGCTGTCTAACAGTTAGGATTTCAGACTCTGAATGGAGCAAAACGGTGGGATGCCTGAAGGGCTTACGAAACATGACTTTTAAAACGGCTCTGTGGGCTCTTTCAAGAGATATCAAAAATGATTTAGCCGCGCCACCCCACGCCGTTATGCAGTAGCCTACAATGGACTGGCAGAGAGCTGAGTACGCAATCTTCAGAGTTTCACGGTCAGCACCAAATAAATAATATAATATATATAATTTAAAAAAAAAACATAACAAAATGCTTAATCATATGAACAAAAGCTGAAATACCTAGTTATAAACCAGCAAATCAAGAAAATTTCTAGGATTTTGTAATTATTTTTAATTTCCGTGGTACTGATTTCCGTGGATTTTGCGGGTTGATTAACATCTCAATAATAATATTTTTTTGTCCGTGATGGTAGCGTACCCATAATCGAATACACGATTGTTGTTATGCCTAATAAATACTGTATAAACAATGCATAATTAATGCAAAACTAGAATAAATAGTGCCTCTCTGGTTTCGAAAATAATTACCATTCTTAGTGGGTACGCTAGCATAACGATCAAGCTAGCGTACACATGACCGTACTCAAAAACGACTCATGTTACAGAAACGAAATTTACACAAATAATACGCTACAAATACTGCCACAGCTATGCAAAATTTCATAATGATCGCTTCTAAAGGAACGGAGATAATAAACAAGACTTTCAAAAACATTCCGAGCTAGCGTTATGGCAGCGTACACATTAAAAAACCTAATAGATCTTATAGAAAATGAACTTTACTGATTATAAATGATATATGTATAAATAGTGCGTGAAATACTCCCTCTGCCAGTAGTCATTCTTTATAAAAATTCTTAGTGAAACAACGTAAAAAGTCCATGTGAACTTCTAGGAACAAATGCATTGTGGTACAGTCGCACACACAACAAATAATTTAAAATGGAAATTATACACCGTACAATGTATATTACTAAATATAAGTAGTTTTGTTACTTTCATGAGTAGGCATTGCTTCTGAATGATGCTACCTACGTGCTTGAAGGGTCCATCCTATAGGTGCTGCAAGCTTGTCGTAGTAGGAAGTATTTCTGTTAACTGCACATGAATTCAATGAAAAGAAATACTTGATTTTCAATATCGGGCTAAAGTTTTGACAAATTATTTACCACTACAAATCAGTGCCTCTGGTGTCATTCGATCATTCACAATGATCGATAACAATCATGACCTAGTATGAAGATGATCCGGATCATAAGACCCGTTCATTTGAATGATTGATTTTGCCGGCGGCCTATCATCGCCTCACTTCGAGTTTTCGTTTAATGCCAGAAACATACTTGCGTGTCGCGGTGTGTCGGGGCGCGCCAGAAGCATATCGGTTTCATACATTTAGTGGGTGATTCTACGAAATCTCGTTTTTTGTCTGAATTCTGTGGCACATTTTTTTTTGTTGAAATTGCACATCATGATAGTATATTCTAAATGAAGATTTAATTCTGAATTTTTTGGCAGTGAAGGGAACTTTATTGGCTTTATGGTTACGGAGTTATTCAATTTTAAAAATATGGTGTCCACGGAAATCAGAATTTATATCACCAAAATCAAATATGGGTTGGTTTATCAATAAAAATATGTGTTTTCGGTAGTAAGTAGATTATTAAGCTTCTTAAAACTAAGGACCAATTATTTGACGTTTGTAGTTTTAATCAGTTTTTACAAAATACCTTTAAATCATTACTGTAAATACAAGTAACTTTTTACAAAAATCACACTAATAATGTTTATCTTTGTATTAAAAATATTATAATTATTCATTTTTCACCTCCTGGATGCTCTCGATCATCCTGGACACCTCCTGGATGCTCTCCATCATCCTGGACACCTCCTGGATGCTCTCCATCATCCTGGACACCTCCTGGATGCTCTCCATCATCCTGGTCACCTCCTGGATGCTCTCCATCATCCTGGACACCTCCTGGATGCTCTTTATCATCCTGGACACCTCCTGGATGCTCTCCATCATCCTGGACACCTCCTGGATGCTCTCCATCATCCTCTGGATGCTCTCCATCATCCTCTGGATGCTCTCCATCATCCTCTGGACACTTCCTGGATGCTCTCCATCATCCTCTGGACAACTCCTGGATGCTCTCCATCATCCTCTGGACACCTCCTGGATGCTCTCCATCATCCTCTGGATGCTCTCCATCATCCTCTGGATGCTCTCCATCATCCTCTGGATGCTCTCCATCATCCTCTGGACACCTCCTGGATGCTCTCCATCATCCTCTGGACACCTCCCGGATGCTCTCCATCATCCTCTGGACACCTCCTGGATGCTCTCCATCATCCTCTGGACACCTCCTGGATGCTCTCCATCATCCTCTGGACACCTCCAGGATGCTCTCCATCATCCTCTGGATGCTCTCCATCATCCTCTGGATGCTCTCCATCATCCTCTGGATGCTCTCCATCATCCTCTGGATGCTCTCCATCATCCTCTGGACACCTCCTGGATGCTCTCCATCATCCTCTGGACACCTCCAGGATGCTCTCCATCATCCTCTGGATGCTCTCCATCATCCTGGACACCTCCTGGATGCTCTCCATCATCCTCTGGATGCTCTCCATCATCCTCTGGATGCTCTCCATCATCCTCTGGATGCTCTCCATCATCCTCTGGATGCTCTCCATCATCCTCTGGATGCTCTCCATCATCCTCTGGACACCTCCTGGATGCTCTCCATCATCCTCTGGACACATCCCGGATGCTCTCCATCATCCTCTGGACACCTCCTGGATGCTCTCCATCATCCTCTGGACACCTCCTGGACGCTCTCCATCATCCTGGACACCTCCTGAATGCTCTCCATCATCCTGGACACCTCCTGGATGCTCTCCATCATCCTGGATGCTCTCCATCATCCTCTGGATGCTCTCCATCATCCTCTGGATGCTCTCCATCATCCTCTGGATGCTCTCCATCATCCTCTGGATGCTCTCCATCATCCTCTGGACACCTCCTGGATGCTCTCCATCATCCTCTGGACACCTCCTGGATGCTCTCCATCATCCTCTGGACACCTCCTGGATGCTCTCCATCATCCTCTGGATGCTCTCCATCATCCTCTGGATGCTCTCCATCATCCTCTGGATGCTCTCCATCATCCTCTGGATGCTCTCCATCATCCTCTGGACACCTCCTGGATGCTCTCCATCATCCTCTGGACACCTCCCGGATGCTCTCCATCATCCTCTGGACACCTCCTGGATGCTCTCCATCATCCTCTGGATGCTCTCCATCATCCTCTGGATACTCTCCATCATCCTCTGGATGCTCTCCATCATCCTCTGGACACCTCGTGGATGCTCTCCATCATCCTCTGGACACCTCCTGGATGCTCTCCATCATCCTCTGGATGCTCTCCATCATCCTCTGGATGGTCTCCATCATCCTCTGGACACCTCCTGGATGCTCTCCATCATCCTCTGGATGCTCTCCATCATCCTCTGGATGCTCTCCATCATCCTCTGGATGCTCTCCATCATCCTCTGGATGCTCTCTATCATCCTCTGGATGCTCTCCATCATCCTCTGGACACCTCCCGGATGCTCTCCATCATCCTCTGGATGCTCTCCATCATCCTCTGGACACCTCCTGGATGCTCTCCATCATCCTCTGGACACCTCCTGGATGCTCTCCATCATCCTCTGGACACCCCCTGGATGCTCTCCATCATCCTCTGGACACCTCCTGGATGCTCTCCATCATCCTCTGGACACCTCCTGGATGCTCTCCATCATCCTCTGGATGCTCTCCATCATCCTCTGGATGCTCTCCATCATCCTCTGGACACCACCTGGATGCTCTCCATCATCCTCTGGACACCTCCTGGATGCTCTCCATCATCCTCTGGACACCTCCTGGATGCTCTCCATCATCCTCTGGATGCTCTCCATCATCCTCTGGATGCTCTCCATCATCCTCTGGATGCTCTCCATCATCCTCTGGATGCTCTCCATCATCCTCTGGATGCTCTCCATCATCCTCTGGATGCTCTCCATCATCCTCTGGACACCTCCCGGATGCTCTCCATCATCCTCTGGACACCTCCTGGATGCTCTCCATCATCCTCTGGACACCTCCTGGATGCTCTTCATCATCCTCTGGACACCTCCTGGATGCTCTCCATCATCCTCTGGACACCTCCTGGATGCTCTCCATCATCCTCTGGACACCTCCTGGATGCTCTCCATCATCCTCTGGACACCTCCTGGATGCTCTCCATCATCCTCTGGATGCTCTCCATCATCCTCTGGATGCTCTCCATCATCCTCTGGATGCTCTCCATCATCCTCTGGATGCTCTCCATCATCCTCTGGATGCTCTCCATCATCCTCTGGATGCTCTCCATCATCCTCTGGATGCTCTCCATCATCCTCTGGATGCTCTCCATCATCCTCTGGACACCTCCTGGATGCTCTCCATCATCCTCTGGACACCTCCTGGATGCTCTCCATCATCCTCTGGACACCTCCTGGATGTTCTCCATCATCCTCTGGACACCTCCTGGATGCTCTCCATCATCCTCTGGACACCTCCTGGATGCTCTCCATCACCCTCTGGACACCTCCTGGATGCTCTCCATCATCCTCTGGACACCTCCTGGATGCTCTCCATCATCCTCTGGACACCTCCTGGATGCTCTCCATCATCCTCTGGACACCTCCTGGATGCTCTCCATCATCCTCTGGACACCTCCTGGATGCTCTCCATCATCCTCTGGATGCTCTCCATTATCCTCTGGATGCTCTCCATCATCCTCTGGATGCTCTCCATCATCCTCTGGACACCTCCTGGATGCTCTCCATCATCCTCTGGACACCTCCTGGATGCTCTCCATCATCCTCTGGACACCTCCTGGATGCTCTCCATCATCCTCTGGACACCTCCTGGATGTTCTCCATCATCCTCTGGACACCTCCTGGATGCTCTCCATCATCCTCTGGACACCTCCTGGATGCTCTCCATCATTCTCTGGACACCTCCTGGATGCTCTCCATCATCCTCTGGACACCTCCTGGATGCTCTCCATCATCCTCTGGACACCTCCTGGATGCTCTCAATCATCCTCTGGACACCTCCTTGATGCTCTCCATCATCCTCTGGACACCTCCTGGATGCTCTAGACACCTCCTGAGACACCTCCTGAGATTAAAAAGACAGACCTACTAGCTATAATAACTTAAATGATAAAAAAGCTTCGGACGAGTTTTGCTCCAACTCGAAAACTAACAACCTAACTAGGTAAAGGTTTCTTGTTTGCTTCAGTACTTCAACTTTTAAAAAGTGAAGTGAACAAAAATGAAAGTGAGTGCTTTATTACCTAATTGTAATTATTTATAACATGAATTTTATGACATACCCAAGTGTCCTGTAAGGTCATAAGGAAATAAAGCACTTTGATTATTGACTATTTTGTCATCTTAAAACTGACTGTTTCTTGTCAAATGTTTTTGATTTCCATTTGTTTTGTATAGGTTTCTATTACTTTTCCCAAGTTTTGTCTAAACCAAAAAGCTATACTTCGGTGTATGGTGGTAGTACCATTTAATCTAAGTGGTTTGCAAAAGGTTTTCACTTTATATATATACATACAATATTTATGTATTGTCCTGACAAAATCAGGGATTATAGCTATTTTTTTATTGGAATATTGAAGCGTAACGCAAAGAGGTGGGTCACGTCTATTAAATTAAAATCAAGAACGCTTCTTCTTTTATTGATTCCTTGCTTGAAACGTCTTATGAAGTTTTATTTCACGCTTCAAAACTTAAGCCAAGTTCAAAGTCCGTTAAAGTCTGCAAATTATGCGTTAACATAAACAAATCGTTAAATTCTGTACAACTCGACGTGGACGTTAAATGTCTGTAAAATTAAACAGTTGTACCTACTGGGCCGGAGAATTGTGACTAAAATGAATTTGTGCACCACTTTAGCTACAGAATTTAGAATAAATGATCATGAATTTAATAAGTTTTTGCGAGATTCAAATCGGGCTGTAACGAAATGACGCGACGCGACGCAAAGAACAGATCTCGCACCGGTAAGTAATCGTTCAATCGGTCAATCACAAAATGCTTGATCGAATTAAACGAAAACTCGAAGTGAAGCGATGATAGGCCGCCGGCAAAATCAATCATTCAAATGAACGGGTCTTATGATCCGGATCATCTTCATACTAGGTCATGATTGATATCGATCATTGTGAATGATCGAATGACACCAGAGGCACTGATTTGTAGTGGTAAATAATTTGTCAAAACTTTAGCCCGATATTGAAAATCAAGTATTTCTTTTCATTGAATTCATGTGCAGTTAACAGAAATACTTCCTACTACGACAAGCTTGCAGCACCTATAGGATGGACCCTTCAAGCACGTAGGTAGCATCATTCAGAAGCAATGCCTACTCATGAAAGTAACAAAACTACTTATATTTAGTAATATACATTGTACGGTGTATAATTTCCATTTTAAATTATTTGTTGTGTGTGCGACTGTACCACAATGCATTTGTTCCTAGAAGTTCACATGGACTTTTTACGTTGTTTCACTAAGAATTTTTATAAAGAATGACTACTGGCAGAGGGAGTATTTCACGCACTATTTATATATATATCATTTATAATCAGTAAAGTTCATTTTCTATAAGATCTATTAGGTTTTTTAATGTGTACGCTGCCATAACGCTAGCTCGGAATGTTTTTGAAAGTCTTGTTTATTATCTCCGTTCCTATAAAAGCAATCATTATGAAATTTTGCATAGCTGTGGCAGTATTTGTAGCGTATTATTTGTGTAAATTTCGTTTCTGTAACATGAGTCGTTTTTGAGTACGGTCATGTGTACGCTAGCTTGATCGTTATGCTAGCGTACCCACTAAGAATGGTAATTATTTTCGAAACCAGAGAGGCACTATTTATTCTAGTTTTGCATTAATTATGCATTGTTTATACAGTATTTATTAGGCATAACAACAATCGTGAATTCGATTATGGGTACGCTACCATCACCGACACATATTTTTATGTTTTTATAATGTTTTTAGGATGAAAGTTTATAAAAAATATAAAATGAATAATTATAATATTTTTAATACAAAGATAAACATTATTACTGTGACTTTTGTTAAAAATTTACTTTAATCTCATTAAAAAAATAACTTCTGCCAGGTTTACTCAATGGGTTCGTGGCTTAGGCCCCCAGTGGTCGACGCACCTGTGGTTGACGCCCCCGATTCTATTAATTGTATTATTATTATGATTTGCAATTTTGAACTTAGTACAGTAAATGTCAAAAGTGTTTCTTACATACCGTTTTAGAGATAAGCTCACATGACTTGTAAGTAATTTTACTTCACTACATAGTTTAAAACAAATTCGTTTTTTCTGCCCCTATGTCCTTTTGCTTGCTTAAATCTTTAAAACTACGCAACGGATTATGATGCGGTTTTTTTTAATAGATAGAGCGATTCAAGAGAAAGGTTTATACGTATAATAGAACCATGCGAAGCCGGGGCGGGTCGCCAGTTACCAATAAAATACTTCTGTCTTTAATCCTACTAATATTATAAACTAGCCACCCGCCCCGGCTTCGCACGGTTTTATTATACGTATAAACCTTCCGTTTGAATCACTCTATCTATACGCCTATTTCTCTAAGAAAAAGAAAAGAGTGGGATAGATTAAGCCTATTTTGATTAGTAGTTGATCTATAATTCCATCTTTAGAATAGAACCTAGCAACATGACTGATTATAAAATTGTGTGAACTCGATGTAGATGTAAACTATTGCCTTAGTTCCATTTTCATTGATATACTATAGAACATAAACCTACGTCTTACAACATATAAATAATATTTGAAAAAGGTAGTGCCTATATAATATAACCTATGTGATTTAATAAACTGATTAAAAACTAAATGTTTACAGTAATGATTTAAATGTGTTTTTGTAAAAACTGATTGAAACTACAAACATCAAATAATTGGTCCTTAGTTTTAAGAAGCTTAATAATCTACTTACTACCGAAAACACATATTTTTATTGATAAACCAACCCATATTTGATTTTGGTGATATAAATTCTGATTTCCGTGGACACCATATTTTTAAAATTGAATAACTTCGTAACCATAGAGCCAATAAAGTTCCCTTCACTACCAAAAAATTCAAAATTAAATCTTCATTTAGAATATAGCTTAATTTAATTGTATTATAATGATGTTTTTTTTGTGACAGGTCATAGCCTATGCATTTAATTAAGTATATTTTGTATATTTGTTATTTTGTATACCTATTGACAATAAATGATTCTTATTCTTATTCTTATTCTTATACCATCATTATGTGCATATTAACCAAAAAAAAATGTGCCACAGAAGTCAGACAAAAAACGAGTTTTCGTAGAATCACCCACGTTTGGTTTATTTATTTGTCACAGCAGCGCCTTGTGGTTTCACCCGCGATATTTCCCGTTCCCGTGGGAATTCCTGGATAAAATAGCCTATCTGTTATTCCAGACTATAATCTATCTCTGTGCCAATTTCATCCATATCCGTCCAGTAGTTTTTGCGTGAAAGAGTAACGAACATCAATCCATACATCCATCCATCCATACTTACAAACTTTCACGTTTATAATTTTAGTAGGATACAAAATAAGCTCATGCAACTCAATTTCAATGTATTCATTTTACTTTAATAAGTAGGTAAGGTAACATAACACCAATTACATTTACTAAAAGTCATAGTACTAAGACAATTATGGTTTATTAAAAGTAATTAACAATGTTATAAATTAATACCTAATTCAAAAATAATGAAAGAACATTAAAAGTTATATGGAATATACAAAAATATTTCAATATCAAAGACAAGACAAGCCAAATTGAAAGGCAAGAATATAGATTATTAATGGGCGGCCTTATTCCTTATAAACGATCTCTCATGCTTATAATTTCTAGATTGTAGGTAGTTTATTTTAAAGGTAGGCTCGCGAAATCAGTTCCCAACCAGCTATCCACTATGCCTAATATATACTGCATTATTTTTTGAATAGCCCAGGAGACCACTTTTGCCACTAACGCCTTGATGTAATCACCTATTTTTTCATAAATACCTCCAACTATAGACGAAACTATCTGATTTCCCGGAAGCCAGCTCAGCAGAGCAAACAACTTCCGCGTAGGTAATAAATCTATTTTCAAGTTCTTTTGCGTATCATCTATTTTATCAGAAACTTTTTCAACAACATTCGAAATTATCTGTCTTCCCGGAATCCAGTCTAGCAAAGGAAACATCTTTCGCGAAGGAAACAATACTGATTTCAAGTTCATTTGCGACAAGATTTGGTCTTTTGGTAAGAGACTGTACAAGGTGTCGCGACATCTCTCTCCACAGGGTGTCATGAGGGTGATCGTATCGTCACGGTCCAGAGAATTTATAATGTTCGCTACTTCGGACGCTGCATATGAATCGCTACTTTCCAAACGTTCCTTTACTTCTCCTCTTGTTTTCGTACCTACAAGTTTTATCAAGTTACTCGTACTAAGAGCCGGGGAACGTTCTGCCGACATCACCACGTCCTGTAATCCGAGACATTCGCTGAGCGGCGCCGCCCCGAGCGCCTGGTCCCGCCGCAGCGCTCGCTCGAAGTCGCACGAGGTCTGGTACACCCGTCCGTCCGAGCCGCACACCGGCCTCCTCTCGCACCGACCAGACTCACCACTTGCATTCTCATACAACACTGAAAAAGAAATTAAGAATATAAGAAATTAAATTAAATCGTAATTATTTAAGGTGGTCACTTGCTTTCTTGGCGCAGTTGGTTAGCGCATCCCGTACTGAGGGATGGTCGCGGGTTAAAGTCCCGCCGAAAACGAACATTTTTGCGATGTTATGTAATTTCTTAGATACTCCCCGGGTGCGAGGGCTAACGCACCATAATTTAATAATCCTTATTATTGGTACTATATTTTTCATATTGTGGAAATTTTTACGGTGTCGTTTCCGCACTTGACTGACATACCGTCGTCTACAGGCGGTAGATAAATCAATCGTTCTGGTTAATAAGGCTTCTAATAAATACGTTCCATAGATAGATATTTTTATTATACCTACCTACATAGAATAGCTAACCCAACTCCTATTGTAGTGATATACCGTCTCCGCCGTCGCGTCGTCATAATACAGACCATTTGGTACCTGAATAGCTGGTAAACTAGCTGAGAAAGGTCCGCCCTATGATGATTAAGGTGTAAACAGCACCTAAAGTGGCGCCCCTACTAATTTTATCATAATTCCGTTAAACAAAGGAATTTCCAAAATTCAAACTTATCATAAGCTTCTTTAATACTAATGTAGTAGTTTCATTTTGTATTGTTTAGGAAGAGATACGAAGTTGCCTTTGTTGGCCACCAAACTCTGTTCTCGTGGATATCTGATGCCCGTTGTCATACTCACGCAATATTACAAATGTTGTCCATAAAACGTCTATGTCCATTTTAGGTCAGTCCTTCTTTTAGTAAAAGCGACTATTTTTCCTGTAACTATCTTCTTACGCGTGGGAAAAAGAAAATAGCAACCAAACAATACCGAGTGTTACAGAGTTGCCTATATAAAAAGTTAGGAACTTTATTTTATCTAAACGTTATCCACTCTTTATGTAACATTGATTGAACAACGTTTTAATCAGGGATATGTTAGTCATTTAGGTAATTTTATAATTAAATTATGTTGCCATGGCCTCGTGCTTGTATTTAGGGGTTCTTGTTTCTATTATCACGTCTTATCCACTTAAGTAGGCAACCTACCTACCTAATTCATTTATTTTATATCTACCGCATGTGTAAGTAGTGTGGGTACACAGACATAATTACGTTTAGCGCATCAGCATTGCCAAGGATCAATTGAGCTGCCTTTAGACTGTTTGCAACCGTCTGCAGTTTGCTCAATTGTTTCAGTTGTAGATAGGTAGGTACTAATATTATTTTTTACCTTTATTGTAATTTTCGTTGTTAAGAAAGAACGATTAGGTATCATTAGGTAAATATAGGAAAGGTGCGTAACCTAACCTACCTGTTAAGCAACGACAGTAAGGGCTTGTTTCACCATCGAAAAGTAAGTTCCTGTTAATTTACTTGATAGATAACAATATTGTCGTCGCCTAATGACAACTCTAATACGAAAGAGACAGCACCATAGATACCTGTTTAATTTAACGGGAACTTACTTGCCTATAATGAAACAGACCCTAAGTATGTATAAATAATAATCTTCGGGAGCACCTAGGTATTAGGTATATTTTGCACTTGCTATGTGTATACGTAGCCCTCGCGATGAAGGGCCTATGTGCCCCCACGCATAGCTCCCAATAGCCCCAAGCAGAGCTTGTGTTATGCTTGTGTTATGGATACTAGATGACTGATTTTCTTAATACATTATGATAATGTAGTTCTTTATGCCTATCTATTATCATACCTAACTTGTATTCATTATCGCGTCCGACCCCGACGACCGCGCTATGCGTCGACTTTTACGTTTGTCGTCAGTAGCAAAATGGCGCTCAAGACGGGAGCTAGTTTCGTACGACTTTCTAACTTGAGACGAGCTGTTAGAGTAAGTTTTATTTATTTACTTGCACTACCTAACTGGATTTTTTTAATAAGATTCTTTTCAATTAATCGTGTTTTTCGATAATAGATGCGTAGGTGCCTAGCTACGTAATCAATCCGAATGTAGATTAAGTAGACTTGTTTACAAAATGACGAAATGTTTTAGAGTGTGACGAGCAACGTGAATTCTGCTCTATGTTTTTATTGATAGAACTCAAAATATAAGTAGGTACCTTTTTATTTATCTGATCTTAGCATATTTATTATGTTATTTTTGTTATTCTTATGTTAGATTTAGCTTTGATTTAGGTACGTGTTACAAATAATTACCGTCTGATTTTCTCAAGATGTTTTTTATTCTGTTGTTCTAATCATGGACTTATAATTATGTTGATTCTCAAGTTAGTTTATTCTATGAACGGTTAACCAACTCATATCATAATCATTCCTCCGTTATAAAAAAGCCTTTTTATTCCGTAACCATGCATAATAAGCTTACAAGTTAATGTCAAATGAAATATAATTTTTAATACCTATGTCATTAAATACATTGAAAATTTAAATAACATGCACAAATTCCTATTTATATGATAATTTCGATTAATTTGAATTTAATTTTTATTTTCGAAGTGGTTAGGACCCCTCTCGGGTAAAGGCCTCCTCTAGTTGTGTCCAGTGTTTGCGGTCTTCTGCGACGCTTGTCCATTCCTCCGTTAGGTGGGTTAAACTAACTATTACTTACTTTTAACTACTTTACGTTAAATTTCCTTCCCTATTCTCCAGGTTTTGTCTACCCACACCAAACCGGAAACAAACCCAAATGGCGAGAAAATAGCGGCATTCCCCGGGGCAAAGGCCCCCTATATTTCAGAGATGAAGTTTTTGAACGAGTCAAGCTACGACCCCATCCCTATCTACCGAGTGTTGGACAACAACGGCGAGGTTATCGATGCTAGGGAGGAGCCCAATATCGATAAAGACAAGCTTGTGCTCATGTACAAAACCATGGTGCAGCTTTCTCAAATGGATAAAGTTCTATACGAGTCTCAGAGGTAAAATAATTATTACATTTGTCATTCTTAACTTAACGTAGGTTGATATAGGTACTTAGAACATATTATTAACTATGTATGTAAAGTAAAAAAAAGTAAAAGTTAAGTCAGTCAGTCTATACCTACCTACCTACTAGGTAAATTTTATCGTCTTTTACGTGTTTACAGACAGGGCCGAATCTCATTCTACATGACCAACTACGGCGAAGAAGGCATCCACGTCGGCAGCGCAGCCGCCCTGAGTCCGGCCGACCTGGTGTTCGCGCAGTACCGAGAGGTAAAGTTATAAAATGGTTCAGAATTTGCGCGATTACTGTAGGTACTGAGCTGAAGTGGATCTTGAATTCGGAGACACTAAAGAGACCTCGCCAGCTGTCACAGAGAACACCTTCACCGTTCAGTGCATTCGATGAAGGCACAAGCTGTTGCAGGTCTTTCTCAACTTCATCGTTCTAGCCTTTGAGTTAAGGCGGAGCTAAAGTAGTTTACAAAAAGAGTTTGATGGCCACAAAAGGCAACTTCGTATCTTTTCCTAAACTAGATTACTTAATTATTTTTTTTAATAATAATACATAGTTAAATAATCATTTATTGCAAACATATTAACTACTACAGATGCATTAAAAAACTTATGATAGGTTTAACCAACTGTACGTTAGAATTTTAGAAATTCCTTTGTTTAACGAAATTATATGATAAGTGATGTCGCTACTTTAGCTTCTGTTTGTGCCTTAATACTAAAGAATAAAGTAGGTATACCAACAAAACCAACTGTTCGAAGTCAAGGTAGAGTTTGGGTAGTCCCTTCATCCCTTGAGAACTTGGTGGGAAGGTACCGACCTTTGCTAGAATACTTTACGTCGTCGGACGCCTGATTTGACGCATTTGGCCATTTGGAAATATACCCAAAAACTAACAACATCCCAAGTTGGAAAATATGTTTTTTAAGTAATTTAATACACTCTTTGCATTTATTAGTGAGAGAGTAATAAAATGTACCTAACTATTTTGTAGGTAGGAGTGTTCCTGTACCGAGGAGTCACGGTTACGGAGCTGATAAACCAGTGCTATGGCAACCACGAGGATCCTGGCAAGGGCAGGCAGATGCCGGTGCATTACGGAAGCAAGCAACACAACATCGTCACCATATCTAGTCCATTGTGTGAGTAGGTGTTAGCAATGCTTATTATCATTATTCCATATAGCTTGGTAAAACTCTGCGTTTGTTACTGTAGCCCTAATACCTGGACTTCTTTTGGAGTGTAGCCCTTCTCGAATAAGTGTATTATGTCGCCAACAAGATTACAAAACCAAAGCTATTTTCAAAAAGCAGACAGATACTATTTGTGAAATAATTAGGGAGCTACATGTTTGAGTTATAAGGTCTCATGTTGATGTTCCCAGCGACTCAAATGCCGCAAGCGGTGGGCGCCGCGTACGCATTCAAGCGCGTCCCTGACAACGACCGCTGTGTGATCTGCTACTTCGGCGACGGCGCCGCCTCCGAGGGCGACGCACACGCTGCCTTCAACTTCGCCGCCACTCTCGATTGCCCGGTCATCATGTTCTGGTATGACTGAACTAGCATTTCTCACCATTTTTTATTGTTGTAAATGGCGAAGCGTTTGATCATCATCTCATTTTGGAAAGTGAACATATGGCTAACTAAGAGGGAGGGCGCCTCCCATTTTTCTGGATATGAAGTCACTTCTTCCACAAGTGGACTGCGTGGTGGACACTTTATTTTTTATTTGATAAGTAATTATTTATACTAAGTCAAAATCTGAATTGTCTAAGTGCTGGAAAGTAATTAACTATTTATAATCAAAATCTGACTTGTCCCTGTGCTTATTTTGTAAGCTTATAGAAATTAATTTATAGATTTCTGATTTCCGGGAAAATAGAAGCAGGAAGTTCGTTCTGATAACGAAATAAAATTTCTAAATAGGTAGGTACCTACCTGACCTCAAGGTAGCCGGTAACCTAAGCCTCTCCCCTCCCCACACCCCCTCCTTCCGCCTGCGACGCAAGATGTTGCGGGTTCGATTCCCGCCTCGGAACAAATTTGTGTATGATCTGCGTAACGCAACAAATTTCTTGTTCCGATCGTCTGGGTTTTTTCCATGTATAATTAAAATATCTATCTATGTATATACTTAATGAATTAAATAGATCAGTTATCTAGTACCCATAACACAAGCTTCGAGTAGCTTACTTTGGGGCTAGATGGTGCTGTGGGGATTGTTCAGCATTATTTATAGTTATTTATTTGCCTAATCGGTTGTTTTAAGTAACTTATTACCTTTTACAGTAGAAACAACGGATACGCCATTTCGACGCCAACCAACGAACAGTACCGCGGAGACGGCATCGCAGCCCGAGGTCCAGCACTAGGGCTCCAGACACTACGAGTGGACGGCACCGACACTCTGGCGGTGTTCAACGCCGTGGCCCGGGCTAGGGACATCGCTGTGGGAAGCAACAAACCCGTACTGATTGAAGCTATGTCTTACAGGTAAGGATTCCTAACACCCAATTCGCGGAATAAAACGACTCAAGTGGGACTTGAAACCTTCCAGGGGCCGAATTCCACTAATATCAAAACTAAGGTCTCAATAGTGCCATTCAATCAAGATGATTAAAATGACGTTTGTGCATTTGGTATTCTTCTATTTTTTTCGATTGACGAGACTTTCATAATTAGAATGTCAAATTGGTACTTAGATATAAAGGTAATCGTCACAGCTGTGAATGAACCTCAAAAAGTTTGTGCTAGTAGAATACCGAAGAAAGTTTAACACTGATATTTTGGCACGATACTATTTATATGGTGAAGCGATTTATAGTAGAATTCGGGCCCAGCATGTACAGAAATACGTTACCGATTTGAAAACTAAACACGTGAGCCATCAAAAATTTTATGAACTATTTAGCTCCAAACAAGAAAACTTAAGGCACTTACTTCATAGAAAATAGATTTAACTTTTAAAATAGACTTCAATTAGACTTTTTAATGTGACATTTCCAGAGTTGGTCATCACTCCACCTCAGATGACAGCACAGCCTACAGGTCCTTGGAAGAGATACAGAAATGGACTAACGATGAAAGCCCGATTCAAAAGTTCAAGTTATATTTGGAAAACAAAGGTTTGTAAAGATCTCTCGAGATCAATGATTGATTGGAGTATTATTATAGCAATTTCGCTAAATTGTTTTTTCCCTGATAACATTTCAACATCCTGAGCACCCGGAACAAATATTTTCACATCGTAGCAATCTCTTATGTTTTTAAACAAAACTCTGTTTTAAGGGTTTTGGGACGTGGATTCCGAACAAGTTTGGCAGAAGGAGTCGCGAGACATCGTTTTGAAGACAATGCAAGTAGCAGAGAAGAAGAAACTACCTCACTGGAAAGAAATGCTAGAAGATGTTTACTATGACATGCCCCCAAGGATTCAGTAAGTTAAATTAATTTAGACGTAGGTCACGTAGGTTACGAGTTTTGAGACAAATGCACATTATTGCACATAGAAGTTAGTTCGAATATCAAAAAAGATCTCATTTATCTTCTTGGCTACACAAAGTTTGATGTTCCATATTCAATAGGATTTTTCATATGGGCTTTTTGAAATTCGAACTAACCTCTATAATCTAAGTTCGAATTTCAAAAAATATCTCATTTATCCTTGGTTTCACATAGTTTGATGAACCTACCATAATCAATAGCATTTTTCATTTTCATTAAATTATAGTTTTAATTTGTTTTTCAGGAAACAAATGCAGCAAATGGAAAATCACCTAAAGAAATATTCCGAACATTATCCTTTGAATAAGTACCAAAGTGATTAGGTTATTGTTTTATTTTGTGAGCATGTTTTAGTAAGTTTAATGTTAGTAAAGGCGAATTTAATTTAACACCCTATTTAGTGAATTTTATTCATTTTGTACCTACCTAGTCATAAATAATAAACCCTACGTACCTACTTTTAGGTAAAAGAATAGAGAAGTAAGTAGGTACCTACTGAAGCTTATATCAAAACAATTGTAAGGAAAACACAGCACGTACTTACAAGCAGTTTATTCAGGTCATATTTATAAATTCAAGGATAGCCACGTGGTTCAGATTCAGACCAACAAGGTAAAATATACGTCCGTCGCCGACGGTGGCTCAAGACTAACTGCGCGCTCGGTCGAGCGCTGTCCTTTTTATGTTCGACCGACCGCGCTAAGCTACCGGAAATCTGAGTCACGTTTCTACTACATTCTACCAATTAGTTATTACAATTATTGTGAATGATTATAATAAAATTAAATTAAATACAGAATATACATTTTTAATAATTACAACAAAATTTATGGAACCTAACACTCGGCCTTCCTGACGACGACGTGTATGTCCTCATACACGTATCAAGTGAACACCAAACCTAACACTCGGAAATAAAAATCAATATGTAGGTACATTCTTCTGTTTTCTCATTAGATCATGAAATATCACAACATTGTAACCACTTGCTTCTATAAACTTCTAAACAATATCTCTCAACTATTAACATCTAGATACATCTTGCTTCTACAGACTTCTAAACAATATCTCTCAACTATTAACATCTAGATACATCTTGCTTCTACAGACTTCTAAACAATATCTCTCAACTATTAACATCTAGATACATCTTGCTTCTACAGACTTCTAAACAATATCTCTCAACTATTAACATCTAGATACATCTTGCTTCTACAGACTTCTAAACAATATCTCTCAACTATTAACATCTAGATACATCTTGCTTCTACAGACTTCTAAACAATATCTCTCAACTATTAACATCTAGATACATCTTGCTTCTACAGACTTCTAAACAACATCTCTCAACTATTAACATCTAGATACATCTTCATCATCGCTTAACTTGTATTACACGTAATATCTCATATTATTATTTATAAACACATACATTTTCTCTATGAATTTCAGAAATAACGTGAACCCATCAATTCTCACGTTTTCTAAAATCCATAAGTCGATATACCTGTGATCACATGAACCCATCAATTCTCATGTGACCCAGCTAAAATCACCAAGTCTATATTCCTGGTGATCACATGAACCCATCAATTCTCATGTGACCCATCAGGAATACAAACAAACTGGCTTGCAAAGCAACATGAACCCATCCATTCTCATGTATACTTAGCAAACCGCTTCAGTACGTGAACCATTCCATTCTCACGTCATTAAGTTACTATCGAAATCATTATCAACAACGAAAATCACAATCAAGGAAAAGAAAAAAAAAATTGCGTCTATTGTATACAATTGAAACCATTGAGCCAACTACAGACGGCTGCAAACAGTCTAGGTAGCTCACTTGATCCATGTCAATACCAGTCGGAAGCGTTCCCGCTCTCTCGCCCGCTCCGCTGTTGCGACTGCACCTGGACCCGGTCGCGAAGACGGCCTCGGCAGCGAGGACGGCTTCGGCTGCATGGACGGCTCCGGCTGCTATGAGGGCTTCGGCTGCGAAGACGTCTTTGGCTGCGAAGACGTCTTTGGCTGCGAAGACGGCCTCGGCTGCGAGGACGGTCATTGTTGTTGCGCCGACTGCTGCGCCGCGAGCTGCTCGACCTCGTAGTATCTCTCACGCCTTCAGCACTACGCAGTGCTTGTGACGGTAGCGTCTGGAGGCGTCGTTAGCCTCCATTATCGAGAGGCATTATCTAAAACTCAGACAAACACGCATTAATTTCTAAAAGAAAAACTTTTCCAAATTGCAATTATCTCCTAAACGGAAAGAGATACGGCAAAAATAACCAAATTTTGGGCCCCCTATGATACCCCACTGACAATACAACCAATTTTTCTAAGTCACTTTTAATGACGTCATCAACACGTGTTGATGAAATTATTGCCCTAAATACAAAAACAAGGCGTGTACTTACCACTTCTGATTTGTAAGGAAAACACAGCACGTACTTACAAGCAGTTTATTCAGGTAATATTTATAAATTCAAGGATAGCCACGTGGTTCAGATTCAGACCAACAAGGTAAAATATACGTCCGTCGCCGACGGTGGCTCAAGACTAACTGCGCGCTCGGTCGAGCGCTGTCCTTTTTATGTTCGACCGACCGCGCTAAGCTACCGGAAATCTGAGTCACGTTTCTACTACATTCTACCAATTAGTTATTACAATTATTGTGAATGATTATAATCAAATTAAATTAAATACAGAATATACATTTTTAATAATTACAACAAAATTTATGGAACCTAACACAATAATCGTTACATAGTTTCTAGAACGAAAGAAAATGTTCTTGGTAAGTATAGGTATATATCTATACGTACCTACGAACTCCCTTCGAAGGATTTAGTCCACGTTCTTCAGGATAAAACGGGTCACAGCCTAGACCACTTGTCGATAGCAAATCTATGAAACAATTATTTAGAAATCGGTTCAGTTAAAGTTACTGCCCACATTTTAATTCAAATGATTTTTTGCGACTTATCCAAAGCATTTTTTGCGACTTATCCAAAGCATTTGATTGTGTACATCATGAGACATTAATCAGGAAACTACATCACTACGGAATAAATGACACCTCTTTGGCTCTTCTTTCTTCTTACTTAAGTGACAGGATACAAAGAGTTGACATTAATGGGAAACGGTCCTCGGGGTCTGTAGTTTCTATGGGTGTACCACAGGGGTCTATCCTCGGTCCTTTCCTATTTTTAGTTTATATTAACGACTTGCCTAATCTTGTAAAGAATAATCATGAGATTGTATTGTTTGCTTCCTTAATTTTTAAAATGAAAAGACAAACTACAAATTTCGACGATGTGAATAATGCAATCTCAAAAGTTGTCCACTGGTTTAGCGTCAATAATCTTTTGCTAAACGAAACCAAAACAAAATGTATTAGATTTATTCTACCTAATGTAAAACAAGTTAAGGCTGATATAAACGTGAAAGGAGAAACGTTAGACATTGTAGAAAGTACTGTATTCTTAGGAATCACCCTAGATAGTAAGCTTCAATGGGGCCCACACATAGATAAGCTATCGAAAAGACTCAGTTCTGCAGCATATGCAGTCAAAAAAATCCGTCAACTCACAGACGTTGATACCTCTAGACTTGTTTATTTCAGCTACTTCCATAGTATTATGTCTTATGGTATACTACTGTGGGGGAACGCTGCAGATATTAACACCATATTTGTGCTGCAGAAGAGGGCCGTGCGTGCAATCTATAATATGGGTCCCAGAGAATCCCTTCGTTATAAATTCAAAGAAATAAACATAATGACAGTACCATGTCAATATATTTATGAAAACTTGCTGTACACTCATAAAAATATAAATCGGTTCCCTAAGAACAGCGATATACATAATGTAAATACTAGAAATAAGAATAAACTCGCTTTGCCCACAACTAGACTAAACAAAGTTATAGCTTGGCAAAAAAGACTAGAAAATAATGGGGGCGCCACTGTAGGTCCTTATGGCAACACCTATAGCGCACCAAGCTAGTCTTGATACTTAGGTGTATATTTCTGTTATCCACTCAGCCGTCCGTGGATACAGGAGTATCCAAAAAAAAAGTCGCGTCTTACGTCCGTGGATACTAAACCGTCCAAAGCACCGAATTGGAAAAAACACCATCTAGCGATCTAAGGAGGTACTTTTTAAACGAATTCACTTGAGAGATGGCTTCTCAATGAAATAGTTTACCGTAAAAACACATAGGTGTCATTGTGAAGTGCGACCTCTAGTGAAGAAAAAATTCAGAAATTAGTACTAGCAGTGCGCGCTGTCAAACTGTGTTGTGCATACGGTGCTCCGCTAACAATGTCGTAAGTATTATACAATTATTAATATAACTCTGGGTTTATTATACATCAAAATGATCTTGAATTCCTTTACTGTACGATTAAGTATGGATTATAAGATAAAGTTTCACTTAGAGATGGCAAACAAAACATCAAATTTCGACATGTTGCTCGTACGACAACAGTGGTGGCTAGAATTTGTAAATTCTTTTAGAATATTGTTTTATTTAATGAAATATTATGTAAATAATGAACAACAGTTATTAATTATCTGCCTCCTTAGCCTTTTAAGTGGAAATATACTCGATTTATCTAAGATTTCACGTTAAACTCAATACATTCTACAGGTCTTTCATCATGGATAATGTAGTATCCATGGACGGAACTCGAAACGTGATTAGTAAGGGTTTGTACACGCAAGAATGTGGTTTGGTCGTATGTTTTTGTGATGGTTTTTTTACAGCATGTACCTACTAACCAAAAAAAAATACTTTTTATTTAACATTATCATCATCAATCTATTGTGGTTCACTCATAATGTTTATTATATTAATATATTTTCGTTTGAATATATGTATATATTTTTATCATTGGGTTTTTTGGAGCGTGTATTAACAAAAAAATGCTTAAGTACTTATCCTTTTTATTTAATATTATCATCATCAGCCTATTGTGGGTCAGAAGCTAGTCAGAAAAAGAATTCTGGGTTGAATGACGAGCTGATGATGATGATGAAAATTGTGTATTCAAACCTTAAACGCCGCCATCTTGCCGACTTCGCAAGGCAGAGCGAGATTCATTCATGAATGTGGAGAGGTGGATTGTTTTGGTTTATTCTGGTAATTATTGTAAGAGAAGGTAGTGACTGATTGATATCAAAAAATAGCTTGTATCTTCTAGTTTAATAATATATATGCAGGATTAGGTAGAACTGCAAATTAAAGTATAAATGCAAGTAAGAAATAAATTTTTTATGATTTTCGACTAATTTCTCAAGTTTAGGCATCTTTTTGAGACCATATGATTATTTCTAAGACTTAAGTCAATACATATATCGATTCCGTATAGTTTTAGCTTTTTTATGGTATTTTTTCTTCGAGCGTAGCTGTAGTAGTTAGCAAGATATAACCATTTATGTTAAAAATGGGACGCACTCGCGGCGCCGTGAATCGCTGCCGCGCGACACGGACGTTAGACCCATGTTTTTGCGGCTCGGCTGGACGTGTGAGTGGTTATACGTACATTTATATCCACACATAGTATACTAGAAAGTATCAGTAAATATTGTTTAATTGAGCAAGGTTCTCGTTATGTAAGTATATAAAGAAAAAAATATAAAGTAAATTAAATTTAATACATTGTTATTAATACATTGTAAGTTCTCTCTCACAGTATTCCTTTTCTATTTTTATTACGTGCTGGCACGAATTCTTCCAATCCTCATCCATAATAGCTTGGAACCGTTCCGTTTTAGCACGCTCAGCTGCTTCCTATAAAGAAGAAACTTTTTATGATACCTTTATCGTACCTTTTTCAGTTTATTATTTAGGCACCTAATTTCTAGACCATTTAAAATGCAAACGCTATAGTAACTTTATTACAAAGAAATAACACAACTTTTAAATTATGTAGAAATAGATTTACATATTAGATAGTCTAGCTCAAGTATCAAATTCTATGCCCGCGCTATAGCAGAGTACGCAGAACAAACGTAAACATAACCTAACTGCCCGATGTTTGTTGTTGAATATTTCACTTTTTCCGTGGAACTTTAATTTAATCCTGCTTTAGGACCACCAAGTTACCTTTGATTCAACTTAAAATTACAAAACAAACTCTCACAAACCTGTCATATCAGCGGTTCTTTGAAAAACATTGTTGAGATCTGAAAGAATAGTTCTGGCCTCAAATTCTGCCAGACATCGCCTGTATACCTTATAAATAACCTCCCTGGCAGCACTTCTAACTGTTTTATTCATTATTTTTCACTTTTCGTCACTTTATCACCACCGCTTGACCGATCCAAGTAAAAAATCCGATAATTCGTAATCTTTGTTTACAATTTTACATCAAACGTCATTGTTTTAAGAATGTTGCCATTAAACAAAAAAATTAGTTCCGTTTCAAGACTTTTTTGCCAAGCTGTAAGCTATCTTTCAAAGGGCAATGTATACGCTTCTACAACAAAACTCCAAGTGAGTTGCAAAAATTGTCAGTAAATAAATTCAAACAAATTGTCAAAACTATTCTCTGTAAAAAGGCTTACTATAAAATATCAGATTATTTAGAGGATAAAGATGTTTGGAACGAGTTTTGCTCCAACTCGGAAACTAACAACCTAAGTGAACAAAAATCAAAGTGAACACTTTATTTTCTAGTTTTAATTAAAATTTGTAACATCAATTTTGTGACGTGTCCAAGAGTCCTGTAAGGTCTAAAGGAAATAAAGCACTTTGACTTTGACTTTGACTTTGACTTTGACTTTTTTATTTTTTTTATATTCGTCCATTTAATGATGATGTTTTATTCTACCCTCTTCTCCAGAAAATACACAATATATTCCGACAGTTACAGTTTTGATTATTTGAGTTACTGAGGTACCTACTTTCGATTTCTTGAGTACGGCTCTTCGTCTGGTTGACGCAATTTTTTCCACAATTACTTTGGTTAGCAATTGTCATTGACAATTTCATTGTCACAATTTCATTGTCATTGACACTTTGCCTCAGATTGACAAGACATTGAAACGAGGAAGAACCTGACAACCAACGGTAGGTACCTGCCAGCCATCCAACCAATTGAATGAACCAGACGCAGAGCCATAATCAAGAAGTTGAAGTTGAACCAATTGAATTATAACCTCAATCAATGTGTTTTTGTTGTTTTCATGTTGTGTTATTTAAATAAATACGCTGAATTATAGACCGAAATGCTTTGCAAATCAGCTTTTGTCCGAACGGATGTGACTGCTGTTTCAATACATCGCACAGGATTAATTCTCGCGGGTAGGTATTGACATTTAGGCAAGTTGTTATTCTACTTTGCAAGTGCTTTCTCTTTAAAAACCTAATATTTCAGGAGTTGGAAGCAGTCTCCATGTATTTTCGGAGACAAATGCATCACACTTTCAATGTCTAAATGGGCAGAAAATCTATGGTATGATACCAAATTCTAGTGGGGATCGGTATATCATTTTTGGTGGTAAACAGTTCACTTTAGTAAATACATCCGAGGACGAGAGCCTACCGCAGTTTGTCAGAATGTTCGAACCAGTGGTATGCGAAGATTGGCTGCACGCTGCTCTGTGGGCCCCCCAAATAGACCAAATTGTATTGCTGACCGCACATAATGTGGTCTTGGTAAGTTCTTTTTTACTGAACAAACTAATCTCATTGCATCATCAGCTACTTCTTAGATAGTACTTTGGTCATCAAAGCCTATAGTTATTATATATTATTAATTATCTGCTTATACCACCACTGTATATACAATTCAATACATAGTAATGATATACTTCATGTAGGTAACCGCCTAGCAATAACACACAAGTGTTTCCAAATTTATTCCACCCCTAAAACATTGAAAAAATAATAACTCTTTAAATTATGAATTTTTCAGCTCCATATCTCATATTTTAGGCTATAGGCTAATTAAATAATAAGTATGTGATTACTTACTCTCACTTTAAACAGGTAGGTATTTAATTACATTATTTACAGATAGGTACTAAAATTAAATTATTTCATTAGATACACTCTCTTTTATTCAAATAAATTTGAAGTTCAAAATTTGACTTGTCTATAAGCTTTTTTTTGTAAGTAGAAAGAAATAAACATTACTGATTTCTGACTATAAATGAATGACTATGTCAGTGCACAGTATTTTCTAAATATTGTTACAGTGGTATAACATCCACACACTCTCTTGCTCTCGCCATACGAGCGTCGACAACTCGATCCTGTACAGTGGGCTGCTGGTCCCTGTTGAGAAGGATGTTCTGGTGCTGGCGGGCACCGTGTACTCCGAGGTGATCCTGCAGCTGTGGGGGGAGGAGACACCGCTTCACCGACTGAAGGGGCACAAGGTAGTATAAGAATTACTGGAAAATGGCTATAAACCATACTTTCACTGTAGGTAGAGTATTGCCAACTTGTTTGCTTGGGCCTCAATTTTGGTTTAAAAGTGTATTTTGTTTTAGGGAGTCATCTTTTCAATATCATGCCACCCCCAAAAAAGGGTGATTGTAACCACATCTGATGACAGATCTGTGAGAATTTGGGGGCCAAAGCTGCCTGGTATAGAATGGGATAATATAGCACACTGGAGAAATGAGATTGTCTGCAAATATGAACTCTATGGCCACCATGCAAGGGTGATGAGAAGCACCATCAATGATATTAACATTATTTCTGTCGGGGAGGACTCCCATATTTGCTTTTGGAGCTTTGAAGGGGTTTTGCAGAAGAGGTTACGAAGACATCAGAACGCTGGCATCTGGTCCATCGCTGCCAACAACCACATGGTAGTCACAGGTGGTGGTGACGGGGCAGTGATAGCCCAAGATCTATCTTCAGTGTATTGTCATGAAAGTCACACATTCAGACTAGATTCCAGTAAACCTAAACAAATAGCCTACTCTGCGAAAGGAAACTTCTTTATCTTATTGGAAAATAACATCTGTGTTTACTATGATAACAGAAATAATGCTGTAACTTGTACACAGAATCTACTGAATCAGAATGTGACTGCTTATCACTCTCTCAGTGTGTCTCCGTGTAGAAAGATGTGTGCACTGGCCGGACGGAAAGCTCACTTAAAAATAGCAGTGGAAGATGATGATTCACAAATAAGATTTGAAACTGTTGTCCTAGAAAATGACAATGTGTTATCAGTACATTGGGCTAGCAAAGATACTGTTGTAGCTTGCTCAGAAAATGGACTTATTTCTGTTGTAACAGTCACAGATACAGTACTTGAAGCTTGTACTATGTTTGAGCTACCTCCTTGCAAAGAAAGATGGCTGACAAGCGCTGTGCGTTATGCCAGAGATACGTTTATAATCGGAGACAGGTGTGGAGGCCTGCACTTGTTCAGAAAAGGATGTAGGACTCCTCTCAAGTCCTTCAGTAAACTACACGGCAGATACGGCCCAACTTCGTTAACCATAATAAATGAAGAGTTAATTACCACAGGAAGGGATCGGATGATTAAGTACTTCAAAATAACTGAAAATGACCTCATTAACGTAGGCAGTTTTGAGCTTGACTTTCATTGGGTTGAGAGGTTCTTAGACAGTAAAGAAAGATTGGTCTGTGGCTTCAAAGAGAAGCTGTTTGTGGTTCACAACGTGAGGCAAAATGAGGTTGTATTAGAGCTGGAGTGCGGCGGTGGACACCGCTCTTACGATGTTTTGTATGTCAAAGAAAATAATAACAAAAGTACTCTACAACTGGTCTACCTTAAAAGTTCCTCCATACACACTGAGACCATACAATTAAACAAGCATACAGCCAACGCTGTTATATCAGGATCTCATTCCAAAGAAATTAATTGCTTAAAAACTCTCCAAGTTGATGGAAAGACTGTGTTCTTATCAGGGGGCGAAGATACCACTATCAGAGTGTCTGTGTTAGATGGACCCGTTTTCGAAGACATACTATTCTACAAACAACTATCAAGTATCAGAACATTGAAGATATGTGAGAACCAAGACGATATCGTCTTAATCGCTGCAGGAGGCAGAGCGCAAATCTGCATAAAAAGTATCAAGTTTAAAACAGTACAGAATGGACAAAACACAGTAGAATTGGACACTCACAACTTGGTAGACTACATGATCAAAGGTACAGATAGACAGAGGAAAGGAGAGCGCGGCTGGAAGAACGTGTCTCTAGATATCGATCCCGAAACACGAATCATGGACCTTGATTATATCAACCACAAGGACCATTTTACTATATTCTCTGGCTGCTCGGACGGTTGCGTCAGAGTTTTTGATTTTAGACTGGATTTACGTACTTTTGAAAAGATAAAAGAATCGTGGTATCCGTATTGTATACTGAAAACGTTATGCTTGCATTATCTGAACCAAGATTGGTTGGTGACTGCCTCAACGCGGGGCGAAGTGGCCTTTTGGAATGTAAAAAACTTGAGCTCAGATACTTTTGAGCCATTTTTCGTGACGCAAGCAAATAAATCCGGAATCAACAGTATAATTTGCAGAACATTACCAGATAACAAATTACTGGTAGCAACTGGCGGCGATGATAATGCACTGCACCTGAAAGTCTTGCAAGGAGACCAGGAAAACACGAGCTCTCTGCAAGTTCTACACTCTCTAGTGTTAGATAAGTATCACAGCTCAGCCATCACTGGTCTCTGTGCTATCGGTGCCCACATAGTATCTACATCGATTGATCAGAGACTCTCTGTGTTTGAGTGGAAGGTTTCTGATAAGATCGAGTGCAATTTACTTTATCAAACTTTCAGCGATGTGGCAGATATCAAGGGGATCGATCTGATTGCTACTGACAGGTAATGATTTATTGCAGCTTTTCTAATAACACTTTTGATTGCTTTAAATACCTTTATTCCCCCAGATGAAAATGTTGAGATACATGGAACTTTTAATTAATTCATGCATTACTAATCAAGGGCATTTACATTAATATTATTAATGCGAAAGTTTGGATGTTCTATATGCCTAAACTACTGAAAGGAAATAGATGTAATGTGTGAAATGTATTTCTAAAACATTTTATATCTAAAAAAGAATTCTAAGCCGCGAGTAAAAATTTGTAAAAAAAACAGCCCCGGCTTCGCACGTTTTTATTATATGTATAAACCTTCCTATTTAATCACTCTATCTATTAAAAAAAACCGCATCAAAATCCGTTGCGTGGTTTTAAAGATTTAAGCATTCAAAGGGACATAGGGATATAGGGACATAGGGACAGAAAAAGCGACTTTGTTTTATACTATGTAGTGATAAATAAAATAATATCCTATAACGTTCCAGCACATCTGCCTCGGTTTGCGTGTTCGGAAAGGGACTTGAAGTATTCAAACTTCAAATTCCGTCCACTTGAGTCGCTGCTCAGTAATACCTATTATGGCTACAGTGGAAGAAGTTTCACCAGTATGTAAGGTATGTACGATTAGATAACAGTTATTTGTTCTAAGTTTTTACTATGATAAAAAATATCTATGTAAATACTTCCTACTAATATTATAAACGCGAAAGTTTGTAAGTATGGATGGATGGATGTTTGTTACTCTTTCACGTAAAAACTACTGAACGGATATGGACGAAAATTGGCACAGAGATAGATTATAGTCTGTAATTCGCACGTGAAATAACGCGGTTGAATCCGCGAAGCGCTGCTAGTATTATATAAATGTATCAGGCAACACAAGCTTGGCTTAGCTTGGGGCTAGATGATACTGTGTTCATTGTGCAGTTTGTTTGTTATATTCGTGTACTCTTAAAATATATTCTTAGCTTTAGAGCACTCTTAAAATACAATACGACGGCAAACCGACACGATCGGGGAGAGGTCAGGTGTAGTACCAACATAACAAGGCTTTACGTACGAAGACACCGCCAACTTGACTAGAGTAACAGCTACTCTGAATTTATAAAAATAGTTCTATATTATATTATAATTATTTTAAACTAGCGACCCGCCCCGGCTTCGCACGGTTTTATTATAAGTATATAAACCTTCCTCTTGAATCATTCTATCTATTAAAAAAAACTACATCAAAATCCGTTGCGTAGTTTTAAAGATTTAAGCATTCAAAGGGACATAAGGACATAGGGACAGAAAAAGCGACTTTGTTTTATACTATGTAGTGATATACATATACTAACTAAAATAAGACGAAACAAGTTGGTATGCTCCTAGCAACCAGAGTTATTTCTTATCTTGAAATAAGCTGCCGAATGATACCAAACTCATATCACGAAATGGACGTGATAAGTAAACGTGAAGATGATACTCCTATTCCAACGGAATACCAAAAATATTGTCTAGGTCCCTGATTACATTGTTTATTCAAAATACTTAGGTAGGTATCTTAAATGAAATAGGTATAATGCATTCACATTTTGCATCTTTTTAATTACAAAAAATTACATTCTAATAAAACATTAAAAATTACATTCTAGTAAACAACAGTATACTGTTGTTTAATGGAATGTAATTTTTTTATACATTGTAAGTGTGGTTTGATTATGATCATAGCTTTTGTTGTCTAGTTATAGAATAACTTCAACAAAATATATGTCGCAGATCGCTGCATTTCTAGACCTCAATTCTATTTTGTACTTGCGAGCCTTCCTTGTGATACCATGCATTTCATAGTCAACAGTAATGATAACTTCTTGGTTATGTATCCGGTCTCTATGCTCTATGCGCGGCCTGTCCGTCCATAGAATATGTGATTCACGGACAACAAACTGTTGATGGACAAATGCCCTAAAATGAAAGGAAGTACTTTATTTAATAATCTGTAGTTGTGAGTTACTTTAGTTCTATATTTAGTTTATTTCCTTTTATCTTTGTAGCTCATAGTTTCATATAGGTTTTTGTTCTAATGAATTTTTCTTCTTTATTAAGTATAAATATTGCTTACTAATATTCTTATATTTCTCATTACATAATAAATAAAAGCTTGCGATGTTTTCAAAACGGTCATTGGCAAAATTGCGTCAAACCAGACGCAGAGCCATAATCAAGAAGTCAAGTCAAGTCAAGGTTGCAATATGACAGTGAACATCTCTATAGGATTTTCCAAATTATAATTCTGATCGGAATCGCATTATTTATCGTAGCATCGTTTTGTTATTGCATGCGCCCGTGCACTGCATTAGCCCAGTCAAGATTGGTCTAACGAGTAACTAGAGTGCTTTCCTGACTAAACCACATTGATCCTCGTTGATCCAGTTTTATGAAGATGATCCTGTTTTCCCTCTAACTCTGACATATAAAAACTTTTTAAGGTATTTTTTTCGCGCTTGCATCAGCTACATATAGATAGCGATATTCAGGCTGATTTTTGATCGCTCCTTGAAATAAAATTGGACTGGGGTTGGCAGTAAACTCGAGGTAAAAGAAAATTACAGTAGCTAATATTATAACGAGTTTCACTTAATGATAAAAAGAAAAACAATATGGATTCGCGTAGCACAACTAAGTTCGCTGAGACTTGTTGAACAGTCAGTTACATCTATACGATTTTTAAATTTGCCATGTATGTATCATTGACTGAAACGGTGTTAATTAAAAAAAAAACTTATTAAGAAGCTCTTAAAATACGACCTAGAAACCATGAAACCAAGGGCCCTATTCTGCTAATGTAATCGATTTACTATATCAATAGTATCGTCACAGAATGTCACATTTTGGTATTCTACCTTAGATGAAAGAAACAACAGATAGAGTCCAGTTAAAAGTTTTAAGATTGAGTAAACCATTCTATCTCTTTCATCAGATTCTACGTGACGGTTCTGCAAAGACACCGTTGTCATAGCATTAGCAGAATTGGGCCCCAGAGCAGTTTTGTCTGCTATCGTATTACGTTATAAGTGTAAAGAAAAACACATGAATCCACAAGAAAATTCCGCATTATTGAGATAGGCACAGTTCCAACCGTGAACTCTCTGATCGCGCGAGATTAGATTAGATAAAACAACAGTAAGTATAAAGTATTCGTAGTATGTTACCTGCTGGTTAGTGCGACTGCTGAAAACTATTGTGTAACGTCTACGAAGTCTTTCAGAACTGTTGGCAGACGTGAGTAAATAGAGCATATTCTAGGTACATAAGTAGATTACAAGACCGCATTTTTAGCTTCACATTTAATAAATAAGTGGAAGAAAACTGTCGATATTATCAAGAGGTATTGTTAGAATTTTTATTTTTGTAAGTAGAAGGATATCTCCAGAACTAATAATACTCGTAAAATATAGGTATAATAACAGTCATCATTTTCAAACTGAGTACAATAAATGAATGAATAAAATAGATGAAAATATTCTTGACTAATGTATGCAGCCGTGTCTACAAAATGTCCGTGTTTTCGTTGTGTACAGTAATTCAGACGGTCTCGCCAAGTAGAACTCTGTCTGAAAAGTGATGAGTCTATTTATAGAATTATATTTTTGAATTCGGCTACGCTTAGAGTGTTGAGTGACTAGTTTGGTTCCGCTCGTAGCTCTAAGTTTTATTTGAAGAATATATAGCCTTGTAATTGACCGATATAGGTATTTTGACCTCTAGCGCAGAGGGCATTGAACTTAGAGGTCAATGTCCTAAAGAAAACTTCCACTAGTCACTTCCACGATTCCACAAAATTTTATATTTATGATACTTACGAAAATCAGTAATTTTCTGTGTTTTGTCCTTCCTTGTAAACTACACTAGCCTAGACGAGGAAAGGGGCAAAATAACTAATCCACGTCCTTAGGCCATGGCATAACATCAATAGTAGGTACTTCCATGTACAAACACGTGACGGTCAATACGTACCGCCAAAAGACCCGCCTCTGCTCTTAATTGGTTAAGTCAGTACAGTCAATAACAGAAGTAGCTTATCATTTTATTTTGTTAAAACTGTAATTGCTGGAAAACTTGTTGGCAAATTATGAGTTAAAATTGAAAATACCTCCATACTACTATGAGAGACCCAAAAGGGTATTTTTTGAATTTGTTTCTGATTAATAAATCTTTGAAAAACGACAACTGTTAATAAACATTCGTCGATGAGTGTACTTCCTTATAGGCCTGACCTTTACATCACGTTTTTGGTTATGTCAGTTTTTGTTAGATCACAGACCGACGAACTGTTGTTAGAAGTTATTTTTAAAAAGCATAGTAAAATGTGTTTTTGGTTCATATTTGAGTATCTACCGTTTGGATTTAGAGGATTTAGAAGAAAGGTATTTATTTATAAAAATATTTTCATCTGATTCTCCTTTTCTTTCGAAAAGAACTTCAGTATTTTGGCGGTCTTTCTAGTCTAGTATTGTTTAGTTAGTGACGACCTCAGTGACGCAGTGGTCGAAAGATTCCTGTAATAAGATGAATGTTGATGGTGTGCAGAAATTTATTCCGGGTCTGGTATGCGGTAAATCATCTATCTAAATAATATAAATAAATTGCAGGACTATTTGTCTCTTCAAAATTTCACCCTGATCCGTTCAGTAGTTTTTGCGTGAAAGAGTAACAAACATCCATTTAAAGTTTCACGTTTATAATATTCGTAATAAATAATAATAACTTCATTTATTTCGGACAACATTTGAACAAGTAAACAGATCTTATAATATACTTAACTTATTCTACAGTCCATATCAATATATTAGAGCTAAAATACATATCACAATATAAAATAGATGAAAATAAGAATAGATATACTAAGGGCGCTTGTACACGCTAAGAAAAAAAGCCGGGCCTACCCAAGAATTCGTGTCGTAACAAGAAAATAACTGTGTACACTGCTCTCAGCGGTGCACGAAAAAATTCTTATCTGCGCTAGACACGACGCGGCGAACGTTGTTGCGGAGCGGCGGGGGGCGGTGTAGTAGGGTTGAGCCAGCCCAGCCCAGCCAGGTAGTCCCAGATTAATAATATAGTACTAGTAAAGATAGGAATCGGACCATAGACAGCCAAGGACGCTAGTTTCAGTTCGTCGTATTTCGTCGTATTTTGTGGACGTCGCTAGTGTGCATTAGAAAACAAAAAAAAACAAACAAAGTTCATTTCATTAATTGTGGTTAAAGACATTTATTTCTCAAAGAACATATAAACATTCACTTAAAGAGAAACATTATTTTTGCTTAACTAGTACCTAATGTACAGAATATGTTATTTTAATGGTTGACTGGAGTTAAATAAAATAAAATTTTAAGTTAAATAAAATTATAAGTTACTCTACACAAATTTTTTCATATATATATTTCTTCAGTCTTTTTTTGAAAACAAGTAAGTTAGTGGATTCTTTAATGTATTTTGGTAGTTTATTACAGAGTTTTGCTCCTTCAAATGTTATGTTTTTCTTTCCATAGTTAGTTCTGGGATGGGGTAGTATAAAATGTTTTGAAGATCTCAGATTATATTTGTGTGTTTCGCTTTTTCTTCTAAATGATAGGTCTGAATGTATATCTTTCTGGATAATCTTTTGTATAAGACAGCATGTGTTATATGAATATATTTGTCTAAGGCTCATCAATTTGGTTTCCTTGTAGAGTGTATGTGTTCTTGTCAGAAAGTCATAGTTGAAAAGCATCTTTACAATTTTGTTTTGTGCTATTTGAAGATCTTTTAGATTGGTTTTGGCAGCTGTTCCCCAAACCTCGATAAGGTATTCCAAGTTTGATTTTATGAGTGAGTTATAAATTAATTGTCTAACATTTTTTGGAAAGCATTTGACAACCGGTCGAAGCATGCCCATCAAAGAAGATATTTTTGATCTTAGTTTGTCTATATGTGGCTTCCACGTTAAGTGTTTATCTAGGATTAGCCCTAAGTATTTTTCCGTATCACATGTTTTGAGGGTTTGGCTATTGAGTGTTAATGGTGTGTAATTGTCTATAATTTTGTTTTTAGCCCTAAAAATCATGTAGGATGTCTTAGAAGCATTGACTGTGAGTAGATTATCTTGAAACCATTTGCTTATAAGGTTTAGATCCGCCTGAGCTTCGTTAATTATGTTGCTAATTGAATCACCAAAGTAAAATAGACATGTGTCATCAGCGTACAACATTATCTGCCCGCTTAGACCAGCTTCGTGCATGCTATTTATGTAAATAAGGAACAAGAGCGGTCCCAGGATAGATCCCTGCGGCACACCGCATGTGATTATCCTGGGGCCACTCTGGTGTTCTCCTATTTTCACAATTTGCTTTCTATTTGATAGATAGGATTCAAATAATTTAAACGCTGCCCCTGAGATTCCAATATCATTGAGCTTTTTCAGAAGTAGATGATGACTCACAGTATCAAATGCTTTTTTTAAATCTATGAGTATTCCAAGAGCTATGTTCTTTTTATCAATATTGGTTTTAATCTTTGTTGTAAGGTCTATTGTTGCTGAAAGTGTGTTTGATTTTGATCTAAAGCCATATTGGTATTTATAAATAAAGTTGATAGATGTTAAAAATTTGTTTAGCTGTGAGTAAATTACCTTTTCATATATTTTTGAAACTATTGGAAGAACCGAAATTGGCCTAAAATTATTTGGGTCTTGTTTGTCGCCAGCTTTATGGATAGGGGTCACTTTTGCTATTTTTAAACAGTCAGGGAAACAGCCATTTTCGAGACATATGTTAACGCAGTTTGTTAGATCTTCTAATATTATTTGTTTTGTTGATTTTATGACTTTGGCGGTTATATTGTCAAGCCCTTTACTGACATTTGTATCTAAACTGTCTATTATTTTTGAAATTTCATCTTCAGTGCATGGTTTGAAGTTTATAAACTGATGGTGTTCTATATTAATTGGTATAGTGTTTGTTGGAATAGCGTTGTGTGTGATAGGTATCTTGTTTGTTAATTTTGAGCCTATTGTGGAGAAGAAATCATTAAAACATTCACAAATGTCACAAGCATCGGTCAGTAGATTCCCTGCTTGATCCAAAATCTTTGAAGGAGCAGAACTATTTCTTATTTTGTTTGTTGAGATTTCATTAATTAGATTCCACATTTTCTTAGGTTGTTTTTTACATTTTTGAAAAGAATTTAGATAGTATTTGCTTTTAGTTAATTTTATATTAGTTGTGACGCGCCGCCTTTCTTTTGAGAGTTGTTCCTGCAGGTCTTCATTTGATTCGTCTTTTTTAAGTTTCTGGTATATTATATTTCTAGCATTGATCCCATCTATGATTTCTTTGTTAATCCAGTCTTCTTGGGGTCGGTTAAGTATTTTAGTCTTTGTTGTTGTGCTGATTTTCATAGAATCTGTTAGCCACTGTTCCAACACGGGGTAACTTTCTATCTTTGTTGGTTGTTTGGATTTTAGTGTCTTACGTAGTTTGTCGTAGTTTATAGCATCATATTGTATGCATTGTTTCTTGATTTTTTCTCTTTTATTTATTTCTAGAAAAAGTTGCTTGTGGTCAGACATTGCTGAATTTATGATAGTCATATGGAATCTGCTACCTCTGATGTTGGAGCAAATGTGGTCTAATATTGATTTCTTTGTAGTTTTTTCACGTGTACAGAAACTTTTGTCAATTTTGTTAAGGATAGAGAAACCTGTTTCGTGAAGTAGTTCTTTATATGACCTTATGCTTGTGTTCTTGCAGAGTAGGTCTAGGTTAAAATCGCCAAAGACTATAGCTCTTTTTCTCCTGTGTAGTTGTGATCCGTAAGTTTCTATAAACTCTTTATCATTGGTATCTCCGGGCTTGTATACTACGCCTATGTCCAAATTTTGTTTATTTATGTGTATCCAAAGATAGTTATTTCCTCCTGTATACTCTTCTTCGATTAGGTGATGTGAGAGGTCATTATGTACAAAAATAGACACTCCTCCTCCTCTAGCGTCAGTTCTGTAGTTATAGTAATGAGTATAATTTGTTATTTGTAGGCGTAAGGCATCACTTTCGGATTTGATCCATGTTTCTGTTAGTAGTACAATGTGGGTGTTTATAGGTATTGCTTTAAGTATGCATTTGAGTTCATCTAATTTACCAGGTGCCATTATACTTCTGGCATTGGCATAGAGTAAATTAATAGAGTTCCCATTTTTTGTAATTTTATCATATGTGTCGGCAATAGAGTAGCTTATATCTTCTTTTTCTGTATGTGCTATTATGGTGTTTTGTGACTGCTGTCTGAATGTAAATTTTTTGATTGATTCTTAATGATTTTTGGTGCTCCTTTTATATATTTTATGATGAGGTCTGTTTCCCCATTTTCTTGTCGTTGCATTAATTCTTTTTTCAATTCAAATATGACATTTCTTTGCGTTGGTGTTTGGTCTGAAAATATGTTGTAGTTCCCTGTGATATTTTTTCTATTTTTCAATACAGTTTTGGCTGCTTCTCTAGAATCGAGCCAGATCTTGAGTTTTCGAGTTATGTTGTTGGTGTATTTTCCAAGGCGTATAGTGTTTATAGGTACTGGGCAATCATGATATACAGATTTTAAGATTCTAGTCGCTTCGTCCAGATCGTACTTACGCCTCTCCTCTGGATTTTTGTTTTGAACTTCGGGTATACCACTAATGATTAAGTTTTTTTCACGAAGTGAGCGCTCACGCAGTTCAGTAATGGTATCCTCAAATGTTTTTGCCGTTCTGTTGGTAACACTGGGCTGGCTTTCCGTTTTCTCATATGATTGTGTATTTATATTCATGTCTTTTTTAAGATTCTCTAGATGTAGGAGCCTTGTTGATATTGTTTTGTTCTCGGAACGTAGAAATGTGTTATCGGCTTGTAATTCATGAATTGCACCTTTTATTTGTAAATGACTTTTGATAACCTCTTCGTATTGTTCATTGATTTGGACCATGGATACCTGTAGGTTCTGTATGTCTTTCGTAATCGGTTCTAAAGCAGCCGTAACTGTGGATCTGATTTGTTCACCAAACCGTACCATCATGCTTTCCATTTGGGAGTTAAATACGTCCTGGACCACAGTTCTAACGTCGTCACGGGTCAGTCCCGGCTCGGCGATGTCTTGTTTGGGCGATTGTAGTGCTATTCTTTTGTTTGCTCTCGTCGAGGGGCTTTCCATCACACGTACAGGAGTGTTGTCTTTATTGCCTCCGCTAGGTCTCTTACGGCATAATGGGCATGTCCAATCATGTTTTGGAGCCACACTCGACGAGGCTATGCATGCTAAGTGAAAACTTTTTTTACATGTTGAGCAAGTTACGTGATCAACATTTTCATCTTCCAGTTTACAACATCCCCATGTTTTATTTTTCGGCAGCGTCATGTTGATGGTTTGTGTTATTTGCACTAGTTGATCTCGGTCGGCTCGATAGATAGATGGGCGGAGTAAATTTTGGTGAGTGGCTTGACAGAAAGTTCGTAAGTTGTATTGATGAGTCGGGGATTAGTCTCGGTGGAATAACCTCTTCCAAATTACAGGTAAAAAAGTCTCTTCCAAATTACGTTGGATACGCCCGGTGAAATAGCTTTTTTCCGAAGATTCGTTTTGTAATTAGCAGATTTCTTGATAAAAACGGGACTTACTGTGATGAAATTTTATGTTAATATCACATTTACGTATTCGTTCAGCCAGCGCAATTGTAAATTGTCAATGAAGTTTGATGTAGACTAGTTATAATTGAGTTCTAGTGGGAGCGATTTCGTACACGTCACTTCTGTTCACTGTCAACCGGCGAAAAAGCAAAAAAAAACAAACAAAGTTCATTTCATTAATTCATTCTTGCTTCGTTCATTATCATTCTTTTTTGCTTTGTAGTTAACATTTATATAAATAAAAGACACTCACACTGATTATCACACATGTTATTACTTGCGCGCCCTACGCCCGACTGACGACTGCACGAAAAAATTCGTGTCGTGTACACGTTTCGATTGGTCTTGTCTGCGGAAGACACGAAAAGTTTACGTGTGTGGAACAGAAAAAATTCTTGACGTCTACACGAAGAATTTGTCTTTTCTGCCGCAGGAACGGCAAATTTTCTTAGCGTGTACAAGCGCCCTAAGGCACACGCGTGGTCGCCGGCGTGTAGTAATGATAATTAACCTATTCTGCGATCATCGATTTGCCTGCCATGGGAAACCTTGGGAACCCCAAACATTTAGATAATAAGTCTCTACAAAAACCCTATTTTGGGTTCGACAAGCCTCTTCCAAGAAAGGGTTTTTTGGGAGAAGCTGCTATCGGAAATATGCAGATATTTGCCGTCGGTTTCTGTGATATCAAAATCGTAATGTATTAAGTAAATGAGTTATTTATTTGGCACACACAACATAATAGCTCCGCTTAGCTTGGGCCTAATTAGATTCTAGCCTCAAGCCACGCAGAGCTTTCCAACATCTGATGTTAAGGCCGGTTTACATTATTCCAGTCCAGCTATCCAGTCCAGTGCTTGATTGTTTACTGGAATAATGTAAACCGGCACAGGAATGAACTGAATCCAGTAAGCATTCCATTCCAGTAACTGGATTCGTGGTCTACTTTTGAATCCAGTGCGATCAATCCAGTGCAACTGGAATAATGTAGACGGCCGTTTCAAATAGATTCGAAACTGGTCTCTTTTTGAAATCATTGTCACTGTAGTGTTCTCATTTTAATGGCTTCTAAATTACTGGAATAATGTAGACGATAACGAATCCAGTTTATCACTGGACTGGAATAATGTAAATCGGCTTTTATGTGTACTTTGTAACATGAAGTCCCTCTCAGATGGCGCCCGTGGTCGAGCCTGTCTCGGACTCCGTATGGCTGGGCGAAGGCCCGCATTGGGACTCCGCGGAGCAAGCACTCTACTTCGTCAGCATCTTCGACAAGAGCATACACAAGCACGAGCCGGCCTCGGGGCGCACCACTAGTGCTCAACTCGGTGAGTTTTAAAGTGTCCACTACACGATATTCAGGGCCCGGTAGTTGGGGATTAGGGAGCAAGGCTTGACGGGTCTGTCGCTCTAAATCTTATTACACCACTCTCAAGTTCGAAACACACAGAAGATGGAGGCGGAGCGGAGGCGAAGGCGTGTCGGTTTTTCCTATGGCACCGCGTCGCCACCGCCTGCGATGTGTGTGTAGGCTTTCATATGATTCAATAGAATACAACTCGCACGCCTTCGCCTCCGGTCCGCCTCCGGCTTCTGTGTTTCGTACTTTAGTAAGGGTACGGGTCCCTTAAAATTGGGTAGTGGAATAGGCCTAATAGACGAGCGCAGCGTGGCGGGCGAAGTCTGCCTGCTGAAGTTTTGGGGAGGCTAAATATTTAAAAAGGTTGAAGTGAACAAAAATCAGAGTGAGCATTTCATTTCCTAGTTTTAATTATTTAATAAATGAATTTTATGTCGTGTCCAAGTGTCCTGTAAGGTCTTAAGGAAATAAAGCACTTTGACTTTGACTCACGATATTGGCAAATATATGTTGTCTAATCCTTTATCTGAAGAAACCCGCATAATTTACCAGATTCCTATCAGTTCTTTCTGTCGAGATTAGGTTTTTAGTAAAGTAATTTTATCAAATATTGTCATTATCATGATTTTTTGTTAATCATGATCTTGATACAATCATGCGATATGAACATGCATAAATTATTGTGGTCGCTCAGTGACAAAGCCATTCGTGTGATGAGAAATTTAAAAAATATATGAGGGTGATTGTTAGTTTTTGTCTGTAAATTTTACACAAAAAACTACAAAGTAATTGTGTTCCAGCGTTTATCAAATTGTTCCTAATTCGTAAGCCAGTTCAGTATTAAATAAACATAACACAAGTTCAGCCGCCTTTGCTTTGTGTTCTTCCCTGAACCCGATTCAAAATTCATACTTGCAGCTCCTAGAAGCCGTAGGATTTTAGCTCTAGGTGATGTTCATAACTTTATCTCTTTGGACTTATAAAACAATAATAATTCCGGACAGTCCACACAGCATCATCTAACCCCAAGCTAAGCAGAGCTTGTGTTATGGGTACTAGATGACTGATATACATAATACAATACATTACATAGATATTTTATTTTTTATTATACATAGAAAACACTCAGACCAACGGAACAAATGTCTGCATATCGTACACAAATTTGTTCCGAGGCGGGAATCGAACCCGCAACCTCCTGCGTCGCAGGCGGATGCGGTGTATGTGTAGTCTTTCATACATGATTTAATAGGATACAACTCGCACGGCCCGGCCACGGCTTCTGTGTGTGACGTTTTAAAAGAATTTGTAATGTCGCAATCACAATGGTAACATAGGACTAGAGACCTGGAATAGACAGGAAGGCCAAGGAGGTTCTGTCTGATGGTAAGGTTCTGTTGCAGATGGCATGCCCACGTTCATAATCCCCATCGCGGGGCGGCGCCACCGGCTGGTGGTGGGGCTGGACAACCGGCTGGTGGAAGTGGCCTGGGACGGCGCACAGGACAAGGCGGAGGTACCAGCACATTTATAATAAACCTGAATAAGATAATAATTAATAAGATAACCGATCAAGGGCCAGATCCAAAAAGCGGTTGTCCTGGAATCGGTGCGTATCGTCAGGAAGTTCCTCTGTCTGCAACCCTAGTCACCGGCTGCTTGAGCCTAGCTACGCGGCCGGTGATCCACCGTTTTGATATATTTTTTATTGTAGATTAGTTTTATAGTAGATAATATAAGTAGTTTTGTCCCAGGTGGTGCGCACCATAGCCGAGGTGGACACGGAATTACCAGGAATCACCCGGTTCAACGACGCCAAGGCTGACCCCAGGGGCAGGCTTTTCGCAGGTCAGTACGCTTTACAATAAAGTTATACGGGACAACATTTCTTCGGTATTAAATACGGTTAAATAAGTAGTATTATTATTATTGCATAATTTGGTGTAGAATTATTTAATACATAATTTAATAACTATCTTATATATCTTAGTCATAAAACAATGTGACCTAATTTAAGAAAAAATCCGCCGCAATACAATTGATTGTGAATGAATGAATTTGTTTGAGAATAAAGGAAATGGTTAAAAAATCTGCTCCAATTTGTGAAATTGCAAACATATTAGGAACTTAACTAAGTTTTCGATTTGATTAGAACTTATGAACATTCACCAAATAATGGAGAACCAAGTATATAAAACGATCTTAGTGGACAAAGATACGCCGAAGGCTTGAGCCAATCAGCGTAGTTTGTTTTTGATTCGCGTGAAATGCTTTCTTCTAACAATAATGACAACTCGTATTTTGAAACAGGACGTATGAATTGACTGACTCATTTTGCGCTACGCTGCCGACTTGATGTTCGGGGGTTCGAATCCCGGTGTTTTTGTGTGATCTGTTTGTGTCCCATGTCTGTGTGTATTGTATGTTGATTGTTATTGTCAAAACAAATACAAAATACAAAAATATTTATTTCAATAACTTAATTTACATTAGTTTTACAGTGTTTGAGATTCCCTTGTAAATAAATTACCTGTGTTAGGGAATCTCCAAAACTAATGTATTACGTATCTATAACGTTACATTTTATCTACTCAACGTCCATAAGAGTCAATTACTGTCGCTAGCCTTTACCTTTATGTACTAGTATTGTTGTGTAACATGAATTGAGCATTTGCTGAATAACAACGATGACATAGGCGTTATCTTATCGCACTAATGACAATCTGGATATTGTATAATGGTGGAAAATAAATAAACAAGTTTTTCATAACCACATTTTTTCCATGTAGAATGTAGAAGTTTAGGTCCAGGGAACTAATGCTGATGATAATGATTAAAGCTACAGTGTTGTTTCCTTAGTAAATGAATATGTACCTACGAAAGTTTCTTAAACACGCGATCAGAAAATATTAATATTCACAGGTATTTATCGCGTTAATGTATTTTTCTACTATTTAAACCTTTTGAAACGTCGGGAAAAATAGGTAAATTAACGCAATAAATACCTTTGAAGATTTATAATAATGAATACATATGTACGATTTAACAGGTTTTTTTACACAATCTTAATTAACAATGAAAAATACAATCAAAGAATAGAAAAATTCAAACTAGTATTAACAAAAAATATCCGTTCCCGTGGGAATTCCGGGATAAAATATATGTGTTATTCCAGACTAATCAATCTCTGTGCCAAAATTTCATCCTGATCCGTTCAGTAGTTTTTGCGTGAAAGAGTAACAAACATCCACCCATACTTACAAAAATTCTCGTTTATAATATTATATTAGTATTCCGATATTATAAAGATTTTAGTAGGTTAATTATTATCTGTATTTATACCATCATCAGGCACGATGGGCCACGAATACGAGCCTGGCAAGTTCCACGCGAAGAAAGGCTCGCTCTACCGCTTCTCTGAGGCTGGTGTGGCCACGAAACTGGCGAGTGACATCGACATCTCCAACGGGCTGGCGTGGGACGAGCGGGAGAAAGCCTTCTACTATGCGGACTCTTTCGAGTACGCCATCCGCAGATACGACTACGACGTAGAGACTGGGGATATCTGTGAGTTATTGGATGTTGTTGAAGTTATAAAACTTAAGATTATTTAATGATTATCGATTTTAGGCTATAACTGATATATACTTGATTAATTAATACATATTTTACGTATACATTTTGCCCCGAGAGGTGAGAGAGAGGTGGGAATCGAACCGGAACCGTGGCGTAGTGTCCGAAAGTCAGAAGAAAAAAAGAATGTTTGTCGACCGAGGTCGACAAACATTTGTCTTGTAAATATGTTCGTCTAATGTATTTAAGCTGTATAATAACCTGGCATGACCCAAGCTAAACAGAGCATGTTTTATAGATATAAAATTATATAACTACTTTACACAGATAGACTTTTTTTTTATTATACACTGGAAACACGTAGATCACCAAGAACAAATATCTCCCTACAACCTACAAATATTTGTCCCAAGACGGGAATCGAACCCGCCGTCAAATGATAATGTTTTCCTGGACACCAATAGGGTTATATATGTCACCGTTAAATTGTAAATAACGTTAGATTACAATCTATCTAGTGAGATTGTAAACTATCGATAGATTGTGAACCGTAACATTTGCATAATTTAACGTTTAATTTTTCGGTAGATTATAATCTATCGAAGTGTAATAGAAGGTGTATTGTTCCAGCGAACCCCCGGATAGTGTTCAAGTACGCGGAGCACGGCCTGCCCGGCATAGTGGACGGGATGACCATTGACACTGACGGGAACCTGTGGGTTGCCAACTTCGACGGCAGCCAGGTTGGTGACGTTTATCTTTATTATCTTAAGTTTGTGTTCAATCTCACTTCAGGAGGCCTACTTTAAAACTAAAGAAGTATTGAGGAATCGTACGAAACGAAAGATCTTACCACAATGTTGCTTAGGTCGCGTCATCTTTCATTTCGGATTTTTAGAGATAAATAAATAACACTGGAAAATCCACACGAAATAAACAGAGCTTGTGTTAACGGAACAAGAAGACTGATAATACAATTATTTTATATATAGATATTTTTAACTATGTATAGAAAATACCCAAAACCCTATATTTTCAATCATTCGGACAACCAGGCGGGAATCGAGCCCTCAACCTCCTGCGTCGCAGGCGGACCTTCGCCCACCACGCCACATCGATCCAAAACACTTTATATATTGTGGATTAACATAGCATTCTGCAATACACGAAAATGGGAATGAGGTAGTAAAAAATCATAATTTTAAAAGAGCTTTTTTATGGTAGTTCGAATCAGGGTTGTTTGCGAATATCAGCATCCGCTGATGATTGGCATTGATTTAAAACATCAGCATTGAAAATCAGCATCGATCAATGCTGTTGGCATGTTCGAGTGACGACATGACCCCTAGGGGCGGGGCTGAAAGCGTTCGGCTTGTATAGTGTCCTGAAAAACTATTGTTTTGCTACCCTTAGTGTTCTGAACTCTCAAAAAGGCTAAAATCAGCAACAGCACGCGCTAATGTGTCAAAAAACGGCATCAGCAACAACTCTAATTCCAATGTATAATTTCCTCAATAGGTATTAAAAATCGACCCTCGAACTGGCAGTCTCCTGCAGAAAGTGCCGATGCCGGCGCTCCAGGTGACGTCGGCGACATTCGGCGGGCCCGCACTAGACGTCCTCTACGTGACCACGGCGCGCGTGGAACGCGGGGCGAAGCACCCGCCGCCAGCCGGAGTCACCTTCCGCATCGCCGGGCTTGGCGTCACGGGCACTGAGAATGTCAGCGTTAGGATACAATAAATATTTTACATGGACTCGAGTGTTTTATTTACTAGCGACCCGCCTCGGCTTCGCACGGTTTTATTATACGTATGAACCTACATCTTGAATCGCTCTATCTATTTAAAAAAAACCGCTTCAAAATCCGTTGCGTAGTTTTTAAGATTTAAGCAGTCAAAGGGAAGGCAATAGGGACAGAAAAAGCGACTTTTTTATAGTATGTAGTGATAGTGAAGTACCGGTGAACCTACTGTTAGTTTCAAAAACCTGGATACCTACACTAGCCGATATGGTGAGATTTCCTCGAAGATTGAAAAAGTGGGACGAATAATTCCTGATTCGTCCTACTTTTTCAACTTATATCATATCTCTTTAAAATTATTGAGATGAATAGGATCTCGTGTTTTTATTTGAAATTGTTCATATAAGATTTGCATTATTTCGGAGAGGTGTTAATTTCAATCGAATTAAGTATACTTTAATTAGCGTAACGCTGAAATATATAAGAGGGCTCTTAATAATATTATCGCTCTAAGCGAAAATGAGATATAGCTGGCACATAGAACAGAATCTTATCACACAAGAGCGATTTCTACGAAACAACCTTGAATGGATAGAATCATTGCAAATTAAAAATCATAGATAGGTCGATTTCTATGTTTGTTATGTGTAGCATCCATGTCGACAGACAACAACACGAATAAAAACAAAGAAGTGTTCCACCTCATCCGCCATGCGGCCGACGACACGATATACCTACCAACATCTAGGTTTTTCTACTGTTAAACACGTTAGCAGTGTTCGTGGAAATGCGATGGAAACAGAAAATTAAATGCGACCTATCTATGATTTTTAATTTGCAATGATCCCATCAAGGTTGTTTCGTAGAAATAGCTCTTGAGTGACAAGATTTCATCATTTATCATGAATATCATGATTTAATAAGACAACAATGTGACAAAATGGCGAACAGCACTTGAAGATCGCATTGATATAAATAACGTAATTTTCTATTGAAAATACCATAAATTTCAAAAACTTAACTAATTTCAGAAAACTAAAACTTACGGTAGTTCGTAACTTATTTCTGAGGACCTCATTCTCCGTGAATATTAACAGGAGGAAATGAAAAAAAGTCAAACTGATAATAAATTAAATAAATAGTTTACTTTTTAATCCTTTACAGATTTTGATAAAAAAACATTGATGATAATTTACCTACACTTAAATGAACAATTATAAAGGCATTTTCACAACTCCGATATCTTAACTTTCAGCTAGCAAATCATCGAACAGTATAAGAAATTGACATAAGTGCTATAAGTATAAGTTACAGCTTCACGGATACATTCGGATGTCCCTTTACCCCCAGCCCAGTGATCATGTACGTCGAGCCGCAAGGGGGCAGTTGAGGCCCGTCGACGTTGAGACTCGCCGACGTCACAAACAGGACGTCATGCGCCGGCCCGCCGAATGTCACCGACGTGACTTGCAGCGCTGGGATCGGTATCTTGGCGAGCAACGCGCTGGTCCTCGGGTCCACCTTGAGGACGCAGGAGCCGCCCCACACGGCGACCCAGAGGTTACCATCCGTGTCTATGGTGGTGCCGTCGGGGACACCCTCTACGTTGTTTGCTTCGAAATCGAAGATGTAGGTTTGGTTCGCTGAAACATATTCGGTTGTTGTTGGAATGTTTTAACAAATGTATCAAGTGTATCTACCTACACTAAAACATGGTTTAATTGGTTATTTCAAAAGTACCTGCAAAACAAGATGTATATAAGTACGAACTCAAATTAACAGGTTAATTACAAATAAAAATTCGTGTTTTAGAAAAATCATCGAAAAATCTTTCACTGAGGTGCAACAGACATCAGTACCTAGTGGTAATTTTCGACAGACTAATAAGCTAGAGTAGGTACCTACTTAGATTGGTAGATATTATTTGCTTGTTTTATTATTGATTGATAGGTACCTATTATAAAACAGGCAAGTTAGGGTGATTATGATGGCGTATGCAAGTCATGCACTTGTACAGAGAGGAACAGATAACCTCATTATAACACAAATTAGGTGTCATGATGACATAGTTCTTGACTTTTTAATACCTAAGGTACGAAAATAGTTATAAGATCTGAAATATTTCATAATAATTATTAATTCTTGCAAATAAATGATTTGATTTGAATAGGTAACGTAGGTACGTCAGTTTTTCAATATCAAGCGCACTATAGACAAAAAGAAATTGCTTACAAAAAGAAAAACAAAATGTGCCAACTTGCTCGCATTCGCGAGTTTCACGCACGCTATTTGACGTTGTTTTTTTTTTCAAAAACTAATAATAATAACCGACACCCAACGCACACCTTACGCCTGGCTGAGGCAAAGCACTGAATGCCTTGAATTTCCCATTCTTTTAAAAATAAGTATAATACTTTATTAACAACAAAAATTACAATCAAGGAATATAAAAAATTACAACTAGTAGGTAGGTATATACAATAATGAAACCATTGAGTTAACTGCAGGCGGTTGCAAACAGTCTTAAGACATGGATCAATTGAGCTCAATTGATCCATGTCAATAAAAGTTGGAAGCGTCCCCAAGACACTGGCTGCATTACCACGCTGTATGGCAATGCTGATGCGCTGAGCCAGATACTCACATGCTCTCGGGTCACGCGTCGCATCGACCTGACGCTCAGATAATTTTTTAAAAACCCGGAGAGCCTCGGTAACCCCACGGACCTAGGGTCTCGTCTTAAGGGGAGCAAATGCGTAGGTTCTGTCGAGACCTACATATTTTGAAATTGATTGATTGATTTCATTCTCATAAGGCTGTACTCACAGATCTCCCCCGTCTCCACATCGTAGTCGTATCTCCGGATGTTCCTCTCCGGCGAGTCGGTGTAGTAGAACGCCTTCTCTCTGAGGTCCCAGGCCAGTCCGTTGGAGATGCTGACTCCCTCCACCAGCCGGGACAGTCGGGACCCGTCGAGGCGGTAGAACGAACCTTGCTTGGGGGCGATGTTACCTGGACGGTCTTCGAAGCCCATGGTTCCTGTACGTTAAAAGGAAGGGTCATAATCAAGTTTATTACTGCACTGCCGGATATAGGCCTCCCCTAATGAGCGCCATAGCGCCTGTCACTATCGCGATAAGTCGGGACTTTTAGGTCTATAAAAGTTTTAAATTTAATAAAGCTGGACTAAGGCAAAATTAATAAATAGGTAATTAATTAATTAATAAATAGGTAATTCAGTTTTCAGATAGGTTCATCACTAAATAAATACATGTCATACGTACTCGTATGACACTACGAGTTGTATAAGTAGGTACTTTGCTTAGATCACAAGTTCACAACACAACGGATTTTGATGCCGTTGTAGAGTGATTCAAGAGGAAGGTTTAATGAATCCGTACGAAGCCGGGCGGGTGCTAGTCATTAATAAATACAAAATAATATTCTTTGATGCTTTAACTAGCTCCATAGTATGCGGTATCAACCGCAGTTATGGAGGATAAAAACACTTGAGTTGGATGAATAGCAAGCTAGCATGAAACGCTGATTTCACCAGATAACAAGTGTCTCTGGGTAACTGGGGACTATAATTTATGTTTATGTTATATACTACTCTGTCAAGAAAGTACCGGGAAAAGATCAATAATACACAAAATGTTTGTTATTCATCCAAATTTATTTTATCACCTTCAAAGTATGCTCCTTCAGAAACGATACACTTACGCCAACGAATTATCCAATCATCAAAACATTTTTTAAACGCTGTTTCCGGAATTGAGTTCAGTTCTCGCCGCGAATTCTCCTTTATGTCTTGTACCGATTGAAAACGGGTGCCACGAAGTGGTAATTTGAGTTTAGGAAAAAGAAAGAAGTCGGCCGGAGCCATATCTGGTGAATATGGTGGTTGCTCGATGGTATTTGTTGAGTGTTTGGTCAAAAATTCGGTCACAATGATGGCCTTGACCTTGGCCTTGCGATTGAGTTTTTGGAGAAAATTCAGGTCTTTTGGGACTAGTCGAGCGGCAACATGTTTCATACCCAAGTAATTATTTAAAATGGTACGGATCGACTCGTGAGATACAGAAAGTTCGGCGGCTATCTCTCGCAAAGTTGAATGAGGATTTTCAGTCACTGTTTCCTTCACTTTTGCGATGTTAACTTCAATTGCAGACGTTGATGGCCTACCAGAGCGAGGCAAATCTTCCATCACATCTCGACCGCTTTTGAACGCTTTGTACCACTCATAAGCACGTGTTTTTGATAAAGTCGATTCACCGAAAGCCTTCTGTAACATTTTCAGTGACTCCGAACACGAAATTCCATTGGCGATGCAAAACTTAAGACAAACTCTTTGTTCGATGTTTTTGTCCATTGTGAAATTCGCAATACACACTAGATATGATGTAACTAAAAACAGCACTGTATCTATATATATAAAAGAAAGTCGTGTTAGTTACTTCACTTATAACTAAAGGACGGCTGAACCGATTTAGCTGAAAATTGGCAGGGAGGTAGTTTAGAGCCAGGAGAAGGACATAGGATACTTTTTATCCCGTTCGGTACTTATAATAAAACCGTGCGAAGCCGGGGCGGGTCGCTAGTTTAATATAAATAACAGATGCAACTCAAACTCCGCGCCAAAATGGCAAACAGTTGTGCCAACCTAACAACAACAAAAAAACCAAAAATTTGAATTTGGAACCATAAACAAATCATCCATTCCCGATACTTTTTTGACTGAATGTAAGTTAGAAAGTGATTCAGGAAAGGCAGTGATAATTCGGTACCGATGACTTACCAGCAAACAGCCGCCCCCTAGGATCGCATTTCCCGTCATTGATCCTGCTCTTCCTATCATACTGTTGTTTGTCGCAGTCGGCCAGCACGCGCAGAACCTTGGCTTCGCCGCCGTCGCTGCCGTCCCACTGCACCACCACGAACTGCAGCTCCAGCCCCACCGCGAACTGGTCGGTGGTGCCTTCTACGGGGACTATGAAGCCGGGCCGACCCGCTGGAAATAAGGGTTAAGATTTATGCAAAGTCGATAGTAGGTACTGGACCTTTCACAGCAGCATCTACCCCCCAGATAAGCAGAGGTTGCGTTAGGGTACTGTAAGACTGATGTTTACTGTACTGGTATTAGTACTATTAAGTGTAGGTAAATAGAAGTTACCTATCTAATAATCGAAGTCTAGGTAGAAATTTGTTATTATCATTGTTAGTATAGGTTCTCTTTCCAAAGTAATTTTTAATTCATTACTAGCAGCGGCTCGCAGTTTCACCCGCGAAAATCGCCGTTCTCGAGGGAATTCCGGGATAAAATACATAGGTATGTATAGCGTAAGTAAGTATTATTCCAGACTATTTTTAGTTTTTGCGTGAAAGAGTAACAAACATCCATCCATACGTACAACAACTTTCGTTTTATAATATTAATAGGATTACTGGCCTTCTAGATTTGGAATAAAAAGGCTACTTTTCATCAATTTTGACGAGGTGAAGCGCACGGGGCGCATGCGAGTTGATACCACACTTAGCACATGTAGTGACCACCAACCATCACGCGCATAATAAATTAAGTGGGCAGTGCACGAGTTAAGATTACTCGGAGTTCTTTAAGAGAACTTATTTGTTGATATACCTAAGAAAAAAAAATCGGTTAGAAATAATTTAACTAACTGCAACATTCAAAAATTCGTTTAACTTCGACGAATTATTATTACGTACTGTCAACTCACTGTTTAACTTCGGAAGTTCAGGGGCCGAGTCCATTAGATTCAAAACAAAGGTCTCAATAGTGCCATTCAATCAAGATGATTAAAATGACGTTGGTATTTACCAAATGCACAAACGTCATTTTAATCGATAATTTCGATTCGATAATTTACATCGATAATTTTAATTATTTAAATGATGATGATCTTATGATTTGGTATTTACCAAATGCACAAACGTCATTTTAATCATCTTGATTGAATGGCACTATTGAGACCTTTGTTTTGAAATTAATGGACTCGGCACCTGAACTTCCGAAGTTTTCAAAGCAAATTTTTGAATGTTGCAGTTAGTTCAATTATTTCTAACCGATTTTTTTTTATCATAGGTCATATGATCAGATGGGAATAACCCTTCTACGAATGAATCTCTAAAAGTTTGTGGTAGTAGAATACCAAAAAGAGTGTAACACTGACATTTTGACACGATACTATTTAAATGGTGAAGCGATTTAGGTATTCAGTGGAATTTGGGCCCCTGTTCTTCGTTTCAATCTCAATCCACACATTTTCCGTTGTGTAACTTACGCAGCAGAGTCTTGGTGTGCGTCTTGGTAGCCGGCACGTACTTGTGGATGGTTTTCTGCAGGATGCTGACGAAGAACAGAGCTTGCTGGCGCGCATCCCAGTGCGGGCCTTCGCCCAGCAGCACCGGCTCCACGATCTTACACACTTTGTACGACATCTGGGAACAGAAACTGACTTAATAAACCCTGTCCCCTAGAACATAGAGGAATCACCAGCGTACTTAACGAGTGGGATCGAAAATGAAGTTTTCTCTCATGCTGTCCCTCTCAGTTTGTAATTAACTATAGAGAGCAGGAGAGCGAAACGAGTGAAATCGTTTTGTTTGTACTGTAGGTATTTGCTTAGGTCTTTATAATTAGAAGCACACTGTTACCACCGTTTTTGTCTATTCTTATGCCAATATGTTGATTAACCTACTGTGTATTGGGGCACTACTTGATAAATCTTGTGTCAGGAGGCTGGCGGGCGTGTAAACGATTTTTGTAAAAAAATAATTCTATCTACAGCCAAAGGTAGGTACCTAGGTAGGAACCTATTAACGCCTGAAAATCGCTGAAGCTGTTCTAATGTTTAATAAAGCAACCATAATAGGTAAGTTCCGTCCAAAACAAAGGCTTGATCAGGGGTTTTTTGAAATTAGTTATTTTATATTAAAATGAGATGAGAGTCTCTTACGGTGGGACTTTTTATAAGGCTAGTTTATAGCTACATGCAGCCGCCGTTCTAACTCACATAAGGTAGCTTTAAGATAGTAGGTACCTAATGATAGGCTTCATCAGGGTAGGTCACCGAGTTCCCAAGCAAACGACAAAATAATTAACATCTATCATATTATATACTGGGTATGAGTGTGGTATTTGCAGAAGTAAAAATAGTTGTGCAAGTCATTTAGGTCCACTTGTGCCAAAACTTCGAGTTAAATTAATAACTCGAGGTTTGATAACTCAGGGTTAGATTTTAAAATTTTCGTCTCGCAGTTTCAAAATTTAAAAGTTTAACTCTAGGTTAACTCCTAACTCTTGGTGGTACAAGATATGATTAGATTTTAACTCCAGAGTAGTATCTAACTCTGAGTTATATTTGTTAACCTAGCTTGGCGCAAGTGGGGCTTTGGCACTTATAACTTATTATCTACTTAAATTTTACTTTAACTCAAAGAGTTATTGATGAATAAGTACCTCCTTATCTTTGAAATTAGCAAAATATAATTTCTGTTATCGTTGGCACTTGACGTGAAATCGGTAGGAAAGTAACTAGGTGGGTTACCTACCTACTTCAAACACGTTACCTTAATGGCATAGTAACACACCAACTGAAAATATATAAATTATAATTTATATATTAATTAATTACTATTATTAATTTATATCACTACATAGTATAAAACAAAGTCGCTTTTTCTGTCCCTGTCCCTTTGAATGCTTAAATCTTTAAAACTACGCAACGGATTTTGATGCGGTTTTTTTAATAGAGTGATTCAAGAGGAAGGTTTATACGTATATTAAAACCGTGCGAAGCCGGGGAGGGTCGCTAGTAAATTATAAATTAGATAATTATCTAGCAGAGGGAGGCCGTCAGTAATCGTTTGTTATTTATTTTAATTATTTTCAAGACCGCTATTGCGATCACCGTCTGTGGTGATAGGTACCAAAACCCCGAAAGTAAGTACAAAACCAGAACATATAGCTGTATAATTATTGTGCTATTACCAGACAAAATCTATAGATCTGAGCATCAATTTATGATCGCAAAAGATTCTTCAATTTTCTAGGTTGGCTAAGGTACCTACGATTTTTATGTAGGTCTTTCATCATCATCATACATATATAACTAGATCATAGTAGTACCTACCTACTTACATTAATTAAGAAACTGAATCACTATGGAATAAAAAACAAGACACTGGATCTTATGCAATCATATCGCCTGATTCAATTAATAAATAAAAATTTAGGATCGATAGGAAATGGATCCTTGGGCCAAGGATTTTTATTTTTAGTACCTCTATAGGTAGGTAGGTAGGTATGTAAAATGATCTCCCCTTTTTAGCAGAAGATCTTTGTGATATAATTTAATATTATTTCCTAATACTTCACACCAAATTTTAAATTTGACAGAAATAATTATAATCATGACGATAAACTTCTTCCTCAATACTAAAAAAATAAATTTATACAATTCTTGTTAATTTAAGAGAACTCCCAGCTAAATAAGCTAAGCCATGCTTAAATTCACTGCGACAGTTTGTACCTTTAGTTATATGTATGGATGGATGTTTGTTCCTCTTTCACGCAAAAACGGCAAAAACTTCTGAACGGATCGGGCTGAAATTTAGTAAACACGTAGTTTTAGCCCTATAATAGGTAACAAATTGGCTTTTTATCCCATAAATCAGTCAGATCAAGTGAACAAACTTTTATTTGTCTAATATTTTTTTAGTCTAAGGAAATAGTTTGATTTCTGATTTCTAAGAAAAAGATTTAATTATAGAACTAAGTAGATACGTGTAGGTATGGGTAGGTATGGGTAGGTACTCACATTAAACGTGTTCCGAACAACTCTGCCACTGCAAGACTGGTTTCGTTATCACAATCCGCTGTTTTATAAACATCAACACATAGAGATGTTTTTATTTAGTTTCACTACAAGCGAGCCTTTACACAGGCATTCGTTGAACAAGGTCACATAACCTCTCCAGAATGACAGTATTGTTGTGTAGCGCACTGGCATGCATGGCACTGCGCACTGGCATCCATTGAGATTGAAGGGCCCTTGTTTGGTGAATGAATGGTCATTGACTCGAGTGTCGCGTCTAGACGGAAGTACCTATGCGGTTATCTAGTACTCTGCTAAATGGGAGTACTAAAGAGGCCTAGTAATGAATTATACATTACTCTGTTACGTAATATACCTAATTGTTCCAAATATACAACTGCAGTGGACATAGTAAACAAGCAATGAAAAAAATCTTACAACTTTTAGATTTCAGTAATATTTTCTACATCTATGAATAGACTCCAAAACAACAATCGATTCACTCAGTTCACTCAGTTAGCATATCATGGGATGGCAAATAACATGTTTTGCAAGAATATGTACAAAAAACAAAACCGGCTTTGAATAATTCTTGAATAATAAATCTTACAGTTATACCTAACGAAAAAGGTTTAATAAATGAAAAACTGTTAACGAAATCAGTTTACTTTTAATTAGAAGAATTTGGAAAAAAATACACAGATCTCAAAAGGTTTACCTACTAACTTGCGCTTATTGCGTTTACAAGACAAAATATCACAAATTTGACACAACACAGATTAATTATTGTTTTATTGTGTATACGCAGTGGCTAAGGTCTGCAATCCATCACAAATGTTCTGGCTATTCCAAAAAGATCATCAGATCAGATCATTGCTCTTGTTTAGGTTAACGAGTCGCCGACCCTTGCCACTACTTATAATCAAGGTACGTTTTACATTACACTGATATGATATCCACATTAACATTTAATTTTTTTTCGACAGCGACGCTATTCGTCCCTGCTCCCCGTTTTACGACGACGATACATACACGTATACACTTGGCACATACATTTACGATACAACTACAAAAGAAAACAAAAAATATTAAAAAACTACGCCTTTAGCGACCTTCTGACGAGATAAAAAGTAACTGACGGTTTTCTTATAATAAATCTAAATTTACGTAAAAATAATTAGAACTACATAACATAAAATCGAACTCCTAGTGATTTAAAACTAATACTGAAACACCGAATAACTACTGTACATTGAAACATCACACTCACACTACTTTTTTGTTCTTTTGTTGGGGCTTTATTTGTGTTAACAACTGTACAACGAGACATCAATTGTGAGTACGTTTATCATTACATATACTAGTAGGTGTGAATAATATACTTAGTAGGTATGAACTATTAGGATTTGTAGAGGAAAAAATCATGGGCGGATTTGAAAAAAGAGGTTTGAGGAAATGTTAATCGAGTCAGTTGTTTTTAGTTTCGCCGCCCGTGGGATCCTTCCAAACCCACAATCCGCGTTTCCGTCGCCGATGTGCACACACCTTTACCAACTTCTTACTATTTTTACTTCCTATTCCGAGTATTTCCGAGATTACATCCGAATCACAGCCAAAACATTTTGTAAACATTCCAAAAATACTTGCGTTACATCTATCAATTTCGAATCGAACCACGAGCGATATGTGGCTTTCATTAACAATCTACGTTACATTAATTCAACTTAAAAAAAAGTAATAATGCTACATCGGAACTATTTTTAGCTCGTTATTGTTCCAGACTGACTTAGGGGGGTTAAGATGCGCGTATTTCAACTGTATGTAAATGCTGAGACTAGGTACTATTATATATTACCCAACCATCCTCGTACTAGTGACTCGGCTGCTCCGCAAATGAACAAACAAGTGTTCAACACGCATTCATGGCTCACAACACGTATGCTAAATAAGACTACCCAAGCACCGCAGTTAAAACTAAACGAACATTTTACAGAAGATGAGATCAAAGTTGGAAACTAAAGTGTTGCCGCTGAGAGCGTGGTTCGAGATTCTGCCAGGAGTGGACACCACTCCTCCTATGCAATGTGAGCAGCTTATTCGAATGAACCCTACTTAAAGCTAAACTAAAATTAAGTCGACGGCCGATCGGTCGCAACTGTCGATAGGCCCTTAGTGACCTCTCGAGTGTTGCCCCGATATCGGCCGCCACAAAACCTAAATCGAATCGAGTTTGTCGTAAATGCTTATTTCTTAAATTTGCTTACAATTTACGTTCGCCTTACAAATAAGGAATGATAGCGCTTATGCCGTTGCGTGCTCTGCCATACACGCGACACGAGTTCGCAGCACCAATCACTAAAGTAAACATTTCTCGAAAATACAACCTGTTCAATTTATCAGTCGAACGATCACAGTCGTACAATACTTATCGATCGAGCACAATGTTAGTGAAACGAGCGACGCTTCCTTTCCATCCATTCCCGCGGGGCATTGTCAACATACCATCGTACAACTTTAAGTACAGGATTACAATGTTAAATTTAAAGACAAATACCATTGTCACCTACATATACATACATATATAAATGCCACATTACACATATAATATAATTGCAGCGTGCTGTACGCGAGATCTGCTGCATTCAGAATGCACAAATCAAACATGTCAATGTGGTCCCAAACATCGATACAACAATCAATAAATATAACTGTAGAATCCTCAACTGATTGAGAAAACTAATCACAAGACGATAAAACTATTCCCTGAAATGCTACATAGATTATGTATTGTAAATAAAATTATCGCTAAAATAATTGACACTGGTTTCTTTTTGTATAATTGTATGAGATCTCGCGCACAGCACTCTTTCAAAATACTGATATAATTATGAACACATTTGTGTTATATTTCTAGTGTGATAACAAGTTTTTCTACAGTAAGTACTTCTAGAAAAAGCTTTAACATTAGGACTGAATTGATCAATATAATTCAAATGTGAAACATAAATTTAGTCAGTGCCAATCAAAAGACATTTCGTTAACCATTTTCGTTGTGCGACCACATTCCGGCCAAGAGTGAACACTGCATTGAGCGAGAAAAAGCTTTTTTTTGTCAAGTATTTGAACAATTCCTGTAAAAATTACAAAATTATATTTTACGTACTTGATGACAATTTGTAGTTACAATATAATTTCATTCAAAAATCGACAGCCTATTCTGAATTTCAGTTTACCTAATACCTAAGCACACGAATTTCGACTTATCATTGGTCTGACAGTTAATTATAGCTTTCGTTTTGCTTTTCTTCCGAATAAGATGCTAAAAGTTAAGTAATGCATGGGAGCGCTGTTATCTTGAAGACGTGCTATCTCTTATTGTCTCCTTACATTAACTTGATATAGGATATAGCTTATTTGACTAGTCATAATCTGCGCAAGGTTCTTAGTAATTCAGTAGGTGAGCTGGTTACTGTCGCACGACCAGTGCAAATTGAGCCGCAAAGGCAATCCTACGCAAGATATGCGCTTGCGCACCCGATGCTCTAAATCTAAATTCATGTACTTTTTTGTTCGATAAGCGAAAATGAGTACCGATAGAAACATTAGCTCGCAATGTAGCTGACACTGACTTCTGTGCTTGTATGTCGCACAAGCTATAAATATAACCTGCGTGCTTATAGCTTGGGACAGAGGATGACGTCAGCTGACGTATCTAAAGGTGGGTACTGACCAACGTTACGAGGTGTAATATGTTACATTACACCTCGTAACGTTGGTCAGTACCCACCTTAAGAAGCCCTCATTCTCCGTCCCAGTCTTTAAAAGCCGTCACACACAGAAGTCGTGGCCGGGCCGAAAGCGAAGGCGTGCGAGTTGTATCCCATTGAATCATATTGAAGACTACACATTAAAGAGGGAGGCGGTCCGGTACCAATAGTATAAAACCCGCACGCCTTCGCCTCCGGCCCGGCCACGGCTCGTCTGTGGCGGCTATAAGTCCGCAGGCAGTAGGTATAATGTCAGATCACATGTCAGGCTTCCTTAGCTAGTAGTTGTTCCATTGGCGTGAGTTGTTGTTGCGTCCGGGTTTACTTGTGTTCGACGTGCGGAGGCATGAGCGGCGGCGCGTGCGGGTGGAAGGGAGGCGGCGGGTAGTAGTGGGGGTACTCCAGCTCCTCGTAGCCGCCGCCCATGTACTGCATGCCGCCCATCATCCCCATCATGCCTGGAACAATGACAACAAATATAAAATGATACCCCCAATATACCACGCATCGGTGGGAGGTTTGGTAGATTGAGAAGTGTTCGGAAGCGAATGGCGAATGGAAATATATTATTGCCGTCACCCCGGGTTAGTGACGGTGACTGGGTTAACGGGGTTCGCCGAGAACGTTTCTCGGCCTACGGAGGAGAGAACCCAAAACTATACTTTTTTGAGAAGAGGTCAAAAAGTATTTGTTAGATCTTGATCAAATTTGAATATAAAGACACTACAATTAAATAAAATGAACAAAACTCTTAATTAACTATTATTTAAAGTTCATTTATTAAAAAAAGACATGATAAGCATCAGATTACAAACAAAAAAAGAATCGCTAAAAGTTTCCAGGAGTTTAGTTAGTATCAGTATTTACCGGGGTCGGTGGTGTCGACTATATTATTATATAAGTAATAGTATTATTTACCGGGGTCGGTGGTGTCGACGGGGTAGTACTGCAGCGGGTAGACTGGCGGCGGCGGGTAGGGGATGTAGGGTAGCGTGAGTAGCGGCGCCTCGCCGAGCGCGCCCTCCGCCTCGCCGTGCCCGTAGCCGTGCCCGCCCATGCTGTTGGAGCGCCTGCAATATAACGTGCTATTACCTTCTAATCATCTATTTATGTACAACTAAAAGGTATTTAAATCTTTATATATCTTTACTAGCGCTCCGCCCCGGCTTCGCACGGTTTTATTATACATTACTATAAACCTCACGGAGCCCGAGACCTTTCCAACGAATGCAAAACCGTGGAAATCGGTTCGTGCGTTCTGGAGTTATAGCGTCAGGAAGGATAAAACCCGACTTATTTTTACATTGTAGATTATCGATTTTCGTGTAGAGTGACACAAAAGTTTGGAGGCCTATACCCAGCAGTGGGTGAAGTCGGGCAGCGGATGATGATGATGATGATATCCGGGCTGCGGATGATTATGATGATGATATCTTTACTAGCTGCGCCCCACGGCTTCGCCCGCATCGAAATTTATTGGAAATATTTCAGAAATTTAATGCACGCCTCCTAGTTTCGTAAAAATAAAAAATACGTGTTTAATTATATACTTTGCAGTTTATTTTTACTCAGTTTTGAATGAATCAATCCAAGGGATAATAATTTTCCATTAAAACTTTACCACCCTATTAAACCCTCAGGGGTTAATTATTCAAAAAAATATGTTATTTATTCTTGGCCCTAAACTATCTTTTTACCGAATTTCGTTTGAATAACTTTATAAGTATTTACAGAGATTACTTATAACAAACATTCACACAAACTTTCCCATCATTACATAGTATAAAACAAAGTCGCTTTTTCTGTCCCTATGTCCCTTTGACTGCTTAAATCTTTAAAACCACACAATGGATTTTGATGCGGTTTTTTTTAATAGATAGAGTGATTACAGAGGAAGGTTTATACGTATATTAAAAGCGTGCGAAGCCGGGGCGGGTCGCTAGTAGATAATAATTGCAAGCAAGTTCTCACCGGTTGTTGGATCCCTTGTTAGGCATGTGGTTATTATTGTGATTCTTGTTCTGGTTGTGGTTAGGATTTTGGTTGCCGTCCTGACCGGTGCCGCGCTTGAATCTGACAAATAAACAAATATAACATCGATATAAATAAAATAGTTTAGATCCACACTGTTTTGCTTAATTTCAGATAAAGATATGATAAAGATGAATTTATTTCTATATTTAAGTACAATTATTTAATTATAAAGATAGATTACACATATATTTATCATTTATCATCATTTTAGAACATTTATTTATCTTGATAATTTTCAAGATAATTCAGCGATAATTATCGCTTTGAACCCTGATACAAGTATTCTAAACAAGTGTAAACATACCTGGGTCCCATGATGGAGCGCTGTGAGTTGCCCTTCCCGTTGTTCTGCGTTGTCTTGTCCTGCGCGCCCTTGTGCTTGTGGGGGGCGCCCGTGCCCTCCGCCGCGTGCCCGCCGCGCTCCGACAGAGATATCTGCTGCATTTCCTGACACAATTACATATTCATAAATAAATAATTCCGGACAGTCCACACAGCATAGATAGATAGATAACTTCTTTATTGCACCATCAAAATTTGTAGTAACATATAAGCTTAAACACTAATAACTACATCTAAAGTGTCACAATCGGCGGCCTTATCGCTAAAAGCGATCTCTTCCAGGCAACCTTTGGATGGACAGGATCGGTTAATTTACTAAATTGATGGTGGCAAAACTAGCCCCAAGCTAAGCAGAGCTTGTGTTATGGGTACTGGATGACTGATATACTTAATACAATATACTACATAGATAGATATTTTTTATTATACATAAACACCCAGACCAACTAAACAAATTTCTGCAGATCGTGCACAAATTTGTTCCGAGGCGGGAATCGAACCCGCAACCTCCTACGTCGCAGGCGGACCTTCGCCCACCGCGCCACATCGGTCGTCATCATGTAATACTATGTATTACATATTAATTCTACTTTTTTTTAATGTACCTCTAGCTTGTGATTAGCTGAAAACCAGTGCTGCTTTAACATTAGGGTCTAGCTAGACAAAGTTTATTTTGGAATTCAAACTCTCTAAAGTTCGAAACACACTGAAGCCGGAGGCGGCGCGGAGGCGAAGGCGTGCCGGTTTTTCCTATGGCACCGCGTCGCCACCGCCTGCGGTGTGTGTGTAGGCTTTCATAGGATTCCATAGAATACAACTCGCACGCCTTCGCCTCCGCTCCACCTTCGGCTTCTGTGTGTTTCGAACTTTAACGATATACATGCAATTTTGCTGTCAATAATACAATTTATGTCTATGTTATTATTATGCGTCCAATAAATGTATATTTTTACTTTACTCTGATAGTGGCGTATATAATAAAGAGTATGTAATGCCACGACCACGCCCAGTTTGAAGTAGTAGTATAGTAGTGAGTATGTAATGCACCTGTGTAATATCTCTGGGCGAGTAGTGTCGCGGCGGCGGCGGCGGCGGCGGCCCGTACGCGGCCCACATGCAGTCCACGCCCAGGTTGAAGTAGTAGCGCAGGGTTGGGATGTCTGCCCACACACCAATATCATTAGTACTCTCTATCATAAAGACTTATCTACGCCCCAAATAATAAATAACGTGTGTAGTATTATAAATGCGTAAGTTTATATGGATGAATGTTTGTTCCTCTTTAACGCAAAAACTACCAAACGGATCGGTCTGAAGTTTTGAGTAGACGTATTTTGAGTAGACGCACTGTAATAAAACATAGGTTACTTTTCTTGCTCGCTATCTCTCCAACCTGGAGATACTTAGTGCTTACCAAAAATTGAAATGAAAAACCAGTGCCATAAAGTTTTATGAGTATCTTCAAAATAACTACTACACCAATAAAAGTTAAAGAAAAATTAGACGATCACAGCAAAACACTAAGTAAAGTCCAACTTCAAGACAAGTTCACACATAATTGTTTATTAAATCGTATTAGTAGTAACTAATACGATAACTACTAAAGGATAGGTTACACAGTGCGAGCAGCTGATGTGACAGTGGACAGGTACTGTGCATATGTACTCGTATGACAGTAGCTCGACTCGCCTTGCTCGGTCACACTATGCAAACTGCTGGCGTCGCAGAAGACAGCTACTGCATCAGTGTACTCACATACTTCGTCTGCCGACACAAGAAACACTGCACCCGGCGTGGGCCCAAGCGTACGAGCTAATGTCATTTCGCAAAATCGTGCGAGTTGACGACCGAGCGGCGCGCGATTGGCGTGGTGGGGGAAGGCGAGTGGCGAGTAAAAACAAAAAATGTTGAAGTAACTCGGACGCCAGCATCTGTCCCACTCGCACATTACAGTAACTCGTATGATGCGGTCACACGGTGCGAGTAGCTGCACCCCAGTAACTGACTCGGTCAGCTCGCATGCCAGCTCGTACTGTGTAACCTGGCCTTAAGTGTAAATAAATAACAAACAACCCCCAAGAAATGACATAAGTACTTGAAAATCCACCAAAAGAACTATAGTGTTCCAATAATAAGATAGTGCTATTCTCATGCTTTATATAAGCACTAGTTGCACCCCGCGGCTTCGCCCGCGTGGAAATTTATATGCCAAATTTCAAATATTTATTAAAATTTATATCTAGTTTATTATAATGGTAAGAAGTAAGATAGACAGTGTAACAAACCATTCATAGGCAGATCCCCGTTAGCCTGCAGATTTTAGGTCCTAAACTATCTACGTACCAAATTTCATCTAAATAACTTAAGTAGTTACGGAGATTACCTATAACAAACATTCACACAGACTTTCCCATTTATTATAATAGTAAGATAGTGTACAAACCATTCATAGGCAGATCAGCCCCGTTGGCCTGCAGACTCTTGGTGGCGTGCGGGTTGACGTGGTGCGGCGGCGGCGGCAGCGCGGGCGGCACCCACACCACGCCCTTGGCGGCGCCCACCGCGCCCATCATGTAGCCGACGTACGGGGGCGCCGCGCCCATGCCCGCGCCCATGTTCACGGACCCCATGCCGGGATCTGGAATTAAAAACAAGACAAACTAATAAAAGGAGAAGAAACACAAACTAATTAATAAACAGCAGAATTTTAATAAATTCAATCAATGTGTCCATCAATGTGTTAAGTTCAATATGACGTTCAATAAGTTAAATATAACTAAATTAAGTTCAATATGTCCAAAATAAGTTAAATATGACTAAATTAATTTTATTTGTCCAAAATAATACTAATAAAAATAATTCCTATTTTTTTTTTAGGCCGTTGATCCACCGTTTTGATATATTTTTTACTGTAGATTAGTTTTATAGTATTTTCTATACTAAAAAAAATATTTTTTTAAATGTTATTAATTTAGTTTGAAAATAAAAAAAGCAACGATTTCTGTAACAAAGCGCGCAAAGAGCCTACTGCAACGCTTTGGACAAATGTTTGCACGAACTGCAGACTTATAATCTGTGTATTGTGTGTTTCTGTCCTGCGTATTATGTCACATACTTATGTCACGCCCTGGGAATGTGACTTACTCTGGTACTGCGCGTAGGGCACGTGCTGCGGGGGGACCGAGGCCGGCGTGGAGGCCCGAGCGCCCGGTGACGTCACGCCGTGCGATCCCATGTCGCCGCTACCACCGCCCTGGGAATGGAAGATCGTGTTAATGTTTGTCTTTGACGACCCCTGTGACGCAGTGAGGTTCGTATCTAACGGGTCTAATTTGATCATTTTCTACAATTTATGCACTATTTGCATACTACGAAAGTTCAAGGAATTAGTTCTAAAGGTGCTAACAGCACCTTAAGCTAGGTTCTAGTGTTGTGTCGCGACAGAACGCTATCGGTCTCATAGATTTAGTGTGACTAGATTCACATTAGTAGCTTGTGTTGGGGTGTGGCGCGATCTGTCGCTAATGTGAATCTAGTCATACTAAATCTATGAGACCGATAGCGTTCTGTCGCGCCACAACACACCCCGACACAGCAATATGAACCTAGCTTTAACTGGCTCCGCACTTATTTTATGATATTAATTCCGTTAAATAAAGGAATTTCCAAAATTCACTAGTACAGTTTGTTAAACATATCATAAGCATCTTTTCATAATGCATCTTTAGTGGTTTTATTTTGTCTAGTTTAGGAAGAGATACGAAGTTGCCTAAAATCGACAAAATAAAACCACTACATACGCATTAAAAAATAACTTATATGTTTAACAAACTGTACGAGTGAATTTTGGAAATTTCTTTATTTAACGGAATTATATCATAAAATAAGTGAGGACGCCACTTTAGGTGCTGTTCAATTCAATTCAATCATTTATTCTCAAACAATAGTTTGAGAATAAATGATTTGTTTGCACCTTAAGAGATCGCTTGGCATTTCAAGGTTTGATCTCCACACCAGCAAACCTACAAACAAATATTCCAGCTGCCTGTAACAACCGTCATTCATCAGAAAAGGCGGCAGGCTGTTATTAAACCACTCCATTCTCAAGTTGCGCTGTTTGTAGGCTCACATTACCAATGATATTATTTTAGGTCAAGTATAGGAAGGAGCAATTACAAACTACAATGCTCATACTATACACACCAGATGTACCTAGTGTATTTGAAGTATTTTTGTAACTGATAGGTTGGTAAAAATAAATACATTTTCTTTATTTTTTTTGAATTATTATAAAAATCTACGGGTATTTATCGCGTTTGTTTATCTATCTTTCCCGACGTTTCAACAAGTTTACTCTCTGTCGTGGTCACGGGATGACTAAAATACCCGTAGATATTTATGTGTTCTAATCGCGTAAGTTTAAAAAACTTTAAAGCCGCGTACAGATTGATGTAACGTAACATGCAATGTATCACGCAATGAAAGAATTTGCCGTCCACACTGTCGCAATGTATCATGCAATGTAACAGAATTCACATAGTGTGGACGCCTCGCGCGCACGAACCGAGCACACTACGAGCGCGAACAGAGCATTTCAACTCGTGCTCGCCGCGATCCGCCATTTGTCGGTTTTTTCGGCGAACACAAAGGGGCGCGCAGTGTGCTCGGTGCGCCAGTGTGGACGGGATGTACTGCGGAACGCGCGCGAACGTTGAAAGAATGGAAGAAAACACAGCTATAGCAAAGCCGTTTACGTTACGTTTTTTTTCACATGATTGATGATAATCATAGAAGCATCGACAATCATCGTAGCCAGTAATAATTGTATAATAAATTCTCTCCGCGTGTTTTCGGCAGACTGAACTATGTTCGCCGCGCGCATGCCGGAAAAGATGCGAACACGTACCTGCTCAGTTCGTGCGCGCGCTGCGTCCACACTTATGAAATGCTCCTTTCATGTTACATTGCATGTTACGTTACAGCAATCTGTACGCGGCTTAAGAGCAATGTTTATAACCTTGTAGTTTCGCTGGACTAAGGTACGCTAGTACTAAGTTATCGACATAGCTCAAAAGAAGCAAGCTGAAGTGGCAGTGGGCCGGCCACATCTCGCGAAGAACCGACAACCGTTGGGGTAAGTCTTTTTGAGTGTAGACCGCGACTTGGCAAACGTAGTGTAGGACACCCTTCGTTCAGGTGGGATGATGATCTGCGAAAGACTGCTGGCAGATGCTGGATGCGGCAAATTGAAGACAGGGCGCTATGGCGCTCATTAGGGGAGGCCTATATCCAGCAGTGGACTAATATAGGCTGATTGTGATGATGATGAAGGTACTCTAGTTAAAACGGTCTCACCTGAGGAGGAGTGTGGTGGTTTTCAGGCGGTGGGGCAGCGCCGTTGGGCGCGGCGTGAGAGTCGTGCGGCGCGCCCGAGGCGGGGCGGCAGTCCACCATGGCTGGCAGCGATTGTACTTCAACCTGCAACGGACCGGGACCTAGTCACTGCACTTTAAACAGGCTTCGATGAACCCTCCCTACACTAGGTAGGGGATTACACTACACGTCATTCAGGACCCTTAATATCGTCCGGATCCGGGTCTGTCCCTTAGGGACCCTAAATCTTATTACACCACTCTTAGTTAGGGTTAGGGTCCCTGAATACCGTGTAGTGTAATACCCCTTTAAGCCCTCAAATGTACCATAAACAACTTCTGTTCCCAATAAAGGCTTATGTATTTGTCTACCTAATCTGGGCCCGAATAGAGAGATAAATACTCGTAGACTTCAATAATTCCAACTCATATGCTTGCGCATGAATTGAAAATTATCGAAGTTAATTTTTTCGATGAGACATCCAATGAAAGAAATAGAGACCTTGCCCAACACACGCCACAATTAAATTTAACCAGGGTTCAAAGCGATAATTATCATTGATAATTTTGGCAAAAACCAGAAATATGAACTGAAAAGTTCACTTACATTTGATAATTATCGGAGATTTATCTGATAATTATCAAGAGGGATATTTATCTTGATAATTTTCAAACCCTGAATTTAACTTATCTTTACAAGGCATGAATTTCAATTTTTTTGTCTGTTCTATCTCTGCTAAACATAATCGCTGTATAAGGCCATGCTACAACTTCACCACATCACCACCTTAACTAATTTCATGTCACCAATTCCCACACAATTTCACCAAAGATGCAGAACTAGTTTACATTTCCCTGGTAAATTTCCTAGGAAATAAAGATAACAATAACATTCGCACCCTCAGAACCACGATCCAACTTTGTTAAAGATTTATCCCTTCAAACATTTAAACATTTTCGTTAAGACACTGTAAAATAAAACTCCAACCGGCAGTAATTAATTCCGAATATTTCCTAATATCCCGCTATACTAGGTATAACTCCTAATATGGACTAGCTAGATCGAACCGATGTTGTTATAAAATAAAAAAGTCAGTGATTTGATCAAGGCATAAGAGATTCTATCAGTGACTAAGTGGTAAGTATTTCATGCAGAATAGCCCTGACCCGGCTCCTAATACGACCCTTCAAATAGAACCCGTTTCTCAAGTCCGGTGACCTCGCTACCATACCCTTGGCCTTGATTTTTGTTTACATAAATTAGCTAAGCTTATATGATTGTAGAAGGGGCCAAAAAGGATAATTCTAAGAAATTAAATAACATCGCAAAAATATTCGATTTCGGCGGGACTTGAACCCTCCACCCTCCCTCAATACGGGATGCGTTAACCAACTGCGCTACGAAACCAAGAGACCATGTCATCGAAATCTTTACGACCTTCTACGGACTCAATCGTCGTTTAGCTCCACCTACAGGGGAAACATTGAAGTTTTTATCTTAGATGATATTTAATATCTGAGATATTCCCCGTGCGAGGGCTTACGCACTATAATTTAATAAGGATAATTCTGCCTATAAATCTAACATGTAACTTTATTGGCAGGTTGAAAATTCCATGGCATTAAGCCCACCCTTTGCACTTTACTCTAGTAGAATAAGGTTTTAAATAAATAAGTCATCCGCATGGTCAAGAGTAGCTATCGATTTTTAAATTATTTGAAATTGATTCAGAGCCCTCAGTTTGAGTGAAAAAAAAATATATAAAATAGAAGAAGCTCATTTTGGAGACAAATTGGTAATCTGCCGTAAATGTGAAAAAATGTTTACCTGGGATTCATCGAACATACTCAAAGCCCTTATCCTGCCAATTACTTCTAACTAATCACAACTTTACTAATTCGAAATGACTGAAATAATAATTAAAATATAAGCGAAGGCGTCATCTACGCGCACAGCAAAACTACTAACTACTACGTACCTCTAAATAGCTACGATATGGTAGAAGGGTCCGTTACATTTATAACCATGCCAATTGTGGGAAATATGGGTCAGGCAACAAAGAAGTCAGGTTTCATCGCTATGAAAGAGCTTTTGATAGGTATGTTTATAAACACAACCAATGGGAACATTATTTAAACATTGTAATGAAGACCTGACGCAATCTCCTCATTAATTTGTAGGATACTAGGAAACAATGATAAGCATATACATTCTGTGATCTTTATTTCGCAAAAACCACAATTGCAATGCTTATAAACCGAACCCGGCAAATCCAACTACAGAACTACTGACAGGCATCGGCTCAAAGTTAAGATATTCCATGTGAGGGTATTCCAGGTCCTTGCCGGCGCCGTCCTCTATCATCTCGTTCCAGGATATCTTGGCGGGCTGTTTCTGGCTCTTCTCGGGAGACTTCTCCTCGCTCCCGGCTTTCCCTTTCCGCGATTTCAGAGACTGTTTCTTTGTGATGTTGCCTGAACGTCGACGAAAGAAGTTAGAAGCAGATAATAGTAAAATATTAAACGTTAGCGTTTTAAATCGACTTTCGCTATGACCTAATAAGCTGGCTACATCCTACTAGGCTACACCTACAAGTGAATGGGAAGCACCTATCTGCTGCAGCATTTGGCTGAGACTCAGTATCTGAGACTGCGTGCGCGAGTAGCGGTAGGGCGGGGCCCAGGGGCGCGCCTCGTGCGACGGGAGTGGCTCTAGCTGCTCGTAGTTGAGCACGCGCTTCTCGCCCAGCTCCTCGATGAACACCAGGCACGGCCCGCCGTCCGCTCGCATCTCCTGGATGTGGCAGTGGTACGGAGCCGATTGCTCGGTCTCCAACCTGCACAAGCACTTAACTCCCACTTGCAGGGTTGTGCCGTCTGAATACCTAGCTCCGTATCGCAGCTCTGCAACATCATACCAAACCAAACCGTTAATATGTTCCGATGTTGACCAGTAATGTGAATAGAAACGATGTTACCTTTTCTCATTTCACTCCAGACATCGAACTCAATGTTTCTGTATATATCTGGGTCCAGAGCTTTTGCCACTTTATAAGGGAATGGAGTTATGCCATTGTCGAGTAAATCTTTAGCACTGTTGACATTCAGGCAATTCATGCAGACATTTTCGAGCTGGATGAGACTGCGGTTGAACACGAAGATGCTCAATGATTCCTTGAGCAAGCTTGCTCTTTCCACATCTTCCGTGTGATGCTTGCATTTTAAAGCAACCGCATTGGTGTTCTTATCTTTCACGTCATCAATAGTCTCAATGAAGATCTTAGCTCTCTCCTTTTGTTTTTTACGGCGCTCTACATTCTCAGTCATGAAGTATTCAATCTGGTTAGATGGCAGCTTGTCATGAAGCATTTTGTCTATTGCATAAGGCAACTCTTTTAGTTGGTACACACCATCATATAGTATTTCATAGACCAGTGCTACAATTAATGTAATAAAGGCATTTCAAAAAAAGGAAAGGATAAAATAATAGTAAAAGGAATATTGAGGTTCATAAAGAATAATTTGGACCAAATAAGGATAGCATTAACTTACACTGGCAATATGATGATGCATTTATGTAATCTTTAGTGTACACTACATCAAAGTGTTTGATGTCAGAGGAATAGAACAAATAAATAGGATTCCCATAACCATTGCATATCTTTGACTGGGGGCCTTTGTTGGCTTCAAATATTATGAAATCACGTCTGCAATTGTAATGTAAAACATTTTTAACCATTCCAATATGTATAAAATTATCAATCAAATATGAATAATAAAATAGAAAGGTAATCAGAGTCATATCTCACCGGTACATATGGCTGAAAGCAGTAATTTCTACTAGCCCGCCCCACTCGGAAGAATTTGACATCTCTTTTAGGTAAGTGTCCAAAGAACAAGTAATGGACTATAAAATAAAATCATAAATTAAAATTTTGTACTTATCAAGTCATTATCAATTCAATCAAATGAAATAATATGAAAAAGCCTACCCCTTGGAAAAGGTGTCTGTTTGAAGCCATAAAGTGGATGCAATCATACCGGACTTTATGGTAGTACCTCTGAGTGTTGTAAATGTTTTCAGACACTGCCCTGAAGAGGCAACTCGCATCCCTAGCTGTGTGTTTACGGAAAAAACCCAATTCATCAAGCCATCGATCCGGTTCCGAAGTTCGCTTGTGAATTTTCCAGGGTCCGCGACAGCGAATCGGGGAAGAAGACATTGTTTTTGTAACGATCTGAAGGTAAACAAAAACAAATGACGCTCCACTAAGAAGGTCAGCGCGCTTGGCGCCTGCACCTACCGTAACAATCGTTTAACGACACACGTCTCATTGTAATCATATCGCAAAATAATAATGTTTTACAAAACCATATCGTAGCTAAAATGAATGAATGCAAATGGTTGTTTTGCTGTCTACGATTACAACACGTGCAAATGCTGAAAACATAGGTACGCATTTCAAGACAATAGTTTATCACTTACCGAAATGTAGCCTCCCAACAGTCAGCATCAGTGTTGAACTGTATGCAAAAATGCGAAAACTTTTTCAGGAAAATTATTGAAAAATTGCACGTGCGAAAAGCAAACCAGTGTGACCAGATTATTTTTTGCGAAAATACCGAGGCACCTCCAGAAAATACGGAAATATACCGACCTATGCAGGGCAAATATACCTATAAAAATACTGATTTTCTTAACATATTTATTGTAATTATCATCATCAATCATCGCTATAAATGTTAGATAAATGTTATATCGCATTCATTTCGAAGAATTAAAATTGATAAATATTTTCAGTAACAAATAAATTTGTCTAATAATTTCATGAGATTGATATGACCTAAGTTAGCGAAAAAATATTACAAAATTCCCAGTATTTTTTTCTTTCACTGTAAAAAAATTTCTTTCACAGGTGTTTTTTCTTTAGTCTGTCCAAAATAATAAAAAAATCTTACTCCGACTACTGTGATCAGTGACATCTAGTGGAAAACTCAGACTATAGAACTATCGGAAAATATGTATGTAGTTACCTAGTTACATACTTACAATATTATAATTGTTTTCAGTTTTAACATGCGAAGCAGGAGGTTGAGGGTTCGATTCCCACCTCGGGACTTAATGTGCCCACGATATGCAGATATATGTTCAGGTTGTTCTGGATGTTGTTTATGTATAATAAGAAATATCTATCTATGTAGTGTATAATATTAAGTATATCAGTTATCACACAAGCTCTGTTTAGCTTGGGGCTAGATAATGCTGTGTGAATTGTCCAACATTATTTATTTATTTTTGTGTAGGTAATATCGAATCCGATGATATCAATGTCAAAACATCGATGTTTTCTAACTGCTAACACATCGATGTTTATTCACCATTGATGAATGTCGATCATCTCTAAAGTAGACTGCATCCGGGGTTTGTTTAGATAGTTAATGTTCACGGGATTCCCCGAACATTGATTAACGAAGACCAACGTTCGCGAGGACCATTGCTTACGGTGCTACCAACTTCATTACCAAAATATACCCAAATATACCGACTTCCGGTAATATACCTACAAAAATACTCATACTCAAAATAATGGACAAAATATACTGAAAAAGTATTAAAATACTGAATCTGGTCACACTGAAGCAAACCGTCAAGAGCCGGCGGGAAGCAAAATAAAATTTACAGATGCCATTTTCTCAGAATCGAGATTTGAATGCACTATGCCTATCTTACTTGCACCTGTAGAATTTGTATCTCCGTTTCTCAGTTTAATTTGAACGTATGCTAGAGATCCAAGAAATGCAGTAGGTAATTTGGAACGCTTACTAAGAATGAATGAACTTCGAATAAGAAAGAATGAACCGAGATCGCTTGACGGAGAACTAGGCCATAGACAAGATAAAAGTTGCCAACTTGTGATTTTCCCAGAAATCGCAGCACAATACCTGCTTATTTCGATCTTTAGAACAGCAGCGACTCGCGTCGTCCGTCATCGTCGTCTTCGGGGATTATTCTAGAATACCCCCTTGGTATGTAGTATTTCAGATTTTTGATGAGAAGTCTATAAAATCCCTAGCTAGTGTGGTAGTACTTCTACTTTCTATGAATGTCATTCTTCTTTCAACTAATGCCAACACGACTAAGGAGTCAAAATAGAATCCTAAAAATGAATGATCCTGGATTTTTAATCCTCTTTCACGCTTAAACTACTAAAAGGATCGAATTGAAATTTTGAATTGACGTAGCCCTGGCTGCAGTGACACATAGGTAATCTTACTTTTCATCCCATAAATCAGTTACCATGAGATATAAAGAGTCTGAGAAGTTTCCATACGCTTGCGAAGCCGCGGGCAGATACTAGTAGATAGATAGCTTGTTTCCTTATCGCACCATCAAAATATATAAAAGGCTGCTTAAAAATAATTACATCTAAAGTGGCACAATTTTTCTTCTAGTAAATCATATTCCTTGGCGCGTTGTCTAATTCTATACATTTACCTATACCTACCTTATTTACAAAGTCGTTACAAAGAATAGAAATAAATTTTATGCCGTGGTAGTCCTGCAGCAGTGGTTTGCTCCCGACAGGAATTGATGTGGATCACTAGAGCTAACTCTACATTGTGCACAACAGTCAGCAGTTATGCAGTACCTATCAATAATAATTGTTTATAGTTAGAACCTAGTTTAATTTTTTAAATCCTTGGACCTTATTAGAATGATCATCAATACCACTAAAGCCGGTTGCAGACCGAAAACTCAGCTATGCCAAGCGTGCACAGCAACAGCTAAGCCAAAACTCTGACAGCACTGGCAAAGGATGTGCAAAGGGTGTGCGGGGAAAGCGGGAGGGGCTTAGCTTAGCTCGTGTAGCTGCGCATCGGCATTATTCGGCATACACATTAACTTAGCTTCGCATATTTTAGTTAGCTCATATAGGTAGCTTAGTTTTCAAAGTTTGCAGTCTGCACACAAGTATGAAAAACTGCGTCAGCTATGCGAGCTAAACTAAGCTAACTTAGCTTAGTTCTTGGTCTGCAACCCGCTTAATTGCATAAATGCATCTATCGAAAATTAAAAAGTAATTTAATTTGATATGATTGATAAGAAAGAGGTATTTTAAATTGTGAATTCAGAAATTGCCATATCAAATTACCTTAGATTGAACGGAATTTAAGTGTTTTTTTATTTATGTCCTGACATAAAGTTATAAATAAAACAAGTTGTTTATATTTTATAATTTATTTTTTTATAAAAGCACCGTCTGTAAACTGTAAAATATACAAAATTTTCGGTCTTTTTGGTTTATTGGCATCGACAGCATTATTATAAAAGTGGAAAATGTAGGATTATTATGTTTATATCTACTTATTACTTAATAGGTAGCGGTTCGCAAAACAAAATTAAGTAAACCTAATGCTTGTTTATAATCAGACCAAATCTTAACCATAATTTAGGTTGAGCAATTAATTTATAAATTAGTTTCTGAGGGTACGCTCATTAGTTATAGCAAAGATTAACAGATATTTTTTGTATATTACTTTAATAACGTACATACAGACGATTAAAAATTTTCAGTTCATAAAATTCAGACACGGTAACTTGCTACACTCCTCATTTAACAGTATTGACCAGATTTTTATTAAGAGTAGTAAATAAAAGCCACCTTCAACTTTAATTTTCGTCGTAAGTAAACACAATTACAAAACTACGGAGTGCAAGCTGTTCCTACTGGAACAGCTGAACAAATTAAAATCAGTTATCGATATGAATTACAGAAATAATTACCTCAATATAATTTAAAATATAAAAAATGCTCTTATAATTCCCTTAATAATATACACATCATAACGATTAAAAAGTGACATAGAAAATTCGATCCTAAATCCTAATGATAAGGACAAGTAAATGTCCATTCTATCTGGCCTTCTAAATCGTATGCTGTTACTTTCATAAAATAAAATTTTGACGGACAGCGCTCTCCAGCCTATAATGTAACTTACATCGAGATTAAAATATGGATACTAGCGAGATATAGTTGCGTTGTTAGAACAGAGTTTAGGCAGTCTTCTCCGCTTCGATGACATCCTTAGTCGGCAGAGGGTTCTTCTCGCAGGTCTCAGTGTGCTTCAGCTTGGTCGGGTCGAAGTTTTCAATGCCGTTTAGGAAGTTGTTCTTTTCCTTCTCAGCTTCAATGGCTGTAAATATTTATATTCAAATTAAAACTGAGTAAAACATTTTCTTGCATAACTTACCACTCGTAAATTAGGTATATCATGTTAACTGAACGAGCAAAGGAGGAAATAATCTGTCAAATTAATAATTCGCTGCAGTAGGTAGCTAGGTAGGTACCTAGATATTGTGTACGATCTGCAGAAATTTGTTCCGTTGGTCTGGGTGTTTAATATGTATAATAAAAAATATCTATCTATGTACCTATACAATGTATTAAATATATCAGTTATCTAGTACCCATAACACAAGCTTTGAGTAGCTTACTTTGGGGCTAGGTAGAGCTGTGTGGATTTTCTAGCATTATTTATTTATTATTATATCAGCTACCACTGTAGGGCAATAGCTTCCTCCGTGTTCCCTTTTTATCTCTTCTTAAAATAACGCTGTACCAGGCCACGTTCAACCTAGGCAGTTTAAGTCATACAAAGTATCCCTTTGGTTCTTTATGGAAATTCATTCAACGACACACACATAAAAGAAGGATCCACAAAAAATAACGGGTATAAAAACAACATGCATAAATAAGCAAAATAAAAACCTTCTTGAGGTGGTAAAGGGTTCTTTTCTTCTGTCGTCGCATGCTTCATCTGCGTCTTGTCGAAGTGTTCTACTCCCTCCAATAGGTTCTGATGGGCTCTCTCCGCTGCGACAACTGATGCAAAGCAAAAACGTGCATGGCAAACATAAATAAAAAGCTTAGTTGCATTGCAAACTAAAATCTTAAAGTCCTTATAGAGTAGAGTGCGGATGATCACTAATTAATTTAAGTACCTATTTTAATTAATTTGCTCATATTATAAGTATAGATTTAAAAAATATATTATATAAGTGCTTGGTTGTTGTTGTGCGCGTGTAATGAATGGTTCATCCGTTATTTACTCTATACTACTCAAGATGGTAAAATTACATGCGAATGAAATAGATTATTGTGTCGAATGAATAGAGGGTGGGCGCAACAGGTAGGTATGACGTTTATTGATATTTTCTCAAAAAGACAAATTATGTCACTTAGGATGAGAATAGAATTCCTAAGTATTGATACATAGATTGTGGTCGTTCAATAGTTGATTCATTGAATGTTTGTAAGGACTAAGGAGTTTAGAACCAGATGGATTTCATTTAACCTTGTTAAAGTAGGTTTCAATCTTTTCAAACAGTAAATTTCTAAGCTGAATATTTGTAGTAAATGTATCACTATTAATTATAACATGTTAAATATGTAGTAAGAAAGGCATTTCTATCAGCCGCCATGATATTGTGTCAAAGCTCGTGCTATACTTAAGCTTTATGCTTAAAGTTTAAAGAAATAGGTTTACCATCTTTATCGGGAAGGGGGTTCTTCTCCTGGGTCTCGGTGTGTTTCAGCTGAGTAGAATCGAATTTCTCAATCCCGTCGAATAGAGACTTCTGAGTTTTTTCAGTGGCTACATCTGGAAATAATTTCAAGAACATAAGCAAATCTTTTATTTTGCCACAAATAAGTGCACACTTTTAAAACATCGGCTGAAAACATGCTCGTTATTATTTTAGTGCTAAGACATCAAATGTTGTAAATGCTCATGTTTTCAATGAATTATGAACTACTACGGAGAAAATAACGATGATTAGGATTTAATTATTTTCATGTGTCATCGAAATGAAATTAGAGGATAATTGAGAAGAATGAAGCCTCTCTTCTCTTGAGTCACTAAGTGTCATTAAGTTTTGGCAACAAGCGACACGGATTTGTCATGTTATTTCCACCCACACTATACCTAAAGCATTCGGTAGTACATTTTTTTCAACTGTTTCCGTTTTCTTCAGTGATGTAGGTTCGAATTGTTCTACTCCTTGTAGTAAGGCGTTGTGTAGTTTTTCTTGTGCTACATCTGTTATTAAATTAAATAAAATTTTAAACTTTTTCTAACCAAATTTTGATCCTTCTAGCCTTTAATTCATTAGGTAGTTATAATTATACCTTCAGCTGAGGGCAGCACGATTTTCTCATTTGTGTCAACGTCGCGGAGGCAGCTGGTGTTGAATCCCTCGAGTTGGCTTTTAAGGTCCACAGCCACCTTGGGCAGGTCCTTCAGTGAGGGAGCGTCGACTGAGCAGGCCATTGTTGAATATCTAAAATAAACAGAACATTAAAATAATAACTTTTAAAATGTTTAGACTCAAATAAACCGTGAGAGTTATCTTAAATATGTAGTTCAATGACTTCAACACAAATACCTACTCCCACTGTCTGGCGACCGTTACCTTCTACTATAGTAAAGCAAGACAGCAGTCGCTTTCCAAATTGATTGTCGGTTAAAAATCATACGCTACCACCATACAACCGCTTTGACTTCATGTACCTAATGATTGGGTGCATTACGAGTTAATCAACCGTTAACATTGAATCAGACAACGCTTATTAAACAAAACAAAGGCAAACGAAAGAACTAACTAACGAAACATTGACTAAGTAGTGGGTATAACTAATGCGTAACAGTGATATTTTTGCATATGTACCTACAGTACCTATGCTTCTATTAGTTTTTACTAGTTTACTTTATCTATCACATAGTAACATGTATTTGTATTGTAAGTGGGTTCTTAATTTTCTAATTGATTACAGAACTAAGGAAATCTCACATAGTAACATAATAAAGGACAATTTGTAAAGAATTTGGCAACATTTAATTAATAAGAGAGAAATACGTTTAAATAACGGTTCATAACCAAAGATATTACTAGATTGCGCACTATGAAATTTTTGAAATGTAAACTGGGGAAATTTGTAAAAGCATTTGGCAACATTTAAATAACAAGAGGAAAATATGTTCTTAGCATAAATTATAAAGGCCTCTATGGTTCATAACGGTTCATAAATTCATAATATTGGTAAAATTGTCTTTCATTCTCCTTAGGTACCTACCTACAGTTTCATAGACCAACCAAAGGCTTATTTTTATTTAAAGGGTTTCTGCCAAAGGGAGTAATGGTACGAGAATGATACCAGGTATTTTCTGAGAAAAGAGCTTCGCTTAGAGTTCCTATTAGGTAGATAGGTAGTTTTTAAGACCGATTGGGTATAAGTTCCTTGGTCCATCCAGCTTTTATCACCTCATGCTTGGTTTTGTCATTGATAATGTATCCATAAAAAATGTAGGTAGGTAGATAGAACCTTCTTTTTCCACATCAGTTAAACCAAAGATTCTACATTAAAATGTTGAGTATTGTATACCTTCACTACTCCACATTTATGTTTCAAATTGTTATCTACTTTTATGTAGGTTATTTGCTGATTAATTCGATCGAGGGCAGAGCATCCAACTTTCTTATTTTACCTTACCCTACCTTTTGAATTTCTGTTAGATAAGTAGAGTCTGGTTTTTCGGTGCCTAATGCTCGAGTAACCTTGTGTTTTGTCTTCATAACCTTCAGAACTCAGAGGATTAACCACACACTGCTGCTGTGACAGCAATATGTTTTACTCTATGACCACACTGGTTCGAAGTGAGATATCGAGTCGCGGTTGTGGATGCTATATCCTGTTACAGTCGTCAAGGTCTGCTAGTAGACCGACTGATCAGATTCGATGCAAGTACCTAGTTAGGTGGTTGAGTAGGTAGATAAGTTCCTATGTTTCTTGATTGTTTGTTCAAAATTCAAAATTCAAAATTCAAAGTGCTTTATTTCCTTAAGACCTTACAGGACACTTGGACACGTCATAAAATGCATGTTAAAAATAATTGAAATTATGAAATAAAGTGCTCACTTTGATTATTGTTCACTTCGGACTATTTAGGTAAAGTAAAGAAGCGAACAAGAAACCTTTACCTTGTTAGGTTGTTAGTTTTAGAGTTGGAGCAAAACTCGTCCCAAGCTTTTTTATCATCTAAATAATCAGATATTTTATAGTAAGCCTTTTTACAAAGAATAGTTTTGATAATTTGTTTGAATTTATTTACCGATAATTTTTGCAACTCACTTGGAGTTTTGTTGTAGAAGCGTATACATTGCCCTTTGAAAGATACATTAACTTTGTTTAATCTAGTTGTGGGCAAAGCGAGTTTATTCTTATTTCTAGTATTAACATTATGTATGTCACTATTTTTAGTGAACCTATTGATATTTTTATGAGTGTACAACAAGTTTTCATAAATATATTGACATGGTACTGTCATTATGTTTATTTCTTTGAATTTATTGCGGAGGGTTTCTCTGGGACCCATATTATAGATTGCACGAACAGCCCTCTTCTGCAGCACAAATACGGTGTTAATGTCTGCAGCGTTCCCCCACAGTAGTATACCATAAGACATAATACTATGGAAGTAGCTGAAATAAACAAGTCTAGAAGTATCCACGTCTGTAAATTGACGGATTTTTTTGACTGCATATGCTGCAGAACTGAGTCTCTTCGATAGCTTATCTATGTGTGGGCCCCATTGAAGCTTACTATCTAGAGTGATCCCTAAGAATACGGTACTTTCTACAATGTCTAACGTTTCTCCTTTCACGTTTACATCAGCCTTAACTTGTTTCACATTAGGTAGAATAAATCTAATACATTTCGTTTTGGTTTCGTTAAGCAAAAGATTATTGACGCTAAACCAGTGGACAACTTTTGAGATTGCATTATTCACATCGTCGAAATTTGTAGTTTGTCTTTTCATTTTAAAAATTAAAGAAGTATCATCAGCAAATAATACAATCTCGTGATTATTCTTTACAAGATCAGGCAGGTCGTTAATATAAACTAAAAACAGGAAAGGACCGAGGATAGAACCCTGCGGTACACCCATAGTAACTACAGACCCCGAAGACCGTTTCCCATTAATGTCAACTCTTTGTATCCTGTCACTTAAGTAAGATGAAAGAAGATCCAAAGAGGTGTCATTTATTCCATAGTGATGTAGTTTCCTGATTAATGTCTTATGGTGTACACAATCGAATGCTTTTGACAAGTCGCAAAAGACGCCTAAAGCGTCTTGCGACTTCTCCCAAGCATCAAAAATATGTGATACCAACTCTACACCAGCATCAGTAGTTGACCTGCCTCGAGTAAACCCGAATTGCTTACAATGTAGCAGGTCATTGCCATTGAAATGCCTGAGCAATTGATGTAAAATAAGTTTTTCAAAAACTTTGCTGAATGTAGGCAGTACTGATATCGGTCTAAAGTTGGTGGGGTCAGACCTACTACCCGATTTAAACAGTGGAGTTATTTTACTATGTTTCATTAGATCAGGAAATACGCCACAATCAATGGACTCATTGAATATGAAAGCTAAATCTGGTGCAATTATATCAATCAAAGGTTTAATAATTTTAACAGAAATGCCCCAGAGATCTGCAGTTTTCTTAATATTTAAAAGTTTAAAGGCTTTAATTATATCTTTGTCATCAACATGATTGAAATTAAATTTATTTTCGCATTTAGGTACATTTTCTTTAAGTAGAGACTCAGCGATTACTTGAGAAGAGTTAAGACACTTAGTAGTAGAGATTGGAATATTAGTAAAAAAGTTTTCAAATGCTTGGGCTACTTCAACATCATTTTTGATTGAAGAGTCATTAATTTTTAAATTGTAATCATTAGTATAGTTACTAACCTTTCCAGTCTCACTATTTATTATTTTCCAAGTTGATTTGATTACATTTTCACTATTTCGAATTTTTGAGCTAATATAATTTGACTTTGCAATTTGACAAACTTTCCGAAACAATTTTGAATAATTTTTAACTTTTTCTTTAAACTCCTCACTAAAATTGTATTGTTTTTCACTATACAGTTCATACAACTTTTGTCTACTTTTATGTATACCTACTGTTGCCCACTCGCTAAAGTTAAGTTTCTCAGAGACCACTATCGACCTGGGTGTAAATATTGAATTGAACGCATAGGTGAATTTGTTGAAAAAACTGCTATACGACTCATTTGGGTTGTTGTATGAGTAGTTAGGTGCTGGTTTAGAGTCCCAATCCAATTTAAACTGATCAAATCGATGTGTGGTTACTGGTATATATTTTATGTTCTTTTTACAATTATAATTTTTCAATTGAATGTTCATTTTTATGAGTTGACCTAAGTGGTCTGATTTTAAATTGCTGATTATATTTTTACTTACAATTTTATCATTTTGGCAAACAAATATATTATCTATGCATTTTGCTGAGGTTTCAGTAATTCTAGTTGGTTCCATAAATAGTGGACTTAGATTATAAGACTTAAATAAATTAGTTAATCTACTACTGTGGGAGTTAACTTCTAAAAGATTAACATTGAAGTCTCCGCATATTATGAGATTTTTATTTGATTTTGTTATTTTAAATAAGATATCATCCATTATGTTTTCAAATATTTCAAAGGAAGCTGATGGTGGGCTGTATACGCTTACTACAATACTTTGCTCCAACTCAACACATGCTACTTCGATGTGGCTTTCAACAGACATACATATTATGTCCTTACGTTCTTTGAATTTCAGTAGTTTATTTAGTAATATTAAAGAGCCTCCACGAATAGCATGTGATCTGCAAAAGGAACTACCAACTTGGTGATTACTAAAGTTAAACATGAGCTCATGGCTTTTCAGCCAGTGTTCTGTTAAGCAGATGATGTCAATATCAAATGAGTTCATGTATAACTCTAATTCTAATAATTTACTTCTCAAACCTTGAATATTTTGGTGCACCAAGCTAGTAAGCTTTGCATTTATTTTACAACTTTGTTTTTTCTTGTGATTATTAATATTATTTGACTTTTTAGGGCAAGAGACTTCCTCTATTGTCTTTATTTCTAATTTAAATTAATTGGAATAACTTCCAAGGTATTGTTTTTTAAGTTATTGTAATGCTCAAAAGAAGCATTTGTTATAGCCAAGTTTTTGGCTGTTGTTTTAAAATAATAGGATAGCGAAACTGCTATCTGTCTTTTGTAAAAATTAGAAAGGTAGTAATTACCTTGAGTCAAATAATATTTTTTACTAACAATAAAATAATATATAATAAAATATTTTTTGTAACGTACCTAGGTAATTAGGTACGTACGTACTTGCGTACGTTAAAATTTGGAACCAACCTTAAGGTAAGTTTAGACTTTAGATCTGTTCAACATTCGTTGAAGCAACGGATTGTCGCACGCAGTACTGTTCCACATGTTGTATGTTCAACAAGGATCAACATCTGTTGCAGCAACTGATTCGACAATTTCATTTTACATACGTTCTACAGTTGCTAATAATGTTGAATGAATCCATCAAATGTGGGTACAAGAGCAACACGTTTCAACAAGGCGTATTTTGTAGAACGGTCGACGTTCTGTTGAAAGACTCATTCCACAAACGGCAACAGTGTTGCTTTCCACAAAATCGCCCGATGTTGAACAGATCTAAACGTACCTTAAGACAACAGCTGTAGATTAGTTTTTTTGATTGTAACTTGTAAGTTGATATGTTTGATATGTACGTACGTATGCGTCAGACATGTTTGATTCACTCTCGTTCATAAATAACGAAAGAAAGGGTGAGGCCGAGTGCCTGCCTGAGTCACTTCCGTTAGAAAACTTAAACAATGGACTTTAATATCGAAGACGACCCCATCATCATGTCCTTACTAAATTAAATGACAATGGACCATATTAATGTAATAAGAAGTTATTCGACCCCGACCTACCTCACAAAGAACAAAAACTCCTCTAAAAAATAATAATGACAGGGGTACGTTAATAGATTGCTGGTCATTTCCCTTGGTTCTTCTGAATGCGAAGTAACGCATACGATACCTACCCAAGCAGTTCCAATAGATGGAGACCAAATTCATGAAAATAGAAACAGATACAGCAAAAAGGTTGTTGTCGAGCGACGACCATCTGTTGGTAAATAAACGACCTATTGTAGATTACCACCATTAGCGGTACTACGCACGAAACGGCGCGGGCGCCTTTCGAAAGCCAAATATGGCGACGAACCAACAACATTGTCGAACGAGTTCGTAAAGCACGACTCGCCCCCCGTCGTCGTCGTCGTCGTCGCGTGTCGCGTCGGTGAAAAGTGACACATGAACACATTGAGCGCCATACGGCGCTGGTTTCTTAAATTGCGTCTCAAATTATCATACTTAACTACCAGTTACAGGATTATTAAGTATGAAACATGTTTTAATAATAATAATTCTTATAGTTAATGCCTCCGAATTCGAAAATATCAAGCTCTACCATATACCTAACATAGCAGTGGTTAATATTGTACCTACATCAATGACAAGAATATGACAGGACATAAATACCAACAAATCGATAAAGTAGGTAGGTACTATCTTACAATACGTGCCGCACCAGTTATTTATCTCATTTGAAGGTTGGCAAGTAATATTTTTCTCGTATCAACACTCGATGTCATCGTTTTCAAAAATAATGCAACATCAAGATGATAAAACGCCATTGAATTGATATTATTAATGTCAGCATCAGCATATTAACTGTTATTTTTTCTGTGGCATCAGATTGAGTAACTGACTGGGCTTACTGCGAATATTTGGGCATCAATAGGCGGGGGAAGGGAGCGTGCAGTGAACTGAGTGACTCACTCACTCACCGCCCGCTAAACTCCGTAGAAAGTTTTAAGCTTTTAAAATTTCACCGTAAGGCCTCGTACGGTTTACTGATTTACAGCCGCGGAGAGAAGTTTAAAACTGCAGATGCATGTGCAATGTGCAACTTCAGACACCTAAATGTTTATTTATTTAGATTTCATTCAGCTTCTTGACTAGATTCTGGTTTGACGCAATTTTGTTACTAATTAAGTGTTAATTTACTTAGCATTAGGTTAATCATTATCATCAGCCCATACATATATATGCCTATGTATTAGTCCACTGCTGGACATAGGCCATAATGGCCATGGCGCCAAAGCGCCCTGTTTTCAGCTTCACTCATCCAGCACCTGCCAGCAGTCTTTCGAAGATCGTCATCCCACCTGGCCGGAGGGCGTCCTACACTACGTTTGCCGAGTCGGAAATTTATTTTATTTAACTAGAATTATTAGGTACCTACCTACCTAACCTACTTATACTGTGCAAGAAAGTAGGTAATCTGTTTTACGAGCTCCTAATAGGTACTAGGTACAACCACCAGAGCATGGTACAATACAATCACTACCCATGCACCTCTAAATCTTACTCTAATCCTTACCGTCATAGGGGGTACCGGGTGTAATGTACAGAGGCGTTCATCATTTACCCCCTTACCCCCCTAATAGGTATACCGGATTCGAATCCTGCAATTATTTCGATTTTTTTTCTTTTTTCCCAAAATACGATGCAAAGCACTATGGTTTAGTTTTTGCATTTAGTTAAAGATTGCTTGAAGTTCTTCAACATTATTGTTGGCGTATATTTTAGCTATTAGGGGTATAGCAAATACTGAACGCTACTGTAACTATTAGGGTACGGTTGAGACGAGACGGAAGCAGATAAACGAACACAATCACAGACAGGAGCGATCGATACGGTCGCGGAGACACAGATGGCCTCAACTCAACATGGACGCTATTGACTCATTGTTACCTGCCTGTCTAGAATCTAGCGAAATTGTAGAACCAACGATAAAATCTAGAATCAACGATAGTTATACCGTCTTTATTTCTGATATCTTCCCTTCTTCTGATGATGTAGGTGAATGTAGGTGTGGAATGTGTAGGACCAACATTTTTAGACGGTACCAAGGTAGGGTTTAATTTAAATGTTAGATTCGAAGTTTCTTCCTAAAAATAAAGGAAACCGAATTTTGTTACACGGCGAAGTTATGTTATCGCTACATAGTATACAACAAAGTCGCTTTCTCGGTCCCTATATACCTATGTCCCTTTGTATGCTTAAATGTTTAACACTACGCAACGGATTTTAATGCGGTTTTTTTAATAGATAGACTGATTCAAGAGGAAGGTTTATACGTATAATAAAACCGTGCGAAACCCGGGTGGGTCACTAGTAGGAAACAACTTGTACCTAACTCTCAGACTGCATGTAGTCAAACTGCAGATGTGGAATGAGGTAGGTAGTTTACCTACATTATTATTATAACAAATTACATACATTTCTCTTGCGCAGGTGTACACGTACCTCACTTCGGTATTATAACAAAAGGTTGCTAATGAAACTAGTCATCCTAAGCCGTCGTGAATGACCTAGGCACATAACTAGGCATTCAAGTAAGAAACAATAAGACTTCTACCTAGCTTTCAAATAAGGATTTACGCAAGATATCTTTAGACGTTACGAAGCCACAAGGAGTACGATACGACCATGGCCTTGCTTCTATTTATACGCTCGCATTCCGCAGGATCATACATAAATACCTACTTACTACTCTGGAAGTATTACCTACTGCGGTGACCTTACTGTCGTGCTAGGATGTCCCTACAAGGAGCTGTGAGCATCAGACATGGATTGACCTTCTAAACCAAAGGCAGGAAAATGAGAATCAGGTTTTTAAAGTTTCTGTCCGTCTCTCACTATCTCTGTATAATTCTCACAGAACACATCGCTGTGCCAAAAACAATTGCTTCATTGGCGAAAAAGGTCTCGTAAAATAATGGACTGGCAGACTAAATAATTTATAACTTTAATGGTGAGATAGTTCGGAATGGGAAATAAGCGGCTCCAGAGTCTCATTCAGCCGGTCTATCTAGGCATCTACCTATTCTAGTTCGGTTTCTCAGATTTATTAGGTATTTCAAGCTTCGGTCAATAATAAATAACTGATCGATGACTTCAAGTAACCCATTTACCGTATTTGTTCTAGGATTGCGATTTAACAAACTCATAAATTGTTTCAGTCAGATGTGAGATGACGCTAAGTAGGCAGATAAGATACTTCTGATAAAAGATGGCGGACTTCAGATAAAGCACGAATTTACGGCTTACTCCATCGAGCACCGTTATCTCTTCGTATCTGAGAAATCCTTAAAAATTCGTTCTTTATGTACATTGGCAAGATATCGTTCTTGAAAATGTATGACACATTTAGTAAATAAATAAACATTGGTCTGCACTCGAAGCACGTTCGATACGCCCGTAACAAAGAGTCATATCATCCAATAATCACATTTAATGACGCCATACATTTACAATAGCAGCCCAGTTTGGTTCGTTTCCTTGTACGCTAACCGAAAGTTCAAAAACCTTATACATCATCTTGTTTATTGCATTCCGCTTATTCTTTCCGAGTCTCTGACGCTCTGTCGACGATAACTAAGAAGATTCAGGGCCTCTACTCACTAAAACGAATGCGAAATATGCGGACCGAAACGCAACTTCTCCGAATATTCGGCACAAACCGTACTCTAGGACCACTTCGCATTCAACTTCGGCCATCGAATTTACTTTCGTTTCTTCGGAGTGAATGAAAACTGATCACGCTAATTGGCTATGAGGCTTTTAGCCGAAATCCCTTTGCTTGACTGTGTAAAGCCATCTTTAAGGTTTAAAGTTGACATAATCTATGGAAAAAGTGGACTGACATTGTCAGAAATGACAGATCAACAGAAAATCGGAGTTGCTACAAACCTAACTATCTATCTACATATCTGTTTGTTTTGTTTGTTATTTTTATGTTTTGTTGATCTATCTGCCATATTCAGTCATAACTTGCCGACCGGACCTTTGTGAATTTGTTCTTGCGTCAAAATATGACGTGCTGCACAGCATAACAACTGACAACAATCCGCGATTATTAGGATAGTCACAGAGACTTGACGAAGGGCTTTCTGCGGTCCACCGCCGATGGCCACCTACGAGGCCCTAATCACCACAGCTTGCAGAGTAGCAGGTCGATTTGTTGCCTGTACCACGAGTTGAGCAAAGTATGTACCTGGTAGATATTATTATTTCGTTCTAGATGTTAAAGTTGAATTTCATTTAAAATTTAATTACCTAATCATACTTTCAGGAAATACAAAAGCAGCAGGTGAACACGGCGGCGTTGTACTGTGCGTCTGTGCCCCAAAGCCTCACTGAGCTACTGCAGAAGCATGGTGAAGAAAAGATAGAGGTGCTGCGAGGGCTCAAAGAATGACTTACTTACCGCAGTTGTAAATGAACTTGTGGATTTAATCAAAAGTACTTCTACCACATCCGTCAAATCTTATGAAGCATGGTGCTTTAGGTTTAAAACTAAAAATGGCCTGCTGGTTTGATTGGAAAATGCTTACCCTAACAGTATACCGTATTAGTAAATATATAGTAGTAACCAATAGACAGTATTTAGCTATAATTTAATTTATGTACCAGAGTTCGATAGAAATCTTTATAAAACCTAAATTGTTTTAGTAAAGTATCTTATTACAGTTAACTATATGTTGGTATGAAAATAAAGTTTTTTAAACATAAACCTACCTAACTTCTAAATGATTTTAAGGCCCGGAGCAGACCAGCAAGGTAGATTAAATATATTGTTGGACATGAAAATATCATATTGTGGGATGTGGATATTAATGAGGAAAGGAAGTTTTAGGTATAATGATTTATGATTCAATGTGATAAATAGTTTGATTTTTTTAAAGTTGGTTTTGTTATAACTTGTTTTCATAATTTTAGCTTATATTTTACATAGAGTATCTTTATTAACAACGAAAATTACAAGCAAGGAATAGAAAAATTAAAGAAAAGACTAGTATTTACAATTGAAACCATTGAGCTAACTGCAGACGGTTGCAAACAGTATAAAGGTAGCTCAATTGATCCATGTCAATACCAGTCGGAAGCGTCCCCAAGACACTGGCTGCATTACCACGCTGTATGACAATGCTGATGCGCTGAGACAGATATAGCTCATAGAGTATGAATACAAGTTATAGAAAATGTTTAGCTAAATAATATTTGATAACTATGTATTGTTGATGTAATTTATTTACCTATGTGAATGTTATTATGTCACTATATGGTTACCCCTATATTCATAGTGGTCTGTTGATTTGAACCAATTGGTAAGCAATTTCAGCAACATGTCAATGCAATTTTAGTTTATGTGATACAAATATTTATGTTTTGTGTATGGTTTTTCAATAAAAGATTATTGAATAATTACTAATAATGGTTTTAATTTTATTTATCATATAATATAAGAATCAGGTAGTATAATGTAGCCAAGCACTTGTCTGGTTCATCAACTATGTAGGTAACTTATTTATTCTAAGCTGCTGTGCGACTAAGGTTGTCCTCATAGACCATCCCCTTTGCAGAGCTGCCTAGGTGGATGACTGGTTTTCTGCAGCTCTTGGAGCAGGCCGCCTTCTCTCCTCTTCTATATCTGCCTCCGAAAGTTCCATTTCAACCATATTTTCACTAAGGCACATAGGTATTGCCTATTATAATACAGCAGGCAATTGTAATTTTTCCTGCTGTTTCTGGTGAATGATGGAAGACTCGCACTTAATAGGCATCTAAAGCTCCCTTTAGTAGCCCGAGCTAGCTTTTTCTGTATTTTACAACTTTATTGTACTATATCAACATCAATGGTTTTTTTGTGCCTCGATACACCGCCGCGCCGTGCCGTCTTCGGGAAATCTTTTGATCATGCATGAGAAATCTCCAGAGCGAAAAGATACCTTGCCATTATAGTAGAACAAGGGCAAATTGAGAGTCCGAACTCGAACAATACAAACATAGAGAATGTGGAAACTCTAAAAAATTGTTTATGTCAATAAACTATGAGAATGTAGAATGCAGAAATGAGATGAAGTACCAAACGAAAATTAAAACGATAGATAAGATGGTTTCGTTGCAATGTTCGTTTTATTTGGTTGAATTGACACATTTCGCGTTGTCAAGTTCATATTCACGTTTCGTTTTTAATGCTCCAAGAGTACCAAATACGACATCGATTGTCTAAATATGTTTCGTCCGTTCGTTCTTTCGTACGAAAGTAAAAACGAAGTCACCTAGAGTACCAATTTGCACGAAAACGAAAGCGAATCTTCGATTTTTGGCAGCCCGAGTAGACCCCCTGAAAACATGCCTTCATCACGCTAACAAGTTGTTCGGAACGTACTATTCGCAAGACTTTTTTTCGTGACGGGCGGCGGGAGGTAGGTAGTTTCATAAAACTCCGTCTGTGTCGGGAACTTACTCGCAAATCTAATTTGGTGGCAAAGAATTCCTGGAAGACTGCATACGATTCTATTTTCCGCTATGTATCATCCAATCAACACGAATATATCTACATATAGTTCGTTAGCTTTCTTCGAATATTGTAAACAACTGGATAAAATTTGTGAAATACGTATGGCGGAATCTTAGTAAATACGTAAATTTAGGCATGCATGATTTCAACTTATGCGAGTCAATAACGCTTGATAATATTTACCCAGTTTTGATGAGAATCAACAAGGCACAAAGTCAATAGTTAGTTAGCAATTGATTAAATATGGATTGAGTGCAAAAATGATAAGCTAGAACGACTCACTTTATTCGATGAGAGATATGACCAAACTATATTATTATAATATTCCCATTCTGCCATTTACGACAACTGTGAAAACTGTTGAGTAATAAGAAATAAACTGGTGGAGTCGTCCTCGGTAAAATAAAGAGCAAATCGAAATACCATTGGGAAATCAGGAAATGCACTAAATTATTGTCCAGGAAAAGAGCGCGACTTGGCTTCAAAGACCTGGTGGAATTAGACTTGGCTACCAGTTGCAGTATTTGGCCTTCATCCAGACTCTGAAACCGTTCCAGTCAGTGCGGTCATTCAGCACTAAACACCGGCTCTAGTATTTATATGTAAATGATCTGCCGGCGAGACGTAACGGTACCTGTAGCTAACCAGTGCCCGGAGAAAAATGACTTCGTCTCGAAGACGGAACTAATGAAAACTGTGCGAATGAAATTAGAGCCAGAAAATGTTTGTATGAATGTGGAGTAGTGCCGAAGAATGATTTTAGTTAAAAACTAGTATGTACTACCTACACGCAAAGTTTGTAAACATATGGGTATGCGAGTTTTTAAACATTTTGAAGGTCAAGATTCCAGGATAAAAATCCAGTTTATTAAATACCTACTCAAATTAAATCTCAAAACTGGAAAATGTAACCGATGAAATGATATGCTACAGCTGTGCTACAGATAAATCCAAATAAATGCAAAGATTTGTATTTTTAGTGATTATTGTAACTATTGCGACGAAGCAAACGACATTCTTTCTTCGTGAGGACTTTTTACTTAGGATTACTGTCCGGAACTGAGGCCAATGTAAGTAAACTAATGCACCTACTGGCAGAGTATTCAAAACAACTCCATACAGCCATTGTTAGGTGCCAAGTACTTAGGTACTAGAGAGTGCCTCACACATATCGCTAAGTACCAAGGTGCACCTCTTACGTTGGAATAATATACGCAATGAAGAACGGGTAGGACCTGTTTTAGCAGGTGACCTCCGCGGTGGTTTCATGTCATCGCGAGCTTTCAGTCGAGTTTATTCCATAATAACTAAATTTATAACTACCAGGAAGGTATAAACTGATAGAGGGCCTAGGCTTTCATTGAATAGTTATGTAGATCAGTAGAGGAATAAACGCGAGTCGAAGCATAACTCTAGCGCAAACTAAAAATAACTATGCCAAAATCAAAAACGAGACCTATAAGTAATGCATGCATGGCAATGCATCGCAAAATACTGCGTCGTAAAAATGGTCGAGCTTTCCAAACAAAAGAAAGTATTTTATGCTCGTCAAGTAATAAAATAGCCATTATTCTACGTTTTCTGATCAACCACGAGACGAAGTCAAGTTTTCTAGATTTTATGATACTTTCCAGTGCGTAAAGCGCGCAAAAGCAACCCATGTATGGACCTAACTACCAACTTATTATATCAACCGCAGTTTTATGGATCTATCCACGACTATAAAGTAACGAGTGGCTGAGAACTAGAACATAACTTGAACGATAGGTAGCAATCTTAGTCAGGAATATTTCTTCAGAGTTATTCTATGATCTGCCTTTGTCAGATTTCATAGCGGAGTGCCGAAGCTTCACAAATCAGTCAATTATCTCCCAATAAAAGGTCTATAAAAGCAATTCAACGGTTATTCTTAGAGTTTGGAGGGACGGAGAACTTACAAATGGCTTTATCCCTTTCCAGAGCGACCCTATTTTCTATGGCAAGGGCACAGAGTGGGGACTCCCTCGCCAACCACTTGGCAATAAGAACCACTCTCGTATCAGTAATGAGTTACATTTAGATGCCGGCTTGATGGGAAATAGCGTAATTTATCTTGTGAATCACACTAATGAACATCACGATCTTGTAGTGGATGTATCAATTGGATTCGAAGATAATAGGATTACCTAATATTTATCAAAGGAAAATAGTTGTCATTTACTGTAGACAAATAAAGGACGTCGAAATTGTGATCAAAAACTGTGTACACATAAGATTTGAGCCAAATAAACGCTGATAGGAAATATAATTCTAAACAGTAAGTAACTAAGCTGAGTGTAGGTAGACGATAAAGTCATCGACCTAAAACGCTAGCTCGAGCATCAAAAACGTCTCAAATTTTATGGAGCATTAAGTTGGCTTGGCAATTAAAACTTTTCAAGTGAAGCGTCGTCGCCTCACACGGACGCTGCAACTTCTAATCCAGCAGACAATAGATAGCAAAGAGATGATCCCACGCGATTTAACCTTACTATGATATGAGGTCATTCTGTTTCAAAGAAAACTAGAAAGAAAACCTCTTTTCATACTTTATGAACTACGACGATAATATATTCAAAACATCTGACCGTAATGTTCCTATAAAACGACACAAACGTCATAAAAACATAAGCAATAGAATGGAGCTTTGCCCTTCGTCGGGGTCGCCTACAACTTTTTTATTTTATTAAACAGTAGGTACAGCAGCCCCAAATGCCGGAATGGGTGACTCCCCTCGCCGCGGTGTATCGATCTCCACGCCACACAGGGTACCTAGGGCTTCGCAAATGCCATTTGTTTCTGCCAGGGCGTTGTGCTTCGGTGGATTAGAGAATATTGTGTTCCGAACTTAAATATTTCCTTTTATAAAGTTTCCTCTTTTGTAGGGACTGATATTAAAAAGTAATTTAAAAAATAATTATTTAACATCTTCTGATTATTGATAATGTAGGCTGCTGCAACTATCACATTTTTGAAATTTATGTTTCCAAAGTTGAAATGCATTTCAACTGGCAATATTATGGTTAGGTACTTATAGTCTAGAAACCCCGTGTTAGACTGGAATTAACTAAGAATTCTTTATCGTCAATAAAATTAATTTACTCATTTCTTTCAGAGCAGTTTTATCTTTGTTTAAAATCTGAATTCTGATCAAATGTCACATTGCAAATCCGTCAGCCGGTCATCCCCTCACAACGGGGTATTAATTCGATTAATTTCCTTGCAGACAGCCCTACAGTAGACATTAGGGGTGCGTGGGGGCCTCGCTCGACCAATCGATCCCGGATTCGGGATGTCCCATCCTCCCTTTCCCTCAGCCTGGGAAATATACCATTCTCTTTCTAACATATAGGAACATTTTGTCTGAAGTCTAAACGGATTTTATTCACCAAACGCTACGCTGATTCAGATGAACCTGGCGTGAATGGAGGTCTCGAAAACAAAGATAGAAGCAAACAGAACACTAATTCATCGAAACAAACTGAGGAAAATTAAATAGGCTGAGTAAAAAATTCCTATAAATTCAATCAACAGGAAAATTCATGAACAAAGTCACAACCGTATTCCGAGTAGCTAGTGACATGTTTAGAGCATAAGGCAACTTAACCAAATAAAGTTTAGAACGATCAAACGTTTGGAAATAAAAGCGTGTTTGAAAACAAAGTCGACTTGCTATTGTTAGTTAACAATGCAGGTAATAAGCATGCATAAGTGTGGATAATTGATGTGGAGATAATTATAGATTTGGTGAATGATTGCCGTGGTACGAGCTATGACGCGTGAAAGCGGCGAAAGTTACCACGACACATCTCCATGGACCCGTTACAACTCTTTTGTTGTTACTATGACGATGGTTTCTTTTCGATATAGTACTCAATGTTTTTGGAAGTAAACAAGAACACGTTTGATCACCGAGTTCAACAGAGATAAGACCAGCTTTACACATAAACGAGAAAAAACTGAACCAACCAACATCTGTTCACTCTTTACATGATTCATGACCAACTTTTCCATAAAAGTCAAGCAACTTAAGAAGTCAGTTATTTTATTGAATGTTAAGTAAGTGTCTACTTATTCAAAACAACGAGCCGTTATGGACGACATGTGTTTGTCAGATTTCTATAAATAGCCCACAGTGATACAAACTTGGAGTTCGTTAACCAGAGGCGCCCTACACTTTCAATGGCTTTGCTCATCAGCTGAGAATGTCAGCGAGTTAGAATAACTGTAGATAAAATACTGATGAATGTAAGTGCAAGAGCTTACACCAAAATATATAAGTTGCTAATCAGTTAGGTACTAAAGCAGAAACAAAGGAATATGATAAAACTAAAACAAGCGATAAGAGGATTATTTTTAGTGAGATGGGTTAATCTCTAAAAGGTAGAAATGTAGCGTAGGAAAGTACGAAAATTGCCTAAGATTAAGTAATTTATTTTCTTATTTTCTACTAACAACATTTGAATAATTGTTAGTTTTAAATTAAAGTGAATCATTAAGTTCCTAAAACGATAGAAGTCATCAAAGCATAAAATATCAGGTCTGTAATGAGAAGATCGCAATATTTTATGGCAAAACAGTTAAATGCAGATTTTGGGCTAGTCCAATCAGAATGTCGGGTTGAACGAACCATCATCGTGGCCGGTAATTGTATTAATTATCATAATAATATCGCACGATTAACGAACCACGGCGAAACTGTTAATTCGCTTTTTGCCTACGTTTCACGAACAAATTGTTTAACGCCCGAAAGAAAACGTGCTTCGATTGCACTTCCCGATGTCTAAGGAAACAGAATGCATGACATTCTTGCAATTTGTGAATAATAAAGTTATATTTGACTAAGTAACAGAGTAAAGGAAAAAGGTTTCTAGCAGTTCCTGGAATGAAAACATTGATACCGCTGCTAAAGAAAGGTGCACTATTAATGTACCAACCAACATTGCATTAATTAATACCATGCGAGCTAAGTGTTCCCTCTTAAAAAATGAGGGGGTAGTTTAAACAAAACAGATTCAATGACGTATACTTACAAATAGGTAGGTACCTACCTAATTTAATTTAAATGTAGGGTCACTAACCATACATTTTATTTACCCATGATTTTATCCCTATTCCATGTTCCTTCCTTCCCGTACCCTTTATGACGATATAATAGATCGATCAAGAGGAAAAAGGATGTAATAAAATTTGCAATCAAATCACGTTCAGCTTAAAATACTTCGTTCCGTACGCAAAGAGAATACAATTGATTGGTATCGGATAGCGGATGTTAAGTGCATACCTTTCATACAGACAACAAAGAAGAAAAGATGGCTTACGCACATTCACAACTTGGTACAAAAAACTGTTGTGAAAATCGAACGACCAAAAGCCGCGCCTTGCTTTCAAATCGTGCCGTACTGTACCTACCCATAAAATTGTCAAATCAAATTGCATTATCAACGTCGATCAATGCCTCCCCAAATGCAGACTGCGTCCGTAAATTGGAACCACGTCTACCGGCCGGTCCCGAGGGAGGCTTAGTTAGTGTTAATTACCCACCCAAAACACGATCAAAGTTACCCTACTTTATACCTCAATAATTTAAATTATTTTTAGTAGATTTGTGATATATTTCTGTGGTAAAGAAAATTGACTTACCAAGTGTAATTTCACGTAGAAATGTCGAGTACAGACGTGCACACAGGTCCGTTGTCCAAATGCTACTGAGGACCGGCGGCGGCGAACGGAACGGACTGCGGTTGGCGGGCGCAGGGGTGGAAACACACGGTGAGGCACAGCGGCGGAATAACTAATCGAGATGATTCATACATAGGACGATACAATTCAAATAAAGAAAACTGCGTATTGATGATGTCATTAATCTGATCGTCACCCCTTTCTGTAAGATATGAATCACACGAGAACTTACTTTCATAAGTACCTACCAATTTTATCTTTTGTTTTTATTATTTCTTATCGCGTCCCTAGTCACTGCCTTTTGTTTTTATATTTTTTAAATCCGTCATTGCGCTACAGCGATCAGGCAGGATCACGCTATGATTATAAGTTTTAACTAAATCTAAAAGTAATGACATTTCAATGTTGTCTAAATTGCAGGAAACGAAGTTTATTTCCAGGCAATCAATTTTAATAGATTGATAGTTAGATACTAAAAAAAAAACACCCTAACAAAGCGAGTAGGTACGTCAGGGGTGTTTTTTTCCATAATGATCTACCTCAGTTGATCATTTGATAACATTGTCGTATAGAAACTCAACTGGCTGCAGTACCTCACCGCGAGCCCCAACATGATTCATCATCAAGCGAGGGGACTGTCAGTGCAAAGCGCTACTCCTCGTTGTTTTTATTTTAACGACGAAATTAAACATGACATCTTCTAAAACTTAACATAAAACACTAAAACCGTTAGGTATGCATATCCGATTCCTGAAAAATAAGAAATCGTTTAGAAAGTTATGAGATGTGGAAAATTTGGTTTTTCAAACTATTTTTCACTTTAGCTATTAGCATATAAAAACAAAGACCTAAATATATCTACCTGCCGAAACTCCTACAAATAGCATACCTACTAGTTGGTTTTAGAAACAAAATATAAACTTAGAAGTATTATGGAATATTGTTTATTAGTCTGAGATGAAACCTACGAAGTTACTGAATCCTATGAACTTACCTTGTGTTTGAACAGATTCTGTTTAGGACACACTGTTTGAGACACTGGCGCATGGCGGCGGAACATAAACGTGGTATTGGTAGGTAAGGTAAGGCATTTGTGTCATTCTCGGTTATAAGGAAAATAAACACATCTAAAAATAGTAAAATTAAATAGTTACTTACATTTATGTGCTTGAAGATCATCTTGATTGACAAAGCAGCTTTTTCTTGGAACACTTTCGAGATGCATAAATATGTATTAATAAATTAAAGCTTTTTATATTATCTTAAAATCAGTCATAGGTATTCAAGTATTTAATGGAGCATTCTTAGTTTTCAAATTAAGTAAAAACGTTTTTACGTTAAGACTCAATGTTTTTTAGCAGGTGAACTCAGACTATACAGGTGAATGATAATTTGTCAAATTAAAGAAGTATTTGCTATGCCACTGAAATTTGACAGGCCCTCCTCCAAAGTCCTCTCTATTTTCATTCCTGTTCGACGTAAGTTTATAAATCAATAATCAAACATTCGGTTACAATAACAAAACGATTAATTAAACGGCCAGCATTCTGGGTACTCTGCATTCTGGTGACGGCTTAGAACCTAAGCCCGTAAAAATCTGATTTTTAAGAGTTTGTTATTATTGTAAATACTTACTACCTGTTCAAATATTATTTAATAAAGAAAACAAATAATAAATTTTATGATGATTTTCCCCATTTTTTGAATGATAGATAATGCAATAAAATTATTTACACCTTACATTATTTTATTACACATTACCTACTATACACCTACTTTTAGAAAAATTTAATCTCAAGATTCTGTTCTATTGATGTGTTGGTCACATGGTATGTAATGTACATATTAACCAATAACATTTTTAACATTTTTTATCTACTTATACCTAAACACTTACTTAATGGTAAGTTTTTACATAATAATATCTCACAAAAACCTTACTCAGAGCAGAGTTAATTCATGTGAACAACATTCTGGGACAGGATTACAAATTATAAATAAAAAATCAGATATGCTGAAAAGAAAATTTTTATTTATTAATATTTTTTTCTGATGTATCGAGTATTTTTTTTTCGATTTGTTACTTTTCTTTATATTTTTTTCAAAGTGCATAAAGTTAGTTACATGACATGGGACAACAATGGTTAGTAGTAGTACCTATCTAAATAATATCATTTCGATAGAAAAAATCTATATACAGAGATCTTTTAATGGACTAAAATGTATAGGTACTAATTTAATAAAAATATTTTCCGATAAAGACTCTATAACAAGAAACAAAAGATAAATCCTCTAGCGGTAGGCTGGATGGTGGGTTTGTATTATCTAGTTGAATATTTATAACTACAGAAGCAATGACTCGTTAAACCAACATTATTTATTAATGAACAAATCCTCACTTATAGATTTACTAACAAAGCAAAGAACAATACAGGGTGAATTTTAAGATATTTATGAATGCAAATTGTGAAAGATCCGCGCGGTATTGAGAAAGAATTCGGGTCTATGTTTGGGAAATAAATTGATTATTTAGGTCTTTTGTTTTACTTGAAAATGATGTAAGGTGTTTTCTTCGCCAGTTTTATTTTATACTTTCAGTAATTGACCCTATATCGACATTCACCGGCTTGATAATAGAATCAAACATATTTTATAATGAATTTTGTATATTAGAAAATATATTAAAAATGGGTTGACAAAAAAAATCCTGGACAAGAATAAGTTTGATTCTATTATCAACTCGGTGAATGTTGTTGATATAGGTTCGGATCTTCTACTAATTGGCAATTTGCAACACTTGGGTAATGCTGAAAGGACCAGTATTATGGAATTTTATATTACTGTTTGGTTTACATACAATAAAGTATTTTATGATTAGGAAGTATCTTACTATTATAATAAACGGAAATTGAAAATATTTTAGTAATAAGATTTCACCCTGTATACAGCATGTCCCACTGCGATGGGACAGAAGGAAAAGCAATAGGAAGTTTTACTTAAATAAGGATATTTGTATAAAACGTGAATCGGTTGAGCCTAGCCTTACTTTGACAGCTTAATGTAAAAAGTCTTAAACATAAACCTAAAAGCTAGTCCGATATACCATTCCTTTCCTTAAGACACCTATCATACTCTAATAACGATTCTGATGGAGTTTTGGCATTGAAAAACTAACCTAAAAGAAAGATAACGAAGCGCTTTTTGAGATTAACCTAATTTTCTGCATAAATATATATTATCAAGCTCTGTTCGGTGGAAAACGTCTTTCACAGCTTTCATTTACATTTTCATTTAATTTGAAAGTTTCTCATACATCATCACTCAATTCGCCTTCCATCATCCATTCATCAGGTCTCGCATGGCGAGAATTAATCTAGGTATCACAACAAAAAGACGCTCTACGTTATAAATAAATAAGAAATTAAACTTATTTCCCGGCCGCAATAAATAAAACATAGTGAACATACTACAGCATTATCCGTACATCATTGAATATGGTGGGAAACATTAAATATCACGGGGCTTGGGGTAGCACCACACACTATAGTGTGGTGCTACCTCAAGCCCCGTGACATTTAATTCACCATAGTTTGCGGTGTTTTGAGTTTTCCAATATTTTGGAAATCACTAATATTTGTAAATCTAGCACTATTCTACTTTGTTTCCTAATCCTGATTGTTTAAAAAGTTACACCGCTTTTAAAAATTTAATGAGTTTACGAAGCATAAATGTGTCTTGATTCGCTCCATAAAGGCTCGAATCAAAGCTGCGAAAATGGGGACAATGTTTAAGACATAGATCAACTAATTTACCTTTATGTACAACTAAATCGCGCTTACAAGTTTGAACATACTTACGCATCGCGCGTACTCCTTCCTAACCCCGTATGAATTGACCTACCCACTCGGTTCTAGAACCCAATTTATGTTTGTAAACAATGGGATTTATAAGAACTATAGATCGAATCGAATCGATCAAAGGAAATAGCAAGTTCCAAAAAATGTTTGGCAATGACGCCTTTCATTCGTCCGTTTTCAACATCGAACACATTTTGAGTTGTTTAATTATGTGTTAATGAAGTTTTTAAGTAATTTTATTTAATTACAATGTTTCGTTTTCAATTTCTAAGTTCTTTCATAAACGAATGTCGTTGTTAACAAATTTTGATTCAAGAACTGAGTATACCTTGCACATGAACGTTCTAGCGAACCCTACATGACGACAGCTTTGAGTACATTGCTGATCTTACAGTTACAGACGGGGCACCTCTTAGCTTTAGCCCAGACCTTTTTGGCGCAGCCGTAGCAGCAGCAGATGTGTGCTATTCGGCCGTGCACAAACACCCCCGACTTGGGCTCCGTGATACAAATCACGCACAGTTCCTTCTCCTCCACTCGCTCTATCTCTTTCACACTATTCGCGATTACTTTCTTGGTAATAACAGAGTCCTCTACAGTGATCGCGGGATCGCTTATAGTTTTAGCAAGCGGGATGACTTCTACATCGGATTCGGAATCGCTGGAGGAAGGTGAGTACTTGGGACGTTTGGATACCCTATCAGCGCTTTCGGATCTGCGTTTTTTGGTTCTAGTAGGGTTCTTACAATCGAGTGGCTCCTCCTGGCTGGGCAGTGAGAACACGCCCGAGTCCTGGGACAGGCTGAGCGGCTGCGACGACATGCTGGAGTACTGCGAGGACGGCTGCGATAGGGCTCCGGAGGCCGGGTCGTTCTGCCGCTTGTGCTTGCGTCGTGGTCGCGGAGGGAAGAAGTTCTTGCGGTTCTGGAATGGAGGATGACTTTTTCGTTAGCATTTATTACTACGACTCAAATTTTGTTATTATTAGTAGTACTGCAAAGCAACGCAGCCAGCGTATTGGGGACGCTTCTGTCTTGATTTTTTTTGCAACATTGCAATTTGTTCCAATTCTTTCTTTGTAATTTTCTTTGTTTATAAAAATGTTAGTTAAGTACCTACTATACGTATTGGTAATCACATCTGTGATCACAGAAACAAACTGAAAGTTTGTCCTATGTTGTTAAGTTAAATAGAGTTACCTTATAACATTTCTGGCAATATCTATAGAGCGGGTTGTTGTTGGCGACGCGACACTGTGCGCAGTTCCAGTAGTCGTGGAAGTCGACCTCGGAGTCAGAGTCGGACGGCGGCGCGCAGGCCGAGTCCGTGTGCTCGGAGTCCGCGAACACGAGCTCGTTCTCGACCACTGACACCTCCACCACTTTAGTCTTTATTAGATCACTCTGGAAGTAAACATTTTGATGTTGAAAGGTTATAGAATCAACTCTAAAACTAATCTAACAAGGTAAAGATTTCTTGTTCGCTTCTTTACTTTACCTTAAAAGATTGAAGTGAACAAAAATCAAAGTGAGCACTTTATTTCATAATTTTAACTATTTATAACATGTAATTTATGACGTGCCCAAGAGTCCTGTAAGGTCTAGGTAACTCTAAAGATTTGGATTTTTGATTTTTTAGCACACAGCCGCGACTTTGAAGCTTCTTGCGATTTTGCGAGGGCCTTCGAGGCTTCGGGTAGAAATAGCTTTCTAACAGTTTTTTCCGTGTGAAATACTTATTTTGCATATCATCATCAGCCTATATTAGTCCACTACTGGACATAGGCCTCCCCTAATGAGCGCCATATCTTCATTTTGCATATGTTACCCGTCATTCTGATTTTGGTTATATTCCATTCGCAATAGTCCCTGAATATAATGGTACAGTCAGGTAAGTAAACTCACATCACTACAGTCCGTGGAGTCCGCGTCCAAAGGTCCGTCCTCTTCAGACTCCGTGACCGGCTCATACTCCACCGTGTCGGAATCAGCCGCCTCCGTGTCGCTGGTGTCCCGCGCGATATCTACAACACACATGACTAACAACAACGGGCCGAGAGCGCTGCCCTGGCCGACCCCGATACAAGTCAATCTTTTTTTCTGTTGTTTTTTTTATACTTTTTTTATACTATGACCCTTTATGTAGATGAAAATGCTAATTAAATTATGGTCTATTTTTTGGAAATTTCTTTTTTTTCTGTGTGTTTTCTTATGATGGGTGTATTGTTTTTTTTTTTACTCTTCATCATGTAATATTTTTTCTTTGTTTTCTTTTCTAAATATGTTAATGTTTCTGTATTTTTTTGTCTTTACTTTTTTGCCATATTTGCTGCTTTATCACCATTTTCAGTATTTTTTTCAATAATCATCTTAAGATAATAAACAATACATAAAATTTCATGCAAAAACTGTGATAAACTGTTAGTAGATAAACAGTCATGTATGATAAGATTAAAACTTTCGCTAACAGTTTATCACATTAATTAGAACAATACAACATTTTATTATATCAAGGAAAATGACAAACTCTTGAAAAGGGTTGGAATGGTCGAATTAGAGTGGTGACGGCAAAGTGTGGCTTAATTCCTTCTGTATTATAATGTCCCATTAAACATGGTTGTGAAGCGATGAAAACAGCAATCTTTAACCCATTACAACCCAAATCAAATTAAAATTGTTATGATAAACATAATTTACAATCACATCACACTTGAGATAAAGCAAGCAACCTCTCAGATATTGATTACTTAGGATGCGTTCGCGAAACCAAATATTGTGATTAATAATGCTAAATTCATTGTACTTGTTTGCTGATCATGTATTACGACTTGTTTGCTGATTATGCACATATTATATCTCAAGGTTACTAGCTCTAGTCACTAGAACTAAGTACAAAGGTAATTAGTCTGGATTAGATGGATGAATAGGAAATGTCTTCAGGTCCTTGGGTCCTGTGCCTGGGCAGACCTGGCTGGGAGACCGTGACGGCACCATGTCATCTGACAATACCATCAAGATTATTTATATTTGCTATCATTGTGCAAGATTTCTAAATACGGTTTTCGAAATTTCGTAGAAAAAATAGAAATCTGTGTGTTCCGTTTAGACTTGAAAATTTCTGGAATTTAGATATTTTTAACTGTTATAGTTTTTTAGTATTCATCATCATTAGCAACTGCTGACCATTGGCCTCTTCTGATTGTATGCTAGTTTTGTAAATAGTTGGATGCTTACGTATGTATAAAATGTAGGTTTGTAAGTTAGGTATAAATACAAAAGTAGTTTAAAAATATGAAACAATACTATTTTTCTAATTATTTCTTCAATCTAACTTTAAAACAGCTACCTAAGCATTTTGATTCTTCTTTGCACAAATTCAGTAAACATGTATGTTGATATAAAAAGTGCAGTAATATCAGTAAATAATGCACTTTCAGAGAAAGTCACATACAACTTTAAAACTTAGAAAAAAATTACTTAGTGACCTATTTGGAAGCTGAACAATCACAAAATGAGTAAGTAATACCTAAATAAAGAACCCAGATTACACCAACACGTAAGGACATGTCAAAACTAATTTGTTTTCCAGTAGTTGTGACGTCATTTTCGTTTTGAATAGGGTGATTCAAACAAACATGAACACACAAGCACAGAACAGACTTAGCATGATTGCATGTCGAGTGGAAGAATATAGAAAACTCATTTTAGGAAGATGCTAAGATAATTCTTCTTTTCAAATTCGTTATAAAATAAACAACTACGATTTTTTTTAACTTGTTTACAATTCGTAATAACCTGAGTTCTAAAGATAGTAAGAGCCTATAATTTCTTACTATCTTATACAAAAAAATATCAAAATTTGTCCAACCCATTCCATTCATTCAAATGATTTGTTGCCATGAATTCAGCTTGGGGAATTCCCTTTTAAAGTTTTTGGTTACCCCATCACATCTTCCCAGAATGAGTTTATTGTTCCCAGATTTTAAACAACTTACCTACTTTGAATGCAGTGTCAAGTTAAATAGGTATTTTGTCACAGGATCTACATAAATAGCTCTATTTATAAACAGAAACCAGATATTAAATATGTACATAGGAAAAGGTAATTGCTAAGTATATCAAGCATCCAAAGCATTGTGTAGGAATAAATAATTAGGAAGATTAGTTATACATAAGTAGTACTTACAAGTATTTTTGATATTTTCATACTATCATAAAAAAATATGTAACTACATAGATACCAAGATGTTATTATTATAGTTGATTTTTCACTTCATACATAATAAACACCATAATAAATCTTAAGCAGATAGAAAGAAAAAAGTTTTTTACTGCTTTGTTGAATTGTGTTGCTGTTGCTTTGCTACACACTATCTTATATACTTACAAGCAATGCCATTGGCACAAGTTAAGTGCTTTCGAAACACCCAAGACAAGTTAGAACAAGTCTTGTACAGTGCATTTTGTGAAGCAGTGTGAATGACACTCAGGGACGTAAGTATGCAAATCATTATGTCAAATAGGAATTCTTGTGACCTTAGCAAACAAACAAGATATGACAAGATTTATGTATATTAGTCAGTCTTGACTGGCCTTTTTTACATTGTTATGATTGTTTTAGATTAATAAGTATAGAATACTTAGATATAACAACAACATAATAGTAGTAAGTTCAAAGTTAACCCATTTTTACATATAAAAGTTTGAATTTAAGTATGCACATAAAAAGAGAATTTACTGTGAAACAGAGATTACTGATAAAAGTACAAATAGTAAAAAACTATCTAAAGTTAGACAGAATTTTGTATTTATTTGAAAGGGTTTAAAAATTGTTATACAGATAAGGATGAGAAAATTTATGTAGTAAGTAGAATAGCCAACATGCAAATATGATGAAATACAAAACTCACACCCACAAGAACACATAATCATTCAGATTTAATATCTGCATACAAACATTTTTTTCCCAATCTTCTTATTTTATATTTCATAAAAAAAAAATTTTTTTTAATTTCTGTACATTATTATTACTTACCTACATTTAAGTACTAAGTAATAATAATGTACAGAAATATTTTTTTTTTCTAATATAGGAATAGGAAAAAAAATGTTTGCATAAAGATGTAATTTTAATTTACTTATTTTATAGAATTTTATTTCATGATTATTTACATAAGTTGAATATGTTAACTTTATTGGGATCAGTCCAATCTAGGTGTTACGTTTTTGCAACACAAAAAGGTTTAGTATTTATATTTTACAAACTTACCCGTTTCTTTCCCTTGAATACTGAAAATAGTCTCTGTTGAACAACGTCGGCTCCATGAATGTTCTGTGAACAAAACCTTGGAGTAATACTAGAACATTGTAAAAATATACCTATTTATTAAAAGCGAAAGTTTGTGCCATTGTGAAGATGTTTAACCAAAAGACATTTACAAAACTACAAAAAGGTATAAGCTGAGTTTTCACAAAATATCTGTTCTGGAATCATAATAGGGTTCTTTTTAAACCAAAAACACAGTCAAAGCAATTTTACCATAAAACATACAAGTAAAGTAAAGATGTGTAAATAACTTATCAGCTGATCTCAAGTTTTATCTATTGAATGATTAGGTAAATTTTCCTACTTACTTCAGTATTATCAAATAAAAAGAAAAATACCTGGTAGATTCCATTCCAGAGGAATGGTAGTCATTATAGGCACTGATTTGATTTTTATATAATTTAATTATGTTGATTGAAAATGGAGCTCAATGAATGAATCACTTTATGAATGGAACACAACACTACATCTACGAATCACACTATAACCTCATAATCTTCCAATGCAAACAGAGATGACAACACGAGCTAGGAGATAATGAATTGTTGTTGGCCTTCGAAACTTGGGACGCTTCGCTTGATCGCCAGAAGTGCCAGAACACTATCTGACAAGTCACAACCACCTACAAACTACTATGATGCTCAACCACCGAACCTGTTACTCTTTATGTATAGATGTGGTTGTAGGTTGTAGCGCAGAGCGTTGTAGAATGTTGATAATTATTATTAGTAATGATAACAACCAGCTCGCACCAGCTGCACTTTCCAAAAATGATGATGAACGTTCAAAACTTTGTCAAAATTAACTTTAGCTTTCGCTCACCTGCTGTTGCCATAATAAAAGAAAATAAAATAACTTTTATTTTGGACTCGAGATGAGTCCAAAATAACACTTCAACTTTCTTTGGAAGGAACTTGTCAAAACTCGTTTGGAAAATTTCAATTCAATTCAAAATAGCATAGTTCAGTCTGTTATCGTTGACTCGGATTCGGATAAATAAGTTAAACCAATTACAAGGATCGATAATTATTTATAATCCAATGACTGTCAACTATTTCTCGACGTACATTAGTTCAACCAATCACAGAGTATAGTTTTGTTCAATGAAAAAATTTGGTTCAAAACCCGATTTGATTTCTATCAACGTGGTAAAATGTTTCCACATAAAAAAGCACATTGAGCCTTGACGTATGCTTGATCCATAGACAGAATTTTTCCACTTATTTAATCAAACCATATCAAGTGGTTAGATGCCGTTGCTTGTTTGAAACATTTACTCTGAGGGTTATTGTCCAGGGTATAATAGAGAAGAAATAAGTCGTTCATTACTTGAACTTTATTTTTATCTATTGAACAATAGATAAAAATAAAGTTCAAGTAAAGTTCATCTTCTCCTCTAGACAACAATCCCTGTGCATGGCGTACGAACGTACAGTGTCGAAGTCAAAATTAAAATAATTAAACTAGGATATAATAATTTCTTATCCAATATTGTTAAAGGACAATGGGAAGTTATAGACCACCCTCCAATAGCAATAAAATGTATGACTTTGAGTAGGTCTATTCAACCGGAACAACTAATGTTAAGACATCTTTGCTGTAACAACTCTCCATTCAAAGATATAAGACCAAGCTGATAAAATCTTAAAGCAACATTTGTTACAGTGGCATTTATTTTTAATGTTATTATAATAATCAATAAGTACCTACCTAGAACCCGGTCACATTATCTCGAGACCTGGCGTCGATAGGTTCGCATTCCAGCGAGGTCTCGATATAATGTGAGCTGGTTGCAGAAAAGTATTTTATTTAATATTATTTCACAAGCGCCAGCTTGTGGGTAACATTTTATTTTATTATAGAATTTTATAAAATGTTACATAAAGATTTGTTGTAACAGCAACGCTGTAATAGCAATAGCGGTTCAGATTGTATACAGGGTGTAAAAAGACTACTATCGAAAAATGAAAGGTGGCAATCAGACCATGATTCTGAACATATTTATCGAAAAAAAAACGCGAATAAAATTTCACCTCTCTAAATTTTTTTATTTTTTTATCTAGTTACACACCCATAGTACAACACTAAGAAAACATATCAACACGAATAAACAATTTTTAAAAGCAAAAATAAACAAATTAAAAAAAAGATGTAATGTATTGCACGCAAGTTAATGACCTCAACTCAGCTGTTTATGGACGCCCGCACCACCGCTCGACTGCGCGAGCGAAATGGGTATCTATCTATCTACGCAAGATACATACATACGCTAGGTTTGCACGTAGGTTACCGCGCTGCTCGCTGGTGGCTATCTGTATTTTGCCGTCTTGGCATAGAAAGAATACACTCGATTTTCAATCTGAAGATTGTAGGATCGAACCCTTCCTAACACTTCTACTTCTATTAACAAATTGAAGATATCATTTACATTTTACCTACCTGTTCCTACTAGAATAGAATAGAAAACTCTTTTTTATTATACTTAAACCTAGGTACCACACAAAGAAAGAAAACAAAACAAAAATACTGCATGCATAGTATAAAGGGCGGTCTTATCGCTAAAAGTTCTCTCATTTCTTCCATCCAGGCAACCTTGGGATGTAATGTATGACCATGTATACTACTATTATGTATTCTGTGCTTTTTTGGTTCAGGGTAAAAAGTTAATTCTAGCTGGAAACGTTCATAACTAAGTACCTAATCCTTTTACTAGTCGTAGTATTCAAATATTCCCGCGAAAAAAATAAAATTATCTCATAATTCTGTGATAAAGATTTTAAAATGAGTATGCCCCATTTTGAACCTTATTGGATACTGAATAATCTGCTTTGGTATAGGAAAACCTTATTCCACTCTGCATAAGGTTTATAACAGCAGCGGTGTTTTTCTTTGTCGGGCGCGGAGCGCCGCGCCGTGGGTCGGTACGCGGCCAGTCGGCTATAGTCAAAGGAAATGTATGGAAAGGAATCTAAACTTTATTTAATTAGGCATAAGGATTATAACACTTTGGCTGTCGGCATTTAAAAACGGATTTTGAATGCATAACTTCTCTATGTAGGTACATAGTGCTTGTATTATTTTTATTCGTCTTTTAGTCGGTGTTAGTATTCGAACTTGCGCGGTCGTTGCGGAAATTTGCGAATACTGTTTTGTTTTGTGAAACAGATTTTTAGTGTGGTATGCGTGTTTTTAAAGTTTTTCTTAAGTACATGGTCTTAGTGTAGGAAGGTAAATAGTGGAAGTTACTTTCTGTGTTTTTCGGTGTGTTTTATAAACATGTTTAGTGCGAGGGAGTATGGACAAATGCTCATGATGTGCTATGGAGAATGTGATGTGTATCGGTTGTGTTTAGTAAGTGTGTTTTATTTGCCAACATAATGTTCAGTGCGATGGAGTATGGGCAAATGTTTGTGTTTCTTATGGTGAAGCTCTAGGAAATGCGCCAGAAGTGTTGCGCATTTACTTAATGCGAAAGATAGCCGAACCAGCTGAAGATATCATTTACATTTTAATGCTGCTGCAGCTGATGCTCGTGCCTTTAGGTAAGTCGTGAAATATCTACCGAGTACCGACAGCCTAGGTACTTGCTATAAAGACCTTACCTTAAACTTTGACGACTTATAACTTTACTAGCTACCCGCCCCGGTTTCGCACGAGTGTATCACTACATAGTATAAAACAAAGTCGCTTTTTCTGTCCCTATGTCCCTTCGACTGCTTAAATCTTTGAAACTACGCAACGGATTTTGATGCGGTTTTTTTAATAGATAGAGTGATTCAAGAGGAAGGTTTATACGTATAATAAAACCGTGCGAAGCCGGGGCGGGTCGCTAGTAAACCGCATCAAAATCCGTTCCGTAGTTTTAAAGATTTAAGCAGTCAAAACGATTACGACCATATCTCGCGAAGAACCGACAACTTTTGGGGTAAACGTGTTCTTGAGTGGAGACCGCGACTCGGTAAACGTAGCGTAGGACGCCCTCCGGCCAGGTGGGATGACGATCTGCGAAAGACTGCTGGCAGATGCTGGATGCGTCAAGCTGAAGACAGGGCGCTATGGCGCTCATTGGGGGAGGCCTATGTCCAGCAGTGGACTAATACAGGTTGATGATGATGATGATGATGATGAAGCAGTCAAAGGGACATAATGATATAGGGACATAGGGACAGAAAAAGCGACTTTGTTTTATACTATGTAGTGATGTACTTATGTTATGTAGTGAGTGATGCGTCGCGCGCGACTCACGTCGGCGCGGCGGCGTAGGTATCGAAGTGGACGCGTACATTGCTTGCAAACAAAATAATTGAAAATCTTTAAACATGTTTATCTTCGGCTACAATTTTTTTTTCGGCCTGCGGATTTTTGTTTTGTTTAAGTTTAAAGGTGCTTCGCCATCCCCCTTCGTTTTCGATAGTTGTCTGTTTACACGCTGTATATCTTTGCAACGATATTATATTTTATTGCTATTGGAGTGGCACAATGGGCAAAACAAAAATACCCAGGCTCCACATATTTTTGACCATGCCTTTTAGTCTGTCAATCCAAATACTTTAATCAAGCCAAGCATCAAGCAATGAGATTATAGTTGGCAATACTCTGATATTTCTTGTCTTTTCAAAAGTGGCATGGTGACGGCGTAAGGTGAGTTCGAGAAGTTTGTAAATTTATTTGATTTTTCTCCATTATTCGTTCATAAAACACATAATTGTTGATTCAGTTCGTATTATAGAACTTGTGCGTTAACGATTTAATACTATTTTTGACCGTGGTGTTCTCTAATACTGCCCGTCGAACACGTGGAAGTGAAAACGAATTCGTCATACCTATTCGAAGAGTTAGAAGTTTTACAGGATCATTATCGCAGCAAGTCCAGGCCAAACCAACAATCAGAAATACGTCGATTCTATACTTGATAATACGAATTTGCGAAGATTTGCAACGATTGTATCCGGTCAGTCCCTCTCAGTTTTGAGGTTATGTTCCAAGTTAAATCAATTTGATAAGGTAAAACTTTTGTTGTAGTTGCCGAATAAGCAACCACAATGCCGCAGAACGAATACATTGAGCGTCATCGTAAGCTATACGGTAGGAGACTCGATTATGAAGAGAGAAAGCGCAAACGCGAGGCGCGTGAGCCACACAAGCGCGCTGAGAAGGCGCGCAAACTGCGCGGCATCAAGGCCAAGCTCTACAACAAGGAGCGCCGCAATGAGAAGATTCAAATGAAAAAGAAAATCAAGGCCCATGAGGAGAGAAATGTTAAACAAAACACAGAGAAAGTTGCTGAGGGAGCTCTGCCGGTCTATCTTCTGGACCGAGATGTCCAATCACGGGCTAAAGTACTGTCTAACATGATCAAACAGAAACGCAAAGAAAAAGCCGGAAAGTGGGATGTTCCAATACCCAAAGTCCGAGCACAGGCAGATGCTGAAGTCTTTAAAGTATTAAAATCTGGCAAAACTAAGAGGAAAGCTTGGAAGCGAATGGTCACTAAAGTTACATTTGTAGGAGAGAACTTTACGCGTAAACCACCTAAGTTTGAGAGATTCATCAGGCCAATGGCTTTAAGATTCAAGAAGGCACATGTCACTCACCCAGAACTGAAGGCCACATTCTGTCTGCCCATCATTGGGGTGAAGAAGAACCCTAGTTCACAAATGTACACAAGTCTGGGTGTCATCACCAAGGGAACAGTCCTAGAAGTCAACATTTCAGAGTTAGGTCTGGTGACACAGGCTGGAAAAGTGGTGTGGGGTAAATACGCCCAGGTCACTAATAATCCTGAGAACGATGGATGCATCAATGCTGTACTTTTGGTCTGATTTGATTTGTGATATTTTACTATGCCTCTCAATAAAGCATCATCTGTTAAAACCTGTTGTTTTATTATTAATTTTATCACAATCATTGCTTAGTTTACTCAGTAGGGGTTTTACAGAATCCACTATTGTTTCTAGGAGAAAGTAAGAGAAGTCAGGTTGGTTAAAATTATATCACTTGCTGGTTATACATTAAGTGTTCAAGCTAGACAATAACCTATTTTATTCATTATTTTCAGGCCTCAACATGCAGATCTTCGTGAAAACCCTCACGGGCAAAACCATCACCCTCGAGGTTGAGGCCTCGGATACCATCGAAAATGTGAAAGCAAAGATTCAGGATAAGGAGGGAATCCCCCCAGACCAGCAGAGGTAAAAACAAAAAGGGAATTTCAAATTAAAACTAATAAGGGTTCTTGGTGACACAGGAGCGTATTCAATGTGGGAAAACATCCTAGAACTACTTACTATCTTAAAAAAACCACTGCGTCATGCAACTATCTATTCCATTTCCAGATTAATCTTCGCCGGTAAGCAGTTGGAAGATGGCCGCACCCTCTCGGACTACAACATCCAGAAGGAGTCCACCCTCCACCTCGTGCTTCGCCTGAGGGGAGGCGCCAAGAAACGCAAGAAGAAGAATTACTCCACACCCAAGAAGATTAAGCACAAGAAGAAGAAGGTCAAGCTCGCTGTACTTAGGTACTACAAGGTGAGTGTCGGTCCATAAACTTTGCCTGAAACACTGGCGGTACATAGCATGTCTTTCTGAGTCAGACAAGTCTTTTTTACTTGACTGTCTAAAAATATGTAAATTTAAGATTTTAGCTTCAACATACTAACATTTTATCTTTCATACTTATAAATAACTATGAGGTTGAGTTAAGGGTTAACCATCTTGTATATAAAAGATAAACATCATGGGCAAAGTCCTTTCATACATAACTTGAGGAAGCCATCGCAAATATAAGTAAACTTTTGAAATCAGGACAAGTCTAAACCTGCTGCAAGTTTATGTGACTCAGAGTTCATTGAAGGTAGCTGCATTGTATGGTATTTTGAATGACTCATGGAAGCCATGCTACCCAGCCAACAAAATATAAATACAACATGGCTTTGTTTAAGTTGCATAATGTTAGTTTTTGTTGTGAATTCATACCATAGGAATTACACAATATTTTTACTGACATGCAATTTCATCACATAATAGAATGTTGCAATATGTAACAAAATGTTGGACAAATTGATGTAAGAAGACACGAGTGGATGAAGGTGTTATGTCGCATTTTTTGAATTTTCGGTTTTTTTCATGATTGAAGGAGTTATGTCACTACGAAAGTACTGGCATATTCAGATTTCTTACTTTTAGGCGTAAACAATGAGAAAAAGAATGGATGAAGGGTCTATGTGCACAAAACACTAAATTTCATCGTGGAAGAACGTGTTAAGGGCACTTGTCACTCGTCTTCAATAATACATCACAAAACCATGTAATGGAAGAAAGTGTTATGTGCGTACATAGCTCCTTCATCCGTGATTTAACTTACCTAAATTGACAAAACAGTTTTTTGATATGGATGAAAGTGTCATGTTGTGTTCATAACACCTTCATTCATGTTTGAACTTGCTTGTGTATGAAAGTTTTCATTCAAATATTAACGGCCGGACAAGAAAGTGGACATTATTAAAGAAAAGATTAAAAGTGGAGCATCAGCCCCAGCCCCAGATCAAAGAGGAAGACATTCTAACAGACCACATAAAATGGACTCTGAAGTGCGTGAGAAGATAAAGAATCACATTTCTAGTTTCCCTGCAGACCAGTCCCATTACTCTCGCAACAACAATGCATATAAACTTTATCTATCACCGTTGTTGAATTTGACAAAAATGTATAACCTTTATATTGAGGGTTGTAACGCTGAAAATTTGCCAGATAAATTCAAGATCCAAAAAAGCACATACAATAACATTTTTGTTACTGAATTTAACTTATCGTTTGGCTACCCGAGAAGTGATACTTGCTCCACTTGCGACGCAGAAGAGTCAACAGAAGAACATAAAGAAAATCATCACGCCGCTGTTGAAGCTATGAGATGTGACAGAGAAAATGCCAAGCAATGTAACGAAGTTGCCTTTATTACCATAGATTTACAACAAACAATGCCTCTTCCGAAAATCCCCACGTCAAAAGCTTTCTATTTGCGACAAATATGGTTCTATAATTTTGGAATTCACGTAGTCACCAAATCCAAAGAAGGAGCTGTTTTTTGTACGTGGACAGAAGATATTGCTGATCGTGGAAGTGTCGAGATTGCCAGTTCTCTGTTACGGTTTGTTGAGATAGAATCACTGACCTCTATTTATACAAGTACTTGTATAGATACAGGTCAGTGGATAGAATGCAACACTGGCAACCAAAGAAAAGATAACATTGTCATATGGTCAGATTCATGTGCTGGACAAAATAAAAACTTTAACATGATTTGCTTGTACCAATATATGATATTGAAAGGTTACTTCAAGACAATAGACCATAAATTTCCAGAAGTTGGACACTCGTATCTTGATTCAGACCGAGATTTCGGGAGAATCGAAAAAGTACTCCGCAAATACGAAACGGTGCTTGTACCCGATCAATATCGTGAAATAATTTGTAAGGCGTCAAGATTAAATCAAGTTATTAATATGACTGGACATTTCAGGAAAATCAGCTGCTTGCAAGAAAAACTGAATCTGGTAAATAGAAAAAAAGATGTTAATAAGGACAAAGTCAATTTCAGAGATGGTATTCGTTGGATACGTGTGGAAGAATTTGGTTCGTATCTATTTAAAGAGACTTATGATGTGATGACACCCTATAAAAAAGTGGATATACTAAAGAGAAACTCCAGACCAGATGATTTTATTATAGAACGGGTAACAAAGAACTATGGCACTATAAAAATGGAGAAAAAAGATAATATTAAGGAACAGCTGAAATTTGTGAAGGCGGAATATCGTTATTTCTACGAAGATATACTAAAAAAATGATTGTATTTTAATTTTAAGTGTACTTTTACTGTATTAAACACGTTCATACACTATTCGTGTTTTATTTACACGACTAACATGTTTGTGGATGAAGGTGTTATGTACGTTTGTTTGTCTATATAACCCACTTATATACATAATTTTTTTTAAATAGCATTATTATATGATTAAATACATAATTACCTATAATTTTTGTGAATCTAAGCATCATAACTCAAACACTGTCATTTCTACAACTAAAAAACCTTTAATGCTGTTTTTCTCCATTTTTTGTTTTTGTTGCATAACACCTTCATCCACTCATGTCTTCAATTGTTTTTGAGTTGCACTGCAACTACTGCAAGTAACCTACATAGAGTGAAGGAAGCAGACAGTAGCTTGAAAGTTGAAATGATAATTCGAATTTTTAGACTAATATTATCTCCGCCCCCCATGCACGGCGTAGTGATGAGTCAGGCTAGAATGCTATACTAAATTTATACAAACCTATGATTGTGACTAGGGTTTCTGCTCGAGAATTCTCGAACTCGAGAAGACTCGAGAAATTCGCCTTGGTTCGAGACGAGAAAAATAAAACCGTGCCTCGAGAATTCTCGAGGCACCAATTCAAAATATTTGACATAAGTTTTTACGCGCATCTACAGGAAAACGCACACCGAATCTCGAAAATCTATTCAAAGCTGTAATAACAGTCAAGCCCATTTCAACTGAAAACGAGAGGGTATTCAGCTTAGCCGGCAACATAGTTACCAAAATAAGAAACAGACTATCAGATGAGTCTATCAACGCACTGATTTTCTTAAGCATATTTCCTAATATATTTTTTTTCTAAATATTAACGCTGCGTTGCGTTTAAGAACTTTATTATATAAAGTGAAGTGAAGCACTTAGCACTATACTTATGATTATTCTATTTATCTCCTACCTATTTAATTTACCTACTGAAATGAGTAAGAAAGTTTTTTGTTTCTGTATGATTATATTAGATGTCAGGATGTTAAGATTTGATTATTAAATTGTGTGTGTTAGAAGTTTTTATGTTTAGTTTGTTCCTTTTTAGTAAGTGCAGTTGGTTGGTGCAATAAAAATACGTTGATTTCGAATTTTTTTTTGGAGTATTTTTTTTTAAATTTGAAACCACTATTTTGGTTTTTTGTTTGTAAGCCTCGAGACTCGAGAAGACTCGAGAATTTAGCCTCGAGAATTCTCGTGCATCGAGAATGAAAATAGTTCGAGAAATCAGAAACCCTAATTGTGACATTCGTTTCAGGTGGACGAAAACGGCAAGATCCACCGACTGCGACGCGAGTGCACCGGAGAGAACTGCGGCGCCGGCGTGTTCATGGCCGTGATGGAAGACCGCCACTACTGCGGCAAATGCCACAGCACCATGGTCTTCAAGGACGACGACAAATGATCTACTTTAGGCTAGGCTAAGCGACCGCTCGCGACTGCTGTGTATGACGGATTGAATAAATCTTGACACAGTGTCCTGAGCACTTTATCGTTTTATTCAGGCTTTCCTCTATCCTTTTTTAGGGTTTTGGTAAGTATTGAGGTTTTTGAAATTTGCGCTAGCTATTAGTTTTATGTCAGTAGTGCAATTATATACTGAGTTAGGTAAGGTAGTAGAAATGCAGTGATAGGCATTTGTCTTTCCGTTGTCGCGTGCTTCCAGCGACTAGCGCACACTCGTAGGTAGGTATAATGCTTTATTTCCATTAGACACAGGAAAAACAGGACTAACCTAACCTAGGACAAGTCTGAAAGTTCAAGAAGTTAATTGGTAAACATTTCTATTAAAATTTTTGACACAAGTTTTCATATGTAGACATACATCAGATTCAATCAAGACTTGTTCTTTATTCTGGAGTTATCTCCAAGTGCTAGCATATGGAGCCAGTGTTCTAGAAGTCTAAATGAAAAAGCTCCAAACAGTGAGCAAATAATATGATCCAAAATGTCACAAAAAGAACTGTTTTGGGAATTTGTATCAGTAAAATGCCAAACCAACCTACTCACAAAATTTATAACTTTTGGTGGCTGGCGTTCACCAATGATAATCAGTTAATTAACAGCTCTATTGGTTCACTTTGATGTTTGAACTAATTAAAAACATTAAAGTGTAATTGCACAGTTAAATGCAGTAGTTATAACAAAACTAAAGAATAAGGAATTAATGATCTTTAGCTGGAAACCATTAATCTAGACTAAGTGGCTACTAAATACTAATCCTGTTTTTCAAGAATCACTGGAGAATTGCCGCAAATGGGTAAGTCCTTTATTTTTCTAAAGAATTTCCTATTCAAAATAAACAAGTTAAAATTATCATTTTTAGTTTTATTTATTATACCTTATCAATCCTTCATTAGACAAGTGTGTACCGATGATCGCCGATTACTAAATGTTGTTCTAGGGCTAGGGTATTCTATGGCTGGTGTCCAACGAAAGATAATCAAACAATTAGGGAACTTTGTCTTTTCACAAAATGTTTGTGTCAAAATATTCAAACAATTTTATTGTTTTTAATTTAACCATTGTTGTTGAGTTTAGGTCTAAGAATCTTATCAGATACCATAATATATACAAGATTTAAGAATAAGATTCACCGTTTAGTCGTTGCTCAGTTTGGCACCATTACAATACAAAGTAAACTCAACCACAAACAAATGTAACGGAATTTAACGTAAAAAATTGAGTGTTGCTAAAAATAGGAGTACATGTAAACCAAACTAATTAACCAAATAAGAATGTCACTAGTTTTTCTGATGAAACCTATCATATCAGTCTTTCCCCATCTTTGTATCGTCAGCCGTCTGCATTATTATTCTTTGAGATCAGCGGTTACCAAACCAAACGCCTCTCAAGCCAAAATGCTGTCTGCCTTATGTGTAAATAAAACACTGCTTACTAAGAATAAAGTAACAAGTTTGTTTTAGATATTTACAAAATGTGATATTATTGCGCGTCCGCCTACAGGGCGTTACTTTATAAATAAGATAATTATAATATAATTGGTGTTCTTTTCCTAAGTTATTTACCTGTAAAGAAAGAAATAGGTTATCAGTCAATTAGATAATTCAAGGTATCTAGGATATTGGACAATCAATAATATTTATTTAGAATATACAGTGAACAAAATACAGTTCTTATTTCATAAGAATCTATCGTCAAAAAGGCATTGGGTGGGGCTTCTCCAGATGATTACCGCTGCAGTGCGTAAGCTATGTTTGTAATAAATTGGGTCGCCTCTGTGAATTATATTTGTGGCGAACAATTTATTTCAATAAACGTAGGTACTTAGAGTACCAGAGGGTATGCTAGGTAGAGTAGAGTGAGTATCAGAGGGTATGCTAGGTAGAGTGAGTACCAGAGGGTAAGCTAGGTAGAGTAGAGTGAGTACCAGAGGGTATGCTAGGTAGAGTAGAGTGAGTACCAGAGGGTATGCTAGGTAGAGTACGAGTGAGTACCGGAGTACGCCGACCTGGCTGATGTCCAGCAGCATGGCCTCGAAGGGGTCGCTGTGCAGAGGGTGTGCTAGGTAGAGTAGAGTGAGTACCAGAGGGTGTGCTAGGTAGAGTAGAGTGAGTACCAGAGGGTGTGCTAGGTAGAGTAGAGTGAGTACCAGAGGGTGTGCTAGGTAGAGTAGAGTGAGTACCAGAGGGTGTGCTAGGTAGGTCGGCAAGGGTTGTGCAGCAGGCGGTCGTGCGCGGCGCCGCCGGCCTGGCTGATGTCCAGCAGCATGGCCTCGAAGGGGTCGCTGCGCAGAGGGTGTGCTAGGTAGAGTAGAGTGAGTACCAGAGGGTGTGCTAGGTAGAGTAGAGTGAGTACCAGAGGGTGTGCTAGGTAGAGTAGAGTGAGTACCAGAGGGTGTGCTAGGTAGAGTAGAGTGAGTACCAGAGGGTGTGCTAGGTAGAGTAGAGTGAGTACCAGAGGGTGTGCTAGGTAGAGTAGAGTGAGTACCAGAGGGTGTGCTAGGTAGGTCGGCAAGGGTTGTGCAGCAGGCGGTCGTGCGCGGCGCCGCCGGCCTGGCTGATGTCCAGCAGCATGGCCTCGAAGGGGTCGCTGCGCAGAGGGTGTGCTAGGTAGAGTAGAGTGAGTACCAGAGGGTGTGCTAGGTAGAGTAGAGTGAGTACCAGAGGGTGTGCTAGGTAGAGTAGAGTGAGTACCAGAGGGTGTGCTAGGTAGAGTAGAGTGAGTACCAGAGGGTGTGCTAGGTAGAGTAGAGTGAGTACCAGAGGGTGTGCTAGGTAGAGTAGAGTGAGTACCAGAGGGTGTGCTAGGTAGGTCGGCAAGGGTTGTGCAGCAGGCGGTCGTGCGCGGCGCCGCCGGCCTGGCTGATGTCCAGCAGCATGGCCTCGAAGGGGTCGCTGCGCAGAGGGTGTGCTAGGTAGAGTAGAGTGAGTACCAGAGGGTGTGCTAGGTAGAGTAGAGTGAGTACCAGAGGGTGTGCTAGGTAGAGTAGAGTGAGTACCAGAGGGTGTGCTAGGTAGGTCGGCAAGGGTTGTGCAGCAGGCGGTCGTGCGCGGCGCCGCCGGCCTGGCTGATGTCCAGCAGCATGGCCTCGAAGGGGTCGCTGCGCAGAGGGTGTGCTAGGTAGAGTAGAGTGAGTACCAGAGGGTGTGCTAGGTAGAGTAGAGTGAGTACCAGAGGGTGTGCTAGGTAGAGTAGAGTGAGTACCAGAGGGTGTGCTAGGTAGAGTAGAGTGAGTACCAGAGGGTGTGCTAGGTAGGTCGGCAAGGGTTGTGCAGCAGGCGGTCGTGCGCGGCGCCGCCGGCCTGGCTGATGTCCAGCAGCATGGCCTCGAAGGGGTCGCTGCGCAGAGGGTGTGCTAGGTAGAGTAGAGTGAGTACCAGAGGGTGTGCTAGGTAGAGTAGAGTGAGTACCAGAGGGTGTGCTAGGTAGGTCGGCAAGGGTTGTGCAGCAGGCGGTCGTGCGCGGCGCCGCCGGCCTGGCTGATGTCCAGCAGCATGGCCTCGAAGGGGTCGCTGCGCAGAGGGTGTGCTAGGTAGAGTAGAGTGAGTACCAGAGGGTGTGCTAGGTAGAGTAGAGTGAGTACCAGAGGGTGTGCTAGGTAGAGTAGAGTGAGTACCAGAGGGTGTGCTAGGTAGAGTAGAGTGAGTACCAGAGGGTGTGCTAGGTAGGTCGGCAAGGGTTGTGCAGCAGGCGGTCGTGCGCGGCGCCGCCGGCCTGGCTGATGTCCAGCAGCATGGCCTCGAAGGGGTCGCTGCGCAGGGGGTGTGCTAGGTAGAGTAGAGTGAGTACCAGAGGGTGTGCTAGGTAGAGTAGAGTGAGTACCAGAGGGTGTGCTAGGTAGAGTAGAGTGAGTACCAGAGGGTGTGCTAGGTAGAGTAGAGTGAGTACCAGAGGGTGTGCTAGGTAGGTCGGCAAGGGTTGTGCAGCAGGCGGTCGTGCGCGGCGCCGCCGGCCTGGCTGATGTCCAGCAGCATGGCCTCGAAGGGGTCGCTGCGCATGCGCTGTTGGTTCGCCGCCGCCGCGCCGCCCGTGTCTCGGATCACGCGCCGCGTGTCGCCGCCCTCCTGCAAACATCTTCTATTAAACTCTCCACACACTGAAGGCGAAGGCGTGGCGGTTTTTCCTATGGCACCGCGCCGCCACCGCCTGCGGTGTGTGTGTAGGCTTTCATACGATTCCATAGAATACAACTCGCACGCCTTCGCGTCCGCTCCGCCTCCGGCTTCCGTGTGTTTCGAACTTTACGCAGTCTTTACAATTTCAATCAGAATTGTCCACTTTTAATGATAGCTGCTCTGCATAACAAGTTATGAAGAGACTTTTCTTCATAAGTGGAGTGCAGTCCTAAGTACCTCGGGCTGCGGACTCCAGAGGCGCACGACCGTCTCGATCCCACTGGTGGCCATGAGGAACAGTGAGGGGTGCATCTGCACACAGTTGACGATGCTCTCGTCTCCGGCCAGGCAGCGGACGATGTTGCCTGACTTTCGGCACCAGATGAATATGCTGCCGTCGTCGGAACTGGAAAACAAAAACAATTTAAAGTTTATAGTTGAAGGATTAGCCGCTAGCTAATCCTGGGATGTTGATGTAAAAGTCGAGTTTGTCGGTAAAAGCTATATTCAACTTATATACGTAAAACTACGACTAATGATGCTGATGATAATGAGTGCGGTCGTTATCGCTGCTATTGATACACTGGCTGCTGGCTGACCCAGTGACCGCACATTACCTCCGCGGTCACGAGTGTCACCAGCTAATAATAATCTGACCTGCTGAGGCAGCTACCTATACACTAGCCAAACGATGTAGAATGTTTGTAAACAAAGCACGACACAAAAAACTAAAATTCACTTGCTTGGCGTCGAATTTTAGATATGAGTGTACGAAATATTTAGTGAAGGAAGGATCTTAAATCGACAAGTAATGTAAATTCCGTATAAAAAGGCACGGCAACAGAGTGTATTTTAGGTTAAGTATGGGCGGTTTGTTTACAAACATTCTACATCGAGTTTGGCTGATGTACAGTTTAGGAATCTAGGTGATCGATGTGTATCGAACAATAATATTTATGTATATGTACTGCATAGTGTCCGCTTAACAAATTTTTAGTCTATTTTGGAAAAAAAACGCCTGGAGAAAGTTCTTCTGTCGGAGTATTTTGCCAAATACCTATCTCAAAAGAAAGCTGAACACAAATATAAAAGCATCATACACATTAACACTTTGACTTAATTATTATCAAAGCTCAGAATTTGAGCTATCATGAATCGGAAAAAATCGACAGAAAATAAATCGGAAAATTTTCTCTGACAATTTTCCACCTGAAGTACGCACACTAAATAAAGTTTGTATTGTCATAAAAGTTACCGTAAGACTGTGGCATACGAGAGCTCTTACCCAGCAGCGATGTACTCCCCCGAAGGCCCCAGGAAGTTGGCCTCCTTGATGTCGGTGGTGGTGTTGCAGTGGCCCAGGAAGCGCTGCTTGTAGTCCAGGGCGGAGGCGCGCAGCTGTTTCTTACCCAGCAGCGATGTACTCCCCCGAAGGCCCCAGGAAGTTGGCCTCCTTGATGTCGGTGGTGGTGTTGCAGTGGCCCAGGAAGCGCTGCTTGTAGTCCAGGGCGGAGGCGCGCAGCTGTTTCTTACCCAGCAGCGATGTACTCCCCCGAAGGACCCAGGAAGTTGGCCTCCTTGATGTCGGTGGTGGTGTTGCAGTGGCCCAGGAAGCGCTGCTTGTAGTCCAGGGCGGAGGCGCGCAGCTGTTTCTTACCCAGCAGCGATGTACTCCCCCCGAAGGCCCCAGGAAGTTGGCCTCCTTGATGTCGGTGGTGGTGTTGCAGTGGCCCAGGAAGCGCTTCCAGGGCGGAGGCGCGCAGCTGTTTCTTACCCAGCAGCGATGTACTCCCCCGAAGGCCCCAGGAAGTTGGCCTCCTTGATGTCGGTGGTGGTGTTGCAGTGGCCCAGGAAACGCTGCTTGTAGTCCAGGGCGGAGGCGCGCAGCTGTTTCTTACCTAGCAGCGATGTACTCCCCCGAAGGCCCCAGGAAGTTGGCCTCCTTGATGTCGGTGGTGGTGTTGCAGTGGCCCAGGAAGCGCTGCTTGTAGTCCAGGGCGGAGGCGCGCAGCTGTTTCTTACCCAGCAGCGATGTACTCCCCCGAAGACCCCAGGAAGTTGGCCTCCTTGATGTCGGTGGTGGTGTTGCAGTGGCCCAGGAAGCGCTGCTTGTAGTCCAGGGCGGAGGCGCGCAGCTGTTTCTTACCTAGCAGCGATGTACTCCCCCGAAGGCCCCAGGAAGTTGGCCTCCTTGATGTCGGTGGTGGTGTTGCAGTGGCCCAGGAAGCGCTGCTTGTAGTCCAGGGCGGAGGCGCGCAGCTGTTTCTTACCCAGCAGCGATGTACTCCCCCGAAGACCCCAGGAAGTTGGCCTCCTTGATGTCGGTGGTGGTGTTGCAGTGGCCCAGGAAGCGCTGCTTGTAGTCCAGGGCGGAGGCGCGCAGCTGTTTCTTACCCAGCAGCGATGTACTCCCCCGAAGGCCCCAGGAAGTTGGCCTCCTTGATGTCGGTGGTGGTGTTGCAGTGGCCCAGGAAGCGCTGCTTGTAGTCCAGGGCGGAGGCGCGCAGCTGTTTCTTACCCAGCAGCGATGTACTCCCCCGAAGGCCCCAGGAAGTTGGCCTCCTTGATGTCGGTGGTGGTGTTGCAGTGGCCCAGGAAGCGCTGCTTGTAGTCCAGGGCGGAGGCGCGCAGCTGTTTCTTACCCAGCAGCGATGTACTCCCCCGAAGGCCCCAGGAAGTTGGCCTCCTTGATGTCGGTGGTGGTGTTGCAGTGGCCCAGGAAGCGCTGCTTGTAGTCCAGGGCGGAGGCGCGCAGCTGTTTCTTACCCAGCAGCGATGTACTCCCCCGAAGGCCCCAGGAAGTTGGCCTCCTTGATGTCGGTGGTGGTGTTGCAGTGGCCCAGGAAGCGCTGCTTGTAGTCCAGGGCGGAGGCGCGCAGCTGTTTCTTACCCAGCAGCGATGTACTCCCCCGAAGGCCCCAGGAAGTTGGCCTCCTTGATGTCGGTGGTGGTGTTGCAGTGGCCCAGGAAGCGCTGCTTGTAGTCCAGGGCGGAGGCGCGCAGCTGTTTCTTACCCAGCAGCGATGTACTCCCCCCGAAGGCCCCAGGAAGTTGGCCTCCTTGATGTCGGTGGTGGTGTTGCAGTGGCCCAGGAAGCGCTTCCAGGGCGGAGGCGCGCAGCTGTTTCTTACCCAGCAGCGATGTACTCCCCCGAAGGCCCCAGGAAGTTGGCCTCCTTGATGTCGGTGGTGGTGTTGCAGTGGCCCAGGAAGCGCTGCTTGTAGTCCAGGGCGGAGGCGCGCAGCTGTTTCTTACCTAGCAGCGATGTACTCCCCCGAAGGCCCCAGGAAGTTGGCCTCCTTGATGTCGGTGGTGGTGTTGCAGTGGCCCAGGAAGCGCTGCTTGTAGTCCAGGGCGGAGGCGCGCAGCTGTTTCTTACCCAGCAGCGATGTACTCCCCCGAAGACCCCAGGAAGTTGGCCTCCTTGATGTCGGTGGTGGTGTTGCAGTGGCCCAGGAAGCGCTGCTTGTAGTCCAGGGCGGAGGCGCGCAGCTGTTTCTTACCCAGCAGCGATGTACTCCCCCGAAGGCCCCAGGAAGTTGGCCTCCTTGATGTCGGTGGTGGTGTTGCAGTGGCCCAGGAAGCGCTGCTTGTAGTCCAGGGCGGAGGCGCGCAGCTGTTTCTTACCCAGCAGCGATGTACTCCCCCGAAGGCCCCAGGAAGTTGGCCTCCTTGATGTCGGTGGTGGTGTTGCAGTGGCCCAGGAAGCGCTGCTTGTAGTCCAGGGCGGAGGCGCGCAGCTGTTTCTCCAGCACGCTGGTCGCGGGGTTCTCTTCGCCGTCGCCGCTGTTGCTGCTCACTGTACGAAACACATATCAAACAAAAATTAGCCTTATACTAATGGGCTTTCTAATCACTGTACAATACACATCGATGTAGGACTTAGGGTTTGCCTGCCCACGTGTAGCGCACGCAACACAGAAATGAGCCTTATACTAATGGGGTTACTTACTACATTCCCTTGAGATTATATTGCCTAAAAAAACTGCGAGTGGTCTACTATCAAGATTTCAGAGATTTTGTGTCCTAAAAAACAGCAGGGCGGGAGCTTGTTCTATTAAGCCGCGTACAGACTGCTGTAACGTAACATGCAATGTAGCATGAAAGGAGCATTTCATAAGTGTGGACGCAGCGCGCGCACGAACTGAGCACGTAGGTGTTCGCATCTTTTCCGGCATGCGCGCGGCGAACATAGCTCAGTCTGCCGAGAACACGCGGAGAGAATTTATTATACAATTATTACTGGCTAGGATGACTGTCGATGCTTAAATGATTATCATCAATCATGTGAAAAAAAAACGTAACGTAAACGGCTCTGCTGTAGCTGTGTTTTCTTCCATTCTTCCAACGTTCGCGCGCGTTCGAGTAAACAACCCGTCCACACTGGCGCTCCACGCACACTGCGCGCCCCTTTGTGTTCGGCGAAAAAACCGACAAATGGCGGATCGCGGCGCGCACGAGTTGAAATGCTCTGTTCGTGCGCGGAGTGTGCGCTGTTCGTGCGCGCGAGGCGTCCACACTAATAGGATTTCTGTTACATTGCATGATGCGTTGCGACAGTGTGGACGGCAAATTCTTTCATTGCGTGTTACATTGCATGTTACGTTAAAGCAGTCTGCACGCGGCTTTTCATTACAATAGAGCTGACCTTCGTCGGGGAAGGTCTCGGCGCCCTCCAGCGCCGCACTAATGTCCTTCTGCAGGAGGAAAACTGCGTGCGAGGCCGCGTGTCTCGGGAACTTGTTCTGTTACATTAAAATACATATTTTAAACTACAAACTTTAAATTAATTAAATATTAACTATATCAGACCATGATATCCATACTAGGGGGTGCATTACTAAAGTCGGTCTAACACGCTGACGTCTGCGTACCCAATCATACTGGTCTGGCGTCTCATTGCCAGGCTTCAGCGATACGACCGGGTGGTCGCTTCTTCACTGATATACGTGCAGTGTAAGCGCCTCGGTGACACTTGATGTGATAGGTAATGAAAGTATTTTAATAATTTGTATATTCTGGACAAGGGAAATTACTTTTCCGACTCTAACTCTATCTATAAAGGGAGTTGCAGACCTCATCATCATCAGATAATGAAAACTATATTTTCTGTCTAAACTCCGAAATTGAGCCTCCGAATTTTGAAAGCCAGTTTCGAAATTGAAAAATATCGAAACTACACCCCCCAATCCATACATTATTAAATTTTACAATTATTAAAAAAAAAATTCGTTTTTAAGATTAGAAATTCCGCAATGTTTATTTCTCTTCGATTGTCATTTTGAAATCGGAAAATTTCTCAAAAGTAATCTACAGGTGTTGACTGTTGCAACCTTTAATAACTTTTGAGTAATTTTAAATGGTACGGACCTTGAAGTAGAGCAGACATTCGTGCGCCTCGCGCGCTCGCTTGAAGTCCATGAGTCCCTTGGCGAGGCGGAAATGCGACTTGACGTGCGATCCGTCAAGGCGGATCGCTGCGTAGCAGTCGCGGATCGCCGCGTACGTGTCGCCCGACCTGGGGATAACCGGGGACTGTTCAGGGGACTAAGGAAATCTGGGCCGGCCCATCTGCCCCATATAATAGTTAATTGCAAAAAGAATCATTACAAATACAGTTCACAACAATTTGTTTGACATCATGAAGTAGGTAAAATCAAATATGTACAAACAAATAGTTCACAACAATTTGTTTGTCATCAAGAAGGTAAAATAACATTTATGAGAGTTCTTGTTCAAATAATTATGAGTTATATGCTAGGGGTCTACATCATACTCGGGGTATTTGTATATGTTAAGGCTAAAAGCAAGTGTGATCTAAAAGTGTCTAAAAATTAAGATAATCAGGCTAATTTAGGTTTATTTTCGAGGATCAGCTGAAGTTCTAAGAAGTGTGGTAATTTGCATCGTGATATTTCATCTTCAGCCGGATGTTTCGATGGCTTCGTTGTAGTACTCCACCGCGTCGTGTACTTGTATAGTACTCACCAGCCCAGCCGCATGAGCGCCGCGGCTCGGTTGGAGTACAGGATGGCGCACTGCGGACAGCGCCCGATGGCTTCGTTGTAGTACTCCACCGCGTCGTGTACTTGTATAGTACTCACCAGCCCCGCCGCATGAGCGCCGCGGCTCGGTTGGAGTACAGGATGGCGCACTGCGGACAGCGCCCGATGGCTTCGTTGTAGTACTCCACCGCGTCGTGTACTTGTATAGTACTCACCAGCCCCGCCGCATGAGCGCCGCGGCTCGGTTGGAGTACAGGATGGCGCACTGCGGACAGCGCCCGATGGCTTCGTTGTAGTACTCCACCGCGTCGTGTACTTGTATAGTACTCACCAGCCCCGCCGCATGAGCGCCGCGGCTCGGTTGGAGTACAGGATGGCGCACTGCGGGCAGCGCCCGATGGCTTCGTTGTAGTACTCCACCGCGTCGTGTACTTGTATAGTACTCACCAGCCCCGCCGCATGAGCGCCGCGGCTCGGTTGGAGTACAGGATGGCGCACTGCGGACAGCGCCCGATGGCTTCGTTGTAGTACTCCACCGCCGTCGTGTATTTGCCTTGCCCGACCATCTCGTTTGCCTGCAATTATATTACATCCGTTATACAATTACAAGCTATTTTAATGCCTTTCTTATATTTTAGGAAGAGATCCGAAAAATGAATTTTGTGGTCACTAACAGAAACGTCGTGTCTCTTTCTAAATCGTACAAAACAAAACTATCACAAACGCATTAAAAAAGGGTTAGGTAAAACTCCACTCACTCTTGTTTTTCATACATTTTTACATCTTTATAAATTATCGCATTTTAAGGGCCAAAATTATAGTATGTATCTAAAAGAATGTACGAAATTTAAGATTTCGTTCGATACAACAGATCGAAAGAATCGAAATTTGGTAATATATTATCTCGAAAGATATCTCCAGTATTCGAAAAACATTAGACGATAACGCGAGCTCTCAGTAATTTACCTATAGGTTTGCAAAGCATAACATAAGTTTGTATTACTTGAATACCTTACCAATTCCTTTATCTGCTTAACATTCTCAGGCAACACATATTGCTCCACCACTGTGCCATTAGAGCCGTTGGGGTTACTAGTGCTCGGGTCCTTTGTTTCCGTGCTCGATTCGGGACAGATTCCGTTGGGAGACTGTTTCTCGCCTTCCTTGCAGCCATGGTTCGCTTGGATTATGAAGGATTCCACCAGAACTGGTCTTCTGGATGAATTCAGGTCGAAAAGGTAGATCTGAAAAGATTAACAACAATCTGCATTGTCATCAGAGGCATCACCATCATATAAGATAAGTATAAACTCCGTATTTATAGAAGAGAATTATTATTGACAATGTTGTCTCTTAGTGACACGACATATCTGCGGAACGTACGGCGGCGTCGATCAAACTTAAAGTGCTTTATTTCCTTGAGACCTTACAGGACACTTGGGCATGTCATAAAATTCATATTATAAATAAGTAATCGTTCGGTTCAATACCCTCACATTGTTTTTCAAGTTCTCAACACATCAGCCCAAATTTCTACCTACTAAAAATGTAAGCCGTCGTTTCAATGTACTTCCATAAAATAAAAATATATATCTATACTATCTATATTGTATTAAGTATATCAGTTATCTAGTACCCATCATACAAGCTCTGCTTAGCTTGGGGCTAGATGATTCTGTGTGGATTGTCAAGCATCATAGTAGGAGTAAAAGCTAGACCTGTTCAGATCCTCAACTCGCTCGTCTAATATTTTAATGAGGATACAAACAAACCATGCTGTGCTGCGCTGTGTGAGGCTACGCTGTTCCTATTGACCAAACATAGCACAGCGCAGTACAGCGCAGCACAGCTCGATTTAGTTTTGTCACCCTTAAGCTGCGTATCGATTATGCGCTCCAAGAGCTCGAAAATTGGCGCGCGCTCCAGATGCGCGAAATGGATACCATTTTGGAACGCGCGCCAATGTGTTCGTTGGAGCGCCCGAACGCGGAGCGGTCCGTTCCATCGGCTGTCGGTTTTTTACCACGCATCAATCGCGGCGCGCGCGCCAATTGAGACGGACTCGTTGTATTTTGCTCGTACACAACTGGCTTCCATGATAAAGGGTCAAACAATGGAACGGTTGCCGCGCGCGCCAGGCGCGCTTAGTTGATACACTTCAAAAGTTTGGAACGCGTTCCGCGGAACGCACTCTCGGCGCGGTCATTCATGGCGCGCGCGCCAGGAGCGCATAATCGATACGCAGCTTTATAGTAGGAGTAAAAGCTAGACCTGTTCAGATCCTAGATTGACGAGCAGCTCGTTTCCGTCGTGGCTGAAGTTGAGGTAGGTGACAGTCTTCTTGGAGAAGAGATGCTCGGAGGCCTCCACCGTCAGGTGACCTGCAACCATTGGCGTATATGGGTGGGGTGGCGAGTGGTACGTGAAAATTTCAGCCCGGTCCTAGTTTTAAGTTAAAGAGGAACAAACATCCATCTATACATCCAACTTTTATTTTTAATATATCAGTTAGGATTAAGATATAGGTCGCGTCACGTAAAAAGAACGCTGGAAGAAAGTGGAAGGGGTATGTTCGCGCATGGGTACACTCGCGTACGATAGTACTATGCCAATTTGCTGTGCCTATTTTTAACTAATATTTCACTCGCGACTTGGTGTTGGTTATTAGAAAATAATATTAGATAAAATTAAAAACAAGTTCGATTCAGTTTAGAATGTTTAATCTAATTACATAAAAATAATGTAATGTAGCAACTCCATCCATTAAGACGTCTTGGGTGACGTGAAAACCAGATGAGGACGCGGGATTGATACTGGAGGTTGCTATTTCATCATCCTCGCTGTCGTCACTTGAGCTTTCATCATTATTTGAGTCAGAATCATCATCCCCTACACGAATAATAAATGTTTCTGTAATCATATCTACCAAATGATCGCTTTTACAGTAATTGGTCTCTACCTCTATTTCCTTTACCTTTGTGCATAATTTCCAAAAACCATTAAAATATAAAACCATTTCGTAAACTTTTGTGCGCGATGGTATTTTGACAAGAAACGTGACGTGTGATAGCAAATGTCAACTGACGAACCAATAGCGCACCGGCAAGCATGCGGCGCATGACCCTTCCACCCCGCGCCCCACCGCCTACCTCCAAATAGACCCATAAATCGCCTACTGCGCAGCTTGACCGCCAGCGTTCTTCTTACATGACGCGAACTATATCAACATCAAATTGTAGGTACTTACATATAATAGCTCCGGTAGAAATAAATAAATGAAACCAGACACAAAAAGGGTGTTAATCGCTCCTCAGTCCAAGATGCACCTACCTACCATACCATCCTGCAGAGTGATTACGCTATTCTCAATGGATCCATGGATGGGCGGCCGGGCATTAAACATTCTGTTTCCATGGATGGGAAAAATTCAATTAACCTATTTTTATGGCTGGATGGTCAAAGTGAATGAACATTATCGTTTTTACCTAAATTTTGCCCTTAAAACTCCTTCATCAACTGAAATAGTATTATTTGTATCCTTCCCGTTCAAATTTACACTTGGAAATAAGAATGATATGCTGGCCCATCGTTTTATCGACTGCAAAAAACAATAACTTCGTTTATCCATGGGTTTACAATTTCGGCTGGGACTGATAATTGTCCTTCTATGGATAATTTATTTGCAATTTAATGGATGGGAATTGTGAAGGCCATCAAAAGGGCTTTCTTATGTCAAATATTTGATGGGAGATTTTACGGTAATCACTCTGCTGTACTATATATCCATCCATCCATACCTGGTGCGTAGTACTGTGCGGCGGCGCGCGGGATGTTGTTCTCAAGGTCTCCGTAGCCGGCGCGGCTGCAGCGCAGGTTCTGTCGCTCCACGGGCAGCCGCGCCTCGCTGCCCGCAGCCCCGGGGCTCCGCAGTACATACCTGGTGCGTAGTACTGTGCGGCGGCGCGCGGGATGTTGTTCTCCAGGTCTCCGTAGCCGGCGCGGCTGCAGCGCAGGTTTTGGCGCTCCACGGGCAGCCGCGCCTCGCCGCCCGCAGCCCCGGGGCTCCGCAGTACATACCTGGTGCGTAGTACTGCGCGGCGGCGCGCGGGATGTTGTTCTCCAGGTCTCCGTAGCCGGCGCGGCTGCAGCGCAGGCTCTGGCGCTCCACGGGCAGCCGCGCCTCGCCGCCCGCAGCCCCGGGGCTCCGCAGTACATACCTGGTGCGTAGTACTGTGCGGCGGCGCGCGGGATGTTGTTCTCCAGGTCTCCGTAGCCGGCGCGGCTGCAGCGCAGGCTCTGGCGCTCCCCGGGCAGCCGCGCCTCGCCGCCCGCCGCCCCGGGGCTCCGCAGTACATACCTGGTGCGTAGTACTGCGCGGCGGCGCGCGGGATGTTGTTCTCCAGGTCTCCGTAGCCGGCGCGGCTGCAGCGCAGGCTCTGGCGCTCCACGGGCAGCCGCGCCTCGCCGCCCGCAGCCCCGGGGCTCTGCAATACAAGGGGCTTCATGAACTTATGGGGTGCTAAAACTGTTTTAGGTGTTTATTCAGAAAAACAGAGTTAATAGTATATACAATTATAACAAACTCTTAAAAATCTAAGCCATCACCAGAATGCTGGCAGTATTGCCACGTTGAATGGCAATGCCAGTGGCGGTAGCTTCATACAAGCCAAAAAGCCGGGTGACTACCATATTAAAATTTTCGCGCGCCAATACTTTCACTTCATTTCTTTTTATCTACGAGTATGACTGTCTAGTAAGAATCCGATCGCGGCCGAACACAACCGAAAGTGGCGGTCGGCAACTTGCCGCGCGCGGCCGCATGCATCTCGCTCACACTCATGGGCTTGCAACGGGGCTTCTCGGGCGTGTATGTCTGCACCGTTCTAACCTATGCAAAAGTGCTACGTCTATAGATATAACTACTGTGCGTTTCTATAGCAATTAGCATGGAACAAAAAACACGGTTTTCACTGTGAAGTTCGTCACAAACTAGGGTCGCGATCGCGAAATTCGTACAAGAAAACTGTTCCTTTTCATTTCACACAATTTTTCATTTTTTTTTGGGTGAACTGGTACATTTATCTATTTCGTTGTAATATTCGAGATTTTTGTGTGATTTTAATTTTGTTTGAAATTAGTGCAGATGCAGAACATTTGTTGCGTGTTGACCGAAATAGAAGCCAGCATTCCAATCTCGTGTGGACTCTGAGAAGTTTGGTAAGATCTTTAAAAATAGAGTGTGTCCCAGGACCCCAAGGACCATGAGTTTCCACCCGAAATGGTTTAAAAAGGTAAAAACTTATACTTGGTTCACGCAGCATCATCTAGCAACAAGATAAGTAGAGCTTGTGTACTAGGTGATATATTTTATACAATATATACTAATTAATTAATTTAATTGTGCCTGTAGCAGTGGAGACCTTGGGCAGTTGGTGAGGATGCGAAGTGTTTGCTGGGAGATTTAAGCCGAAAACTTAGTGAAGTGACAGGAGACTCCTGCTCCGGTTCGTTCTTGGTGCAAAAGATTGCCATCGCTATTCAGCGAGTTAATTCTGCAAGCATTATGCAAGCGCCTTTGCGCTGAAAAAGTTCAGGGGCGGGTTATTAATCGACTACTTCTACATTGTATTTTTTCTCTGACGGATCTTATTTAAATACTAAATTTATAGACATTTTTATCATACGAAGAGATCACCAAAACAAACATTCGCCCCTACGGCAATCAAACCCTCCTATTGTAATTTCGATCGATAATAAAGACTATAAATAGAGAGACTCACAATGAGTTTGGCCAGCTTAATCATCCTGGTATCGTAGATGCGTACGTAGAAGTCGTTGGCGCCGACAGCCAGCATGTGCGGGCGGCGAGGGTTGACGGCGACGCACTTGGCCTCCGCGAACCGACCCAGGTGGTTGAGCAGATTCACGGTCACGTTGGTGGACACGCCGTTACAGCGGTGCGCTGTTCGAAGGTCGTGCTGCCTGGAAGGTTAATCCGACTAATGTTATAAACACGAAAGTTTGTAGTATGGATAGATGGGTGTTTGCTACTCTTTCACGCAAAAACTACTGAACAGATATGTTATATGTATATATATATACAGGATGTTAGTGTGAACAGCGTTATCCTTGAAACCAGAGGTTCAGCATCATGAGTAGAGTCCAAAACCGATGAAAAATAATTATTCTATTTTTAATTTATTTTTGAAACAAAAATATTCGATACACCTTCTAAGTGGTAAAACTACACACGAGTACATTGACGGGGCCGCGCAGGTGTCGACCTGTTTTGATCAAACGAGCCGCCCGCCATGCAAGTGTTCATTGCCGCGCCCCGCACGCACCTCACCGCGCCGCACGCGCCGCCCGCCTGCTCGCGCAGGCGCCGTCCGATCGCTCCTCAGTGAGAGACCGCCAGCGTGACGGAGAGCACGTCGTCGCGTCGTTGACACAGATTTTCGCGCGTCAATTGTTTTCAGTACGAACGAGTTACGAAGTCTTACAAAAATGTAAATAAAAGTGGACTGAAATGGTGCGGCCTTATGCCATCGCTCTGGTGAACTTGGCTCGTACGATGTACGCAGAGCTCAGCTGTTTCCATCCCAGGATAACGTGTGCTAAGCTAGGAAACTAACCCAAAGACACAAAGGCTACGTATGTACGTACATATGACCAGTTCACCATGCCCAGTCATGCAAAATGCAAGTGTTCGTAAAGTGTTTAATAAGCTGACAAATAAGGTACTAATTTGTGTTTTTTCGAGTGTGTAATAATACCTAATCTACGAGTGAGAAAACGTGCGGAGGTTGCGTGATGGTGAAGTGTTATTTTGGTAAGTGAATTTCATTCACTGTACAAAGAACTGAAATTTAGATTGAATAGTAGATAAAATTGATTGATGATAAACTTTAACCCTAGATTCAATAACATTCGTCTCACAGACCGCGCAAAACGTAAAAATGATTCAAAGTTGTAAATCGAATCAGATACACCTTTTAAGCACCTTCATAAGTCATACAACCAAATACATCGCAAGTGTATTTTACTCGCAATGACGTTTCATTCGTCTGAGGGACGAACATTTATGAATAGAATAAGAACTGGCCTAGGGTTAAGTACGCCAAAAATACCTGCCTACCAAGGTACTTTGGTGTATTGAATTTTTTGATTATTCTGTGAATTTAGACTTGTTTTAAAACAGTTTATCTTGCCTAGAAACAAACCTGGAAACTTGCCTGGTTCTAGGGTGACCATAATATCGCGTACAATATCTATGACATAAAATATCAAAATACTGCGAAACTAAAACAGGCATTAACCTTATCTCATAGGTTTTGGACTCTACTCATGATACTGAACCTCTGGTTTCAAGGATAACGCTGTTCACACTAACACCCTGTATATACAGCGGAAAGCTACTTTGTTTTATACTTTGTAGTGATAATGCATGAAATTTGAAGTCATTTCTTCGTTAAAAAAGTAGAATGATTTTAAAAAGGAAATGAAAAAGCTCCATTATAATTACAACGACGTACTCACAGTATAAATCCATCTTCCCCGGCAGACCACATGAGGTTGTGATTATCCGGCGCGGTGGCCAGCCTCTTCACGCGGCCGCAGTGGCAGGAGCACTCCAGCAGGGTCGCTCCCGACTCGATGTCGCTGGCCCGCACCTTGCTGTCCGCCGCACACGTCGCCAGCACGTGCCCGCTGATGAACTGGGGACAGAGACCTTACTTCTAATATACAGGCTCCATTTTTGGATGGAGCAGTCTGGGCAGATACCGTCTCGCGTTAAGACCTAAAGTTTAACTTGTTTTCTTGTTTATTGCAGTCCGCTGATGAACAACTGGGGACAGAGGCCTTACTTCTAATATACAGGGTCCATTTTTGAACGGATCAGGCCCATGCGCCACTGATGAACTGGAAGAGATATTACTTTTAATATACAGGGTCCATTTTTGGATGGAGCAGTCTGGGCAGATACCATTTCGCGCTGATACCTAAAGTTTAGCTTGTTTTCTTGTTTATTGCAGTGGATTGTGTTTTGTTTTGTTGTCTACCTGTGTTCTTTTGTTTAGTATACTGTTTAAGTTACTGGTTGTCGTAATTAGTTTATTTTGATAAACTAGCTGGTCATGGTTTGTAAATAATCAAACCACATCAAATTATATTGCCAGAAAGTCAAAAATTGCCATCTCGAATAAGTATGTCATTTTATTTGTATTGGTACATTTTACAATTTCATACGTGCTTAGAATAAAGAATAATTTATTTATTTTAATTTAATTAATACGGTCAACACGACCAATTACATTAATTAAATAAGATTATTAACTAAAATTAAATTATACCTTATCAAATACATACAACACAAAAACAACAAAATAAAAATTAATGCATGTCAAAGATAAACTAACGATCACAATCATTTAAACATTGTATTGCTAATTTGGTCCAGCCGTCAGCCAACAGCTCAACTTCAGGGTTGTCGTCCAGGAGAGCGTTGGGGGCACGGAGTACTCGAGGGATGGGCGACTCGGAGTGAGCTGCCGTACGGAACTGTGGGACAGCCAGCAATCTATGTCTCCGAGCCTGGCAATAATTGTTAGGGACATAAAGTCGACACAGCTCGTCACTCAAGTCCGAGGCGTCAATTTTGCCGTGAAGGATTTTGCAAACCGTGATCATCTGGTCGTAGGCGCGCCTCACCTCTAGTGAATTGTAGCCCAGACATCCTAACAAGAACTTAGTGGGATAAAGATAGGGGTAGTAGCCGCAGCAGCGCTTGTAGAGGAACTGCAAGAACCTCTTCTGTACCTTCTCAAGCATGAGGGTGTAAGTAACCTCATGCGGGTTCCACACACAAGCGCTGCTCTCCAACTGATAATTATCAAGACAGTAAAAGCTACCCTTTAATCGAATAATTTTTGTAATGGGACCACTAGGAGTGCACATTTCCCATTCGAAATAATTTAAAAATTTGACCTCTATTCTTATTAGTATTCAGTATATAAATAAACTTTTGTATTTAAAATACAAATTAGAACTTCACTGCTTTATTAGATCAAGGTACAAAAACAGCTACACAAATATTTGATTTTGTAGCATTAAATAAACAATAAAACAACAGAATACACCTATTTGATTTATTCATTATACATAGTGTGACTTCCGTGATGTAAAGCTATGATACAGTCTTTATAATACAACTGTAATGTAATGTTTGTGTCAATCCTAGGGTCAATTGGGCATCTTGTAAAAGGCCTTGTTTTCATTTAATTATTGCTGATAAAGTAGTGCATACCTACGTTACATGTATGTGTATTTGAAGATAATCTGTGACATATACACTCCAGTAAAAGTATGTCTGCTTACAACAAAACAATGTAAGATTGTAACTCTTTGAACTGAACACAACAAAGACATTCTAGACAGCTATTTATATGTGGACTAGATTTAGTCTTGAATTATTTAAAAAATTTGAATACTACTTCCTGTATTTTATGGTGCAGTGTTCAAATTTTGTTCAAACACAGTTTTGATTTTCAAATGTTTGGCAACTGATTGTTGGTGAAATACCTTGACAGCTGGACTATAAAACATACCTTTACAGAGAATATATTGCCTGTGTGTCCGGTAGCGAAGTTGGTAAGCTGTTTGTAGCGATACGGGTCCCACAATATGACGTGAAGATCGTCAGAAGCAGAGGCCAGGACTCTATGACACAGGAAAGTTCTACTGGTTAAAATCTTTGTTCTAGGCTTATGAAGACTTATAATAGGACTCAAGAGTAGGAAGTATGATACTTACGAGCCATCTTTATTCCACTCCAAACAGTTCACGCAGCCTGCATGCCCGCGGAGCTCCTTTTCAAGACCTAATCTGTCGATCGTACTTCGGGTGACCCTAAGTCGACTTTCAAACTCTCTACCGGTATCGCCGCGCTCCCGAGCCGAGGTCAGGCCTACAGTGCCCTTATACCAAGCAGGATCCATTCTTCTGCCCATTCTTACTTCTTAATTACTCAAAATATTCCTAGCATAGCGTTTATGGATTACCTACGACTTGATCTATAAATAGAGTTCGACATTCTATAGTACATTACCAGACGTACTAAGTTACCACTTATTAGTCTAAGTTCTATATAATAAACCAAATTAACAAAGAAGTTCAAGAAAATATGCTTTTTACGTCCACGAAGAAAGGCAATTTTTTCACGAAAATAAAGCTCGGTCGGTTGTCAATATGTCAATATCACTACGTCAGTCAAACAGCTGTCCAACTAGTGTTGCCATTCGCATCGTATTTGACAATTTATAGCTTAAGGACTATTCTAGCGCTGTGGTACCGGTGTCCGGCTTCTGTGTGAGGTTCTGTGTGGGCAGCTTTCAAGCTCAGAAATGAAAAGGGGAGATTTTGGATAGGTACCGATTTTGTATCGATATAAGCGAGGCCCCATATTATATCGAATCAAAATTCATAATTAAATAATTATTCAGTACCTATATTTCTATGCTCTAAGTTATTACAAAGTCAATCACAGCAATGGGATAGTTTTATGCGACACTTAAAATGTTACCTACCAATGAATGCTACAACGAAAAATTATGTTATTTACTTACTACCCGTATGTCAAAATTATAAGAGGTTGAATTCGGCCTCGTACGTACCTCATACAGTAAGGACAAATTTTCTTGGCAGTTCTGAACATAGGCTCTGCGAACTTTTGCGCATGCACAGTCGCGAAGAAAACAGTTGCCAGATAAACAAATATGTCGCAGATCGCTGCGTTTCCAGACCTCATTCTATTTCATACTAGCGAGCCTTCGTTTTGACACCATGCATTTCATAGTCAAGAGTAATGATAACTTCTTGATATGTATTCGGTCTCTTTGCTCTATAGGCGGCCAGGCCATAGAACATGTGATTCAAGGACAACAGCACTGACCTGTATCTATTTGTATTTATAGAGGTCAGTGGACAACAGACTGTTGATGGACAAATGTCATAAAATAAAATTAATTACTTTGGTTGAAATAATGACAGTGACCATCTCTTGCATTTTTCTAATTTATTATTTTGAGTTAAATCGCATGATTATCGTAGCTACGCTTTATTATTGCATGCGCTCGTGCACTGCATTAGTCCAGTAAAGATTGGTGTACCGGATAACACCTTGAGTGCCCTTTCCTGACAAAACCACATTGATGCTCGGTGATCCGGTTTTATGGAGATGATCATGAAGATGATCCTGTTTTCCCTCTAATTCGACAAATATATGATCAGAATATATCTAAAACAGGGAGAAAGTACTGATTAATAATAATAATGGCATTAAACCATTATTATTATTCAGTGTTTGTTTTTTTATCTTTAAATTGTATCGTATCTCAATATTTATCCTTTAGCTTTGCTCCAAACCAATACTGACGTGTGACAGAGACAAATACCTCGTACCGAGTATTGCCGATAAAGATCGAAGTTAACAAAAGTCAAGATAAAAGAGATTGTGCAATATATGTGTTGTTAAATCGATTGAAATTAAGTGATAAAAAATGTTTCTATTCGATTTTATAATGAGGTTTTAAATGTTCTCATACAGTCGTTACTCAAATAGTATTTAATAGATTTCTAAAATTTAAGTAAATCATGTCTTTTAAAATAGAAAACATAGTTTTACCAAACATTTTTTTTTAATTCTTTTTAAAGGAAATGAATAAATTCACTTTATTAGTAAATTTAGCTACTTAAATAATCTTCTATTTATACCCTAAAATTAATGAGTTCAAAATGAAACTAATCGATTACGAAATTCGATCGTGTAAAGGATTGATTGTTTTTATGTAAGGTGTGTCTCTAGCCTAGACCACCGCCTTGCGCACCCTACTCATGCCACCATTTGGTTCCTAAAAAGTGTTGCTGCGCAGCCTTCCGCGTGTAGTTCGGCCCTGCCAAGAAAAATTGACCTTACTAGTACGGAAGACACTGACCTCTATATATACAGTACTTGTATAGATACAGGTCAGTGACGGAAGATCACAAATCTCGTATTTCTACGAGAAACCGTCGTATAGTTGGCAACCTTTCTAGACATTTAGGTCTTCCGACTGCCGAGGCAGCCTGCCCAAAGCAACTGTCGAGCCTGTGGTCGAGCCGCGCCGATGATCCCTTGATAGATACAGGTCAGTGTCCCTACTAGAGATTGCAGAACCGAGGAGTTTTCGAAGGAAGGAACTGGGAATCCCGGGAAATATTAAAGACAGAACCGCGAATTCCCGATTGCTACTGACCTAGTATATATATTCTAGAATAACTGAATGAATGTGCCTGATGAATATCTGTTTGCCTTAGGAGCCTATATACCTACTTAGTTACTCAAATGAAAAAAAAAACTGAAACTTTATAAGTGTTTTAGGTATGCAAATACCAAGTTTAGGTAAAGGAAAATATGGAAATAGTTTCACTATATTTTTATTTGACATCCTAGCAGATGTATAGTTGTGTTTCCTATTGGAATTAGTTTTATTTCTGATCTTATTTAAAAGTAAGGTCAGTTGGGGGAAGAGCGGCGTATTTTATTTTAAGTTCACTTTGCACTCGAATTGTGTTTATACTGTGAACATTTTTAAATAATTTATTTCATTACCACGTTCCCTGATGAATTATCTCCAAATGGAACCTGCAATTTTAGAGTTCTGAAGTAGTTTTCTATGTATTTCATTGGATTTTTAACAGTATGTCCTGTCACGAAATGAAAGAGAGAGTATATTGTGACAAGAGTATATTACAAACAACCACGTTTTATATATTACAGAATATCCTAACTATAGAGAAATTAAGGATATTACAGAGTATCCTAACTAAAGTGAGAATAAGGATATTACAGAGTATCCTAATTAAAGAGTGAATAAGGATATTACAAAATTAATCCTCGGTTGTAGAGCAACCCTAAGAAGTTAAGTGTATCCCTATACGTTGGATGACCCTTATAATAGAGAGGTACCCTTAAGCTTTTGAATCTGTCATAGAGCAACCCATAGAGAATAAAGGTGAGCCTCGTATGAAACAGACCTTAAGGTACTACCTGACTATTGTTATCAGTTACCAGAGACAAATATAGAACCCTTAGTATATTTGGGTATAGTATTTGGAACTCGTATGTAACGGTCCTTAAGAGATACTATCATTTGAGCCCTAACCTATAGACAGAGCGATTTGGAGCAGTCCTAATATCTATGGTATAGATACTAAGATGCCTACGTCAATCTCTCTTGACATTATCAGTCAATAATATTACCTATACTGCTACCTGTATAAGTTAATTTTCAATCTAGCTATAGCTCCCTAATAACTCCTCTACCTACTCTAGCCTATCGAGGTAAAGTAAAAGAATGAATTTTCAATCTACCTATAACTCCCTAATAATGCCTATGCCTACTCAAGCCTATCGAGGTAAAATAAAAAGACTTCCTAACTAGTATTTTTAAAAACGTGAGAATTAGAAAGAGCCTAAACCTACGAGAAGGAAAAGAAAACAAGCGCCCTTTTCTTTTTGTTAGAGCACGTGTGGAATGGAGAAAACCTTAAGCTTAAGGCGAATAAAGGAAAACAAAACGACCTTAAGTATAAGTCTTGAGCGCGTTAGCTTGAGGAAGTTTGCGTCTTCTAGGCCGCCTCCTCGAAGACGAAAAGGGATGGTCTCAGCACTGCTTCACCGCCGGTGTCGCCGCATTGCGGTGCGGTTTTCATGCAATCCGTTCACCGCGCCGTCTTCGCTCCGCCCGTTACTGCTGCGGCACGAAGCGGTTGTTCGAACCGCACTCCGTCACTACTTCTCCGTCGGCGTCGCCGCAATGCGGTGCGGTTTTCATGCAACCCTCGCCGTCTTCGCTCCGCCCGACTGCTGTGGCACGAAGCGGTTGTTCGAACCGCACTCCGCCAGGACCCAGTCAGCGGCCGTCGTCACTCACGGTTATGGGAGCGATGACCCCCGCTCCCGGAGTATGCACGACATGTGAAAAATGGAAAGATTTAAGTTATAGGTACGTTACGGTGGATACTTCTTGCGCGCCGAATCAGGAGGCACTGGCAAATAGAATTCCGCAGTTCATTAAAAGGGATAGCTGATCTCTAGCGGACCGCTTGAGGTGGCCTCAGAGTTTTAACCCCCTGGAAGAGAAATCACTGCGTGAACACTTTATTATCGGTAACTGTACTCCGGGATATTATAAAATTCAAGGACGATCTCAATGTATTCAAATCGTTAGCCTTCCACAAAATCAAATCGACCAACTTCTTCCAGTCTCTTCAGTCAAGTCCAGTTTTTCTTGTTTTCTTTCTTGACATTCTTTTTCTAGTTTTCTTTCCTACTGTATTCAAATTCAAAAATGACAGATTATTTCGTAAATAAGGTCGACTTACTATCGAGTTTGAAGCCTCCTTTGAAAACGAACCCTACATTATCACCCCAACCAAAGCAAAAAAAAAATTAAAATAACTAAATTATTTCATTTTTTTTTTCTTTATTTAAACAAATTATAAATAAAATTTTGGAATTATTCAGATCTAAAACGATATATATTTCACAACTAAGATTATTTAAAACTAAATGCGTCTTAAAAGACTACTAAATAACCAACGACGGATACTCAGTCCGAAAGTCGGTGAAACAAAGCGGTTTAAAACAAGCTCTTCAATAAGACAACGTACAGGATATCAATACAGCAAAATAGTAATTACCGACTACAATATGAAAATGTATCGAATACAGACACAGTATAATGTGTCAAAGGTACAATCAAAGTAATACTTGATTGTACCTATACAAGAAAACATCAATACGCAAGGAAAATAATGGCAAAATCATCATGACAGTATAACATTGTACTGGAAGACATAATCGGGAAGATAGTAATGACAAACTATAACATTAAGACATATAGAATGGACAACATCCAAATTATTTGAGACCCGCTAAATATAGGGTAACTAAATTCACACTTCCGCAAAGTGGAAAAGTGGGAGAAAAATCGCGTGAAGAGAAAAAAATAATGCGTTAGTTATTGCGTTCCCTTAACTATAGGGTGCAAAATTAACATATACGCAAAGTGAGTGAGTGAGAGAAAAGATAGCGCTAAGAGAGAAAATAATGCATTAGTAATTGCGTTCCCTTAACTACAGGGTGCAAAATTCACATTTACGCAAAGAGAGTTGAGAGAAAATCGTGAGAAGAAAGACAAAATATGCAGTAGTTCAACAAGTTAGTGATTACACAGGCCTAAACTCAATCCTCACACATCCACATCCATAGTAAAGATACGAATATATATTCTATTAACTTACATTCATCCACATCCATTCTAACCCTAATGTGTACCAAAACCAAGTTATAAACTACTGTAGCACCAGCCGATGTCGGAAATGGAGCTAAAGTATTTTATATATTCTAATAGACCTACCGACAACGACGGTATGTTATTTTTTTTTAAATCTACGGATGGATTACCATAACCGTTTCATGACAATTCGAAGGCAACAATTGTTGAAAATAGTAAATCGATACATGGTTAAATTAATAACCAACAATTAAAAATATAAAACTTATGAGATATAAAATCGTATAGCGAGATATAATTACTTTTAAACGAAATGCCAAATTTACATCGCAGTATAAAAGTTACAGATTTTAGAAAAGTATAAGTGCCAAAAGAAAATATTAAGATTATGACTTAAAGTCCTTTACATGCCATTTGCCTTTAACACCATTACTGTCCTCTAGGACAAATACGAGTGGAGATAATTTCTTTATAATAACACTTTTTACATATTTCGGAGCCAATTTGGAACTAAAGTATGTTCCAGCATTGCTTTGAACAAAATTTTTCCTCCAAACAGTATCTCCCACATTAAATTTTTTAAAAGGGTGTCTAGTGTCATAGCGTGATGCATTTTTAGTGTGAGCTATGAACAAAGCAGCTTGAACTTTATCAAAAATCGCCGATAATTCACCAATATTATTGGCGTAAATATCCCTAGGTAGAAAACAAATTTCATCCAAATTTACTGTTTTTGTATAAACAGAACCACAAGTTATGACTTCGTGACCGAAAACGAGAAAAGACGGAGTAAACCCAGTTACCACGTTAACTGAATTATTCATAACAAATTGAGTTTTTCGTAAATGAACATCCCATGAACGATGATCCTCCCCAACCAACGAAGCGAGCGCAGTGCCAATTGTTTTATTATACCTTTCAGTCGGATTTACTTGCGGAGTATAGTATGGAGTGAAAAATTTAAAAGGAATATTATATTTATCCAACAAATTGTGGAATTCATGACTTTGAAATTGTACTCCGTTATCCATAATTATTGACTGCGGAATACCATGAACCAAAAAGACCTCATTCTCCAATATATCTACAATATTTTTAGCCGTTGCTCGTTTCAAAGGAAAAATTAAAGTATACTTAGAAAAACTACAATTTACCACGAGGATAAATTGATTACGTTGACGGGTCATAGGTAATGGACCCATTAAGTCCAGAGAGATAGATTGAAAAGGTCTAGAACAAATTTTAGGTTTACCCATTGGACCATAAGGTGCATGATTAGAATGTTTATAAGTTAAACAAATTTCGCATTTGTTAATAAACTTTGCAATATCTTTAAACATACCTGACCAAAAGTAAAGTAATGATAACTTTTTGTATGTTTTGAATATTCCTAAATGAGGCATTCCCGAAACCCCATGGTATTCTTTTATTAAATCCTCTCTGCTATCAGGATGTGGAATTTCTTTCCAAACAAAATCCTCATTAATTAAGTCTTTAGAATCGAGTTTACGATAAAGTTTACCATTTGTAATTTTATAATTCGGATGTGCCACAGGATCATCTTGGCAACTTTGTAAGAGATCATCGAAACTACTAGCAGTATTCTGAACGGGATCGGAATGAATTGCAGCAATCTTATTATTTGACTGATTAGCTCTAGAAAGTAAATCAGGGACCACATTAGTTGAACCCTTTTTGTATTTTATGACAAAATTAAAAGTTGATAAACGAATTGCCCAACGGGCCAATCGACCAGAAGGATTAGTTAAATTTAAAAACCATTTAAGAGCTGCATGGTCCGAGTAAACGGTAAAAGTATTGCCGTTGTCTAAATAACAACGCCAATGTTCTAGCGCGGTAATAACAGCAAGAGTTTCTCGTTCGGTCGTTGAATAATTTTGCTCATGCTTATTTAAAGCCTTACTCATGTAAGCAATAACAGTTTCAACACCCTCATGTTCCTGAGTAAGCATTGCGCCAATACCAAAATTAGACGCATCACAGTGTACCGAAAACGAAAGATTAAAGTCCGGACAAGCAAGTATAGGTGTGCTTGATAAAAATGTTTTCAATTTCATAAAAGCTTCATCTGCGGCCGCATTCCAAGAGAATTTTGGGGCCTTCTTTCCCGTAACCGTTAACCTATTGAGAGGCGACGCTATCGTACTAAAATCAGGTATAAATCTACGAAACCAACTACAAGAACCAATAAATCTCCGAACATCTTTTGCACACGAAGGAACAGGATAACCCAAAATAGCTTGTATCTTTTCTGGATCAGCCCGTAAACCATTAACGTCAACTATATAACCGAGGTATTTTAGCTCTTTTCTGAAAAATTGGCTTTTGTCGAAATTTATAGTCAAATTAGCATACGATATTTTATCAAGAACTTTATTAAGCAACGAAATATGCTCATCGAAGGATTCACTGACTACAATAATGTCATCAAGATAACAAAAAACTTTGTTTTCAAACTCCGGAGCTGGAGTAAACAACATGTCCATCAACCGTTGTTGTGTAGCTGGAGCATTAGTCAAACCAAAAGGCATTACAACAAATCTAAACATCCCACGACCTGGCACGTAAAATGCCGTTTTATTCCTATCCGAGGGATTTAACGGAATTTCCCAAAAGGCTTTAGCAATATCAATACTAGATAAGAACTTAGCATTTCTAAGCTGATCTAGTATTTCATTCATAAAAGGCAAACTATAAGCGTCACGACGTGTAACGGAATTAAGTTTTCTACTATCTACGCAAAAACGCCATTCACCATTTTTCTTTGGTGTAATCAAAACAGGAGATAACCATGGACTTTCACAACGTTCTATGACCTTCCATTTCAACATTTTGTCAACCTCATCAATAAGAGCTTTTTGTTTTACAGAAGACAACCGGTAACATCTTTGCTTAACCGGAGCTACGTCCCCAGTATCAATATTATGACATATTAAATTAGTACGACCAAGCTCACCTTTTAATTCAAAAGAAATATTTCTGAATTGTTCTATTAAATTATCCGCAATTGGCTTATGTTTATCATTTAACTGTTCATAAGCAAGAATCTTTGAAGAATCCTTGTGAACAGGCGATTCCTCAATAGTATTACAACATGGAAAAAGTATTTCAGGAATCAAATTAAATTTCTTCCAAAAGTCAATACCTAAGATGAGAGATGGATTGATATCAGGAAAGACAAACGTTTTAATTACGTGCGTTTGTTTATTAAATGTCATTGGGATCATAAAATGACCAATTGAATTAATTTTCTGCCTACTAGCAGTTTGAATCGAAGGAGAGTCAGACTTGAATAGCTCATACCCTAACTTCAAAATATTTTTATACGAATCATTACCCAAAATGGTAATAGAACTACCACTATCCAATAAACCAGAAAAACAATCTTTATTGAAGTAAATGTCCACAAAAGGTCTATGATTATCCTTTTCGTTAGCAAAAGAGACCGAAGACAAGCTATAAGAGTTGAAGAAGTTCTTCACAGTTTTAAGCCAGTTGTTCCAATCAACCGGATCAAAATTATTAGAGTTGTTCATGCTGTTATTCGAGTTATTCAAGTCATTTATTAGATTTTTGTTACATTTAGGGCAGTCTGGTACCTTAACCCCTTTTTCTCCACACTTAAAACAAACCAAGTCTCTCGGAACTGTACAAAACCGAATGGTATGACCATTCGTTCCGCAACGCACACAAAAGAAATGTGAGTTAAACTTCTCTGGTTCGGCAAGAATTGAGTTTTGATAAAAACCTTGATTTGTATTTGTTTGAGGCCTAAACCGAGGCGCCTCATAATTCTTCCGTTGAAATGATGATGGTTGAGAGAATTGGACCACATTTGACGAACTAGTAGAAATCTGAGACCGATTTTGTAGAGTTTGTTTAGAGCTCGAAGACTGATTATAGTTAAACTCGGTAGCTCCTAGATACGATGTGGCTACTGGTTCCTTAAAATTTTTATCTTTATCCGCGTAACATTCAAAATTTTGACACGTTTCGATAAGCGAGTCAATCGAGTCCACCTTATTGATTGCTACATAAGGTGAATATGATGGTCGAATATTCCTAATGACGATCGCTAATTTATCTGATTCAGACAACTTTTGGTTTAATTTGTTAAACATTCCAAACATTATAGAAACATAGATAATGATGGATTCCTCTTTACCCTGAGTGCGTAGACGGATAGCTTCTAGAAGTTTTGCATCGTGATTTGGATCACCAAAATCCTTTATCAAGTTTTTCGTCAACAAATCCCAAGTCAGATTAGAGTACCGGCTTCTTATAAATCTGAACCAGTGTAACGCATTGTCTTTAAATATTTCGAACGCGTGGTCGACTAGTGCGTTTCTTTCTACGCACCGGGAAATCGCGAAATTTTCCAGTTTTTCAATAAAGACTCTGGGACAAGTTTTCCCATCGTAAGAGAATCTGCGGAGTTCCCCAACATATTTACTCGGGTGGGAACCCGAAGCACACATTGTAACATTCATTTTAGGTTCCGGTGATTCCGCATTCAAGTAATTGATAACCGGAGATTCTACCGTTAAACCCGAACATTTTGTGCAGCTCCACGATGTGGACACTGCACCTATTAGGAATCAAAAAACAATGGGCACTCACAGCATCCGACGACTTCGTCTGCTGCGGAGAATCTGCCACAATGATTGCATTTGATCGGCATATTCACTTACGTTTAAGTCCGGGGATACTGGGGAGAAAAAAAAAATGTTAATGTTTGACTATGACTCTAGTGCCTAAAAAAAATAAATGCCGAAAAGGTTATCGAAAAATTTAGGGAAACAGTGTTTCTTTTTTTAGAATTTAGGGGTGAACTAGATACAAAACGTGGTTGTTTTTTATCTATGGGCGCCAACTGTCACGAAATGAAAGAGAGAGTATATTGTGACAAGAGTATATTACAAACAACCACGTTTTATATATTACAGAATATCCTAACTATAGAGAAATTAAGGATATTACAGAGTATCCTAACTAAAGTGAGAATAAGGATATTACAGAGTATCCTAATTAAAGAGTGAATAAGGATATTACAAAATTAATCCTCGGTTGTAGAGCAACCCTAAGAAGTTAAGTGTATCCCTATACGTTGGATGACCCTTATAATAGAGAGGTACCCTTAAGCTTTTGAATCTGTCATAGAGCAACCCATAGAGAATAAAGGTGAGCCTCGTATGAAACAGACCTTAAGGTACTACCTGACTATTGTTATCAGTTACCAGAGACAAATATAGAACCCTTAGTACAGCTTGGCAAAAAAGTCTTGAAACGGAACTAATTTTTTTGTTTAATGGCAACATTCTTAAAACAATGACGTTTGATGTAAAATTGTAAACAAAGATTACGAATTCTCGGATTTTTTACTTGGATCGGTCAAGCGGTGGTGATAAAGTGACGAAAAGTGAAAAATAATGAATAAAACAGTTAGAAGTGCTGCCAGGGAGGTTATTTATAAGGTATACAGGCGATGTCTGGCAGAATTTGAGGCCAGAACTATTCTTTCAGATCTCAACAATATTTTTCAAAGAACCGCTGATATGACAGGTTTGTGAGAGTTTGTTTTGTAATTTTAAGTTGAATCAAAGGTAACTTCATGGTCCTAAAGTAGGATTAAATTAAAGTTCCACGGAACAAGTGAAATATTCAACAATAAACATCGGGCAGTTAGGTTATGTTTACGTTTGTTCTGCGTACTCTGCTATAGCGCGGGCATAAAATTTGATACTTGAGCTAGACTAGCTAATATGTGAATCTATTTCTACATAATTTAAATGTTGTGTTATTTCTTTGTAATAAAGTTACTATAGTGTTTGTATTTTAAATGGTCTAGAAATTAGGTGCCTAAATAATAAACTGAAAAAGGTTAGATAAAGGTATCATAAAAAGTTTCTTCTTTATAGGAAGCAGCTGAGCGTGCTAAAACGGAACGGTTCCAAGCTATTACGGAGGAGGATTGGAAGAATTCGTGCCAGCACGTAATAAAAATAGAAAAGGAATACTGTGAGAGAGAACTTACAATGTATTAAAAACAATTTTAAACAAAAAAAAATTTAATTTACTTTATATTTTTTTCTTTATATACATACTTACATAACGAGAACCTTGCTCAATTAAACAATATTTACTGATACTAGTATACTATGTGTGGATATAAATGTACGTATAACAGAAATATACACCTAAGTATCAAGACTAGCTTGGTGCGCTATAGGTGTTGCCATAAGGACCTACAGTGGCGCCCCCATTATTTTCTACTCTTTTTTGCCAAGCTATATATTTGGGTATAGTATTTGGAACTCGTATGTAACGGTCCTTAAGAGATACTATCATTTGAGCCCTAACCTATAGACAGAGCGATTTGGAGCAGTCCTAATATCTATGGTATAGATACTAAGATGCCTACGTCAATCTCTCTTGACATTATCAGTCAATAATATTACCTATACTGCTACCTGTATAAGTTAATTTTCAATCTAGCTATAGCTCCCTAATAACTCCTCTACCTACTCTAGCCTATCGAGGTAAAGTAAAAGAATGAATTTTCAATCTACCTATAACTCCCTAATAATGCCTATGCCTACTCAAGCCTATCGAGGTAAAATAAAAAGACTTCCTAACTAGTATTTTTAAAAACGTGAGAATTAGAAAGAGCCTAAACCTACGAGAAGGAAAAGAAAACAAGCGCCCTTTTCTTTTTGTTAGAGCACGTGTGGAATGGAGAAAACCTTAAGCTTAAGGCGAATAAAGGAAAACAAAACGACCTTAAGTATAAGTCTTGAGCGCGTTAGCTTGAGGAAGTTTGCGTCTTCTAGGCCGCCTCCTCGAAGACGAAAAGGGATGGTCTCAGCACTGCTTCACCGCCGGTGTCGCCGCATTGCGGTGCGGTTTTCATGCAATCCGTTCACCGCGCCGTCTTCGCTCCGCCCGTTACTGCTGCGGCACGAAGCGGTTGTTCGAACCGCACTCCGTCACTACTTCTCCGTCGGCGTCGCCGCAATGCGGTGCGGTTTTCATGCAACCCTCGCCGTCTTCGCTCCGCCCGACTGCTGTGGCACGAAGCGGTTGTTCGAACCGCACTCCGCCAGGACCCAGTCAGCGGCCGTCGTCACTCACGGTTATGGGAGCGATGACCCCCGCTCCCGGAGTATGCACGACATGTGAAAAATGGAAAGATTTAAGTTATAGGTACGTTACGGTGGATACTTCTTGCGCGCCGAATCAGGAGGCACTGGCAAATAGAATTCCGCAGTTCATTAAAAGGGATAGCTGATCTCTAGCGGACCGCTTGAGGTGGCCTCAGAGTTTTAACCCCCTGGAAGAGAAATCACTGCGTGAACACTTTATTATCGGTAACTGTACTCCGGGATATTATAAAATTCAAGGACGATCTCAATGTATTCAAATCGTTAGCCTTCCACAAAATCAAATCGACCAACTTCTTCCAGTCTCTTCAGTCAAGTCCAGTTTTTCTTGTTTTCTTTCTTGACATTCTTTTTCTAGTTTTCTTTCCTACTGTATTCAAATTCAAAAATGACAGATTATTTCGTAAATAAGGTCGACTTACTATCGAGTTTGAAGCCTCCTTTGAAAACGAACCCTACAGTCCATAGCCGCACTTTCCCAACGAAATGGGGTAAGTGCGGCAGGGGTCTACAGATGCCAGTAAATGACTCTTTTTTTTAAATTTCAACTTGAATATCAGAAAGAGGAACGTTCAAATAAAAATCTCTATTCTACTCTTGGATCCTAGAAATAAGGTTCACCGAAGAAAATTAGAAAATTGTGAAATGGGGAAAGTGCGGCATAATTCCAAAGGAACAAGCTATCCAGTGGTGCTAAACATTTATACCTGACTGCCCAAGAAGGAAGACAACGGTAATGGGATGTATGTACAGTAGCGTTCACTATTTGCTATACCCCTAATTTCTAAAATATTCGCCAACAATAATGTTGAAGAACTTCAAGCAATCATAAACTAAGTGCAAAAACTTAACCATAGTTGAGATTTGAACCACGGCTTATCGCAGCGCAGTCGACCGTTATTTCAATTCTGCTACCCGGTATGTTGACTCATAGTTCGAATTTTTAAGCCAGTAGTTTTTATCTTAACGGTGGACGTTGAATCAGTTGAATGCACTTATTAATTTTGTTCAAATAAATGAGGGTAGTTATAATTTTATGGAACGAATGACAGTCAAGTAAGCGTTTGGAGAATAATTATTAGTAAACTGTGTTTACGTGTTAATAAGTTTAAAATATCAAAAATGAATAGCCATATAAGCAATTTTGTAACAACAAAAACAATAAAAATTCACGAACAAAAATTCACGTTCCTTATAAAGCTATTGCAAGTCAGCTTGGGATACGCGTAAGTGTATTTTTATTTTGTTTTGTATTAATTCGTCGTATTTATTGAGCATAGATAATTAAACTTTTCATTTAACTTTCAAGGAAATAACGGTTCAATTTTGAGTGAGGAGATACGCTTTGACTGGAGATGTAAAGGCAATGCGATCGGGTCCACGCACGCCCATGGGTTTTTACATCAGAACGCCATCGACAAATTGTGAATACTCACAGACATGTCTGACATGCAGGGTCGGATAATACTATGGAGGAAACCATACAAACTACTCCTACCACAAAATATACTACTTGTTCAAGCAAGTGGCAGAATTACCATAGGTAAGATGTGATATAAATAATAAGTATTACCATGCAAATTCTGCTGCAAAATCAGTTTCTTTTACTAGAGACTAAATGATCTATCTAGTAAATTTCCAACCTCTTTTTTATTACAAACTAAATTGCCCGTCCAGTCAATTTTTAATTGAATATACCCCTACCTACAAGTCTTGAGAAGTCAGTGTTTTTTTTTTCAGGTTATTGGGGCTGGATGTCATCCATGGGCCCAGGAGAACTCGTAGAAATTGGCGAATTGGCGAAATTGCAATTATAGTCGAATTTTTAGTAATTTACTTTGAGTAGGGGAGGATCAAATAATCAGTTTCCCCAGTCCATTCTCTCTCTCTACCTTTCTTAAAAGTACTTCAACAAGCCTAAGCAATTGTGACCGTTTTACACAAGTTTCACCTAGCTGAACTATTAAAGTGGTGCTTTGATATAGGGAGTTATCTTTCTGTATATAATCGGTAATTCTATTTATATTAGAATGTGGACAACAATTAATTACAACATTTTGTACAAGTAGGTCACGCAGTTTTAGACCCATTCATGCACCCAACTTATCTGAATATAAAACAGTCTTCCTAGTATTTGATTGTCTAACATTAAATCTAAATCCTTAACTGATGATGGTGCAGCTTGAACTGGACCCTCATATTGGGTACAATCGTTGTTTTATAGGTACCACAGTTATGTTAGTTAGGTTATGTTAGTTAGGTTAGTTAGGTTAGTTAGGTTAGTTAGGTTAGGTTAGTTAGGTTAGTTAGGTTAGGTTAGGTTAGTTAGGTTAGGTTAGTTAGGTTAGGTTAGTTAGGTTAGTTAGGTTAGTTTAGTTAGGTTAGTTAGGTTAGGTTAGTTAGGTTAGGTTAGTTAGGTTAGGTTAGTTAGGTTAGGTTAGGTTAGTTAGGTTAGGTTAGTTAGGTTCGGTTAGTTAGGTTAGGTTAGTTAGGTTAGGTTAGTTTGGTTAGGTTAGTAAGGTTAGATTAGGTTAGTTAGGTTAGGTTAGGTTAGTTAGGTTAGGTTAGTTAGGTTAGTTAGGTTAGTTAGGTTAGTTAGGTTAGTTAGGTTAGTTAGGTTAGTTAGGTTAGTTAGGTTAGTTAGGTTAGTTAGGTTAGTTAGGTTAGTTAGGTTAGTTAGGTTAGTTAGGTTAGTTAGGTTAGTTAGGTTAGTTAGGTTAGTTAGGTTAGTTAGGTTAGTTAGGTTAGTTAGGTTAGTTAGGTTAGTTAGGTTAGTTAGGTTAGTTAGGTTAGTTAGGTTAGTTAGGTTAGTTAGGTTAGTTAGGTTAGTTAGGTTGGTTAGGTTAGTTTAGTTAGGTTAGGTAGGTTAGTTAGGTTAGTTAGGTTAGTTAGGTTAGGTTAGGTTAGCGTAGCATGGCGTAGCGTAGCATGGCGTAGCGTAGCATGGCATAGCGTAGCAAGCATGGCGTAGCGTAGTATGGCGTAGCGTAGCGTATGGCGTAGCTTATGGCGTGGCGTAGCGTATGGTGTAGCGTATGGCGTAGAGTATGGCGTAGCATATGGCGTAGCGTATGGCGTACCTAACTAACCTAACCTAACTAACCTAACCTAATTAACCTAACCTAACTAACCTAACTAACCTAACCGAACTAACCTAACCTAACTAACCTAACTAACCTAACCTAACTAACCTAACCTAACCTAACCAACCTAACCTAACTAACCTAACTAGCCTAACCTAACTAGCCTAACCTAACTAACCTAACCTAACTGTGGTACCTATAAAGCAACGATTGTACCCAATGAGGGTCCAGTTCAAGCGGCACCATCTTCAATTAAGGATTTAGATTGAGTGTTAGACAATCAAAATACTAGGAATACTGTTATATATTCAGATAAGTTGGGTTCAGGTATGGGTCTAAAACTGCGTGACCTACTTGTACATAATATTGTAAATAATTGTTATCCACATTCTAATTTTAATAGTATTACCGATTATATGAATAAACAGAAAGACAAATCCCTAAATCAAAGCACCACTTTAATAGTTCAGCTAGGTGAATTTTGTGTAAAACATTTGCTTGGGCTTGTTGAAGTATTTTTAGTAGCTATAGTTAAATCTTTGTTGCACTTTAGCTATTATATTTCTATGTAACTACTTCGTACTCTAGTTTTATAAAGAGCTGTAAGAACTGTTTCAAGGTTATAAAACGGTTAAATGGTTTAAACGGATTTTACCTTAAAAGTTTTACTATTGTAAGAGTTGGTCTTTTAAATAAAAAACATAACATAATAATACGCTACGCTACGCCATGCCACGCTACGCCATGCTACGTAGCGTAAGCCAACCCTTACGATAGTAAAACTAAGGTTATAACAAAAACTTAAAACAGTACTTACAGCTTTTTATAGAAATAGAGTAAGAAGTAGTTACATAGAAATATAATAGCTAACGTGCAACAAAGATTTAACTATAGTTTCTAAAAATTCGACTATAATTACAATTATGTATACCTAGTATGACGTACTTAGTTAGTACCTAGTTATGATGACATGTCATGTTGTAAATCAGCATGTTATTTTTAAATAAATTATCATTTTGTTTAAGTGTCAGTGACTTTGAGTATGGCGTAGTGAAGCACGGCGTAGCGTAGCATGGCGTAGCGAAGAACGGCGTAGCGTAGCGCAGCTTACACGCTATTGGTGTATTCTGTGATCTTTCTAAAGCTTTTGTGGATCATAGTACATTAATTGAGAAACTAAAATATTATGGAATTAAGAAAAAGGTACTTGATCTTATGAAATCATAGAAATCAAATATACTTAATAAAAACTTAAAATTTAATAAATTAAGTTTCATATTTTTTTTTATATTTATAAGAAATAATGCCTAATTTTAGCATTCGTTGTTTTCTTACAATTATAAGCTAATAACATTCAGTATCTCATAAGTTCCTAAACTAATTTAGTGACTATATGTATTATTATTTTAAAAAAAACTTAATTTATTAAGTTGGCATAGAAAATAAATGTTTCAAAATAAATCTCGCATAATATTCTAGATTTAGCCTTTCATAAGTTCGAAATATTAAGGCGGTTTTAAAACTTAATTTTGCATATTAGTATTATAACGACATTCAGTCTGTCTAACGATTTCTCCGGCTGACCAAATATTTAACATAAATACCAATACATTTACTCCCAAAACATAAGGTTGAAAACCGCTGACTTGGGGTAAGTGCGGCATAGTGCCGCACTTTCCCAAACAGTGTAACTTGAAGTGAAATTTTCGAACTGGGATTATAGCTTATTGCGCATAGATACAAAATAAAATAACTACATAAATACGAAGCTTAGGATCTAAAGAAAACACTTACGTATCCAATCTAAGCAAAAACCTTGTTTTTGTAGTACAGCAACGCACACGTATCAACTACGATGTGTATTAAAATCCGAGTGAGAAATAAAAATGACGATAACTCCTATTTCCTTAAAGTGGCGGTTTTAGCAATAACATTGCTAATTTCTTGAATAATGATACTTGCCGCACTTACCCCATAGCCGCACTTACCCCAACTGACCTTATTCTATAACGAACATCGATGATACAAGTGGTATTGAGAATGTTTGGCCGAATTGTTTTCAAAATTTCCCGGTTCTAAAATTGGCTATAATTTCGGGAATTCCCGGGAGCAATCCCTAATGCCAACCCATTGTGAGCACCGCACCTTTATTACTTACATTAACCTTGAATGACGTCATCGACTTCATTTGATTCGTTCGACGCTAAGTTGGTGGAACACCCTGCTCGAAAACAATTGTATTTTTGTGTTGTGTTGTACGCTCGCATTTAACCAAACCGTTCAAGGTTGTTATTTTCAAAGTGCTAGTCCTACCTAATTAAGATCTTAACAACTTTAGTTTTTATTAAGACTTTTACCTTTTGATTAATTGAACCTTTGTGACTGTGAGTGTGTATAAGTGGATTACCGGAATTATTATCATTAAAAACCAGGCGAACCTGTAACAAAATTACTCCTGGTAGACCGTACCTAAAAAGAGAGATAGTGAATCCTCATCAGTCGGGAGTAGGTACTAAGTAGGTACATTGTTGGATAATCATGACTCCGACGACGGCACCCATTAATTCAGATGACCCAGGTCAAACGGGACCAATGGATACGGGAAAGGAACGTCGAAAGAAGAGAAGCTGCTGTCAAAGGATGAGCTCTACATGCTCCCACTTCTGCGAAAATCTTTTCGAATGCTTGAACATTTTGTGTTACAGAAATTATTTCTGCTTTTGCTTATATATGAAATAACTACCTACTTATATAAAATTATTTCTCTTTTATTTCGGATAACCAAGGATCTACCTATAATAGGCTAGTAGTCACACTAAAATATAAAATGGAAAGATAATTAGTAAAACCTTAAAAAAACTGAATAGCTGATTATGCCCCGTTTCCAGAGTGATCAAGTAAAAAGACATTTTAGAGATCACTCTGCGAACCTGGCTTGCCCACAGCGGCGATGAAAATCCATCCGCTATGGTTTTTTAGGATGATATTGGGGCTGTCTCGCACTCTTCAGCACGGATCATGGATGCATTTTTTATGCGAATGATGTCTTCGAAGTCATCCGTTTGTTACCCTGCAAACATCCTCGATACACTGCAGATGCGAGGCAACCCCCACATCATCCTGAAGAGTACCTAGTGAAAGTGACGATCCAAAACGTGCCCTTCAAACCACATAATCTTCATCTTATTCTGTCTACGATAGATATTGTTCTCCATTTGATGAATAATAAATTTCCAAACGCAAAGCTGGGTGAAGCCGTGGGGCGCAGCTAGTCAAAAATAATTAACAATCAAAATAGGTTGTTCCAATTATTTCATAGTACATACTAATTTTGGTGTAGATTCAAGATTCAAGATTCTTAAATTCTTTATTCAAGATTATTTATTGTGTAGCCTCACTTGAATTATTTAAATTATCCGCCCTTTTCCAGGGCCAAGACGGGATAATAATTCTATGGCCAAGCCTCTTTTTCAACTTATTTTTTTTTGGCAACGCTTGCTTTTCGCTACGACTCTGCCAGTGTCTGACAGACACTGTCTGTGGGGCCAAGACTTGGTATGTAGGTGTAGCCGAGATCTTTGGGTGTAGCCAACCAGATTTTTGATATTTTTTGATGTTTGGCTTTGACAATTTTGACATTGACTGACTGTCACAAATCATGACACATTGATCAAAACAAGACAGACTGGATGCGTAAATAAATAAATAAATTTGATTTGATTTGATTTTATTGGGAAATATAATATCTCTCTCTCAGAGAAGAATACCAGTGGGAACATTGAAATTGTTTTCGATTCACATTTAGGTGAGTTACAAACTAAAGCTCATTAATTCGGGAGTAAATATCGTTGGCTAAGAGCGCTCAACTTTCTCGTACCCTATATCTGTGCATATATTAGCTACTAATCTCTTATAACTTTCTTCCAGGCTCTTCAAAATGGGTGAACGGAAGGGACAGAACCATTACTACCCCCCCGACTACGATCCTAAAGTCGGGGGCCTCAACAAGTTCCTGGGAACCCATGCCTTGCGGGAGCGAGCTCGCAAGCTCCACATGGGCATCCTCATCATTCGGTTCGAGATGCCCTACAACATCTGGTGCGATGGCTGCAAGAACCACATCGGGATGGGAGTCCGCTACAACGCTGAGAAGACTAAGATCGGCATGTACTATACCACTCCGGTGTACCAGTTCAGAATGAAGTGTCATTTGTGCGATAATCATTTTGAAATCAAAACTGACCCTGGTGTAAGTATCAAGTCCAGTTACTTAAACATGGACGGTAAAAAGGGGTAGATAGATAATACTTGAACAAGACACTACCTGGCTGGTACCAGTGGAAGTATATTAGTGACTGTTCACATGTCTCAGTGTATCTGATCTTTGCAAAAGGATGTTTTGCTCCAGTATTATGTCCATTTCATATTAGTATTAAATTTGACTTGTCTAAGTGCTTATTGTGTAAGCCTAAAGAAATAAAGATATTGATTTACTTTCTACCCTTTAGTCTTTATTCACCCTATTTTACAATATAAAAGTGATAATTTTTGATCAGAAAACAAAAACTGAAAGCAAATTTTCTTGCAGAATTTAGACTATGTAATAGTCTCGGGCGCAAGACGGCAAGAAAACCGCTGGGACCCAACAGAGAATGGTCAAATTGTACCCGAGACCAAAGAAACACAGAAACGCCTCTTCGATGATGCTATGTTCAAGCTGGAGCATAAGACTGGAGATGTGGACACTGCTAAGCTGGAGAAACCAAGGCTGGGGAAGCTTGTGGGCCGGAACGAGTCTGTTTGGAAGGATGACTATGAGGCCAACTGCTCCTTAAGGAGGAATTTCAGAGTATGTACTTATTTATTACTAGTAAGATTTATTTATTTAATTGGGATTGCCATCAGCTTAAAAACTTAACTAAGATCTATTCATTTCAGCCCCAATTACGACCCACTGGCAAAGCCACCCTTCTCATCAAAAACTCAGTGCTTTATTTCCATTAGACCTTACAGGAATCTTGGATTGACATAAAATTCATGTTTTAATAATTAAAAATGAGAAATAAAAAACTCAATATTATTTTATTTTGTTGCAGAAAAGAAGAAAGGAATTAGAAGAAGCCTCAGTGAATGATAGCTTCCTTTTAGCGAAGTCATCATTGAACCTCAAGCTACTCCCTGAAACAGAGGAGGACAAAAACATGGCCGCCCTTCTCTCTCTAAGGCCCTCCAAAAGCATAGAAGAGCAGAAAGAACAAACTAGAAGTATGATCCTAAACAGTCCAGCATTACCTAGTTCTAGTGGACTGTTAACTAGTTTTGGAGGGCTAAAGAAAGAAGAATCACTGAGTAAAAATTTTCAGCTGACCCGGAATTCCTTGGGTATTGCCATCAAGGCTAAAGTTGAAAAGAATTCTGTTAAAAATAATGATGAGAAATTGCAGGAGAAAAGCACTGACAAAATACCAATAAAATCTATTGAAAATGAAGACAGTAATAGAATATTAAATAGTAAAGATACTAATGAAAAGGTAAGTGATTTGGATACCGTTGAAATAGCAAAAGTAAATGGTAGTCAGAGTATTGCCATGTCTCTGTTAGGAGAGTATAGTTCCAGTGGGGAGAGCTCGGACTGAACTGAATAATAATCAAAACTACAGGAACAAAAATAAGAAAATTGAATAAATAATTCTGATTCTAAGCTTGAGGAATGTGTTGATTCATTTTTAAAAGTTGTTTAGCAATAAGTCTCAATTTTTTTTTTATTAAGAATGTAAATAACTATTTAAAAGTGTAAATATTTTTTGTTGTTTATATATAATAAGTATGTAAGTATGTTAATAAAAGACAATTTGTAATACATACATTTTTTTATTTAATCATTTAGAAAACATTTGTATTTGATTGAATAACATTTCGATATTTTCGATGAAGTATACATTGATAAGTGTTGGTAAAGATCGTCAGACTCAATTAGATATTGTATTATATAAGCAACATTTTATTTATAGTTAAAATGATAACTGAATTATGATACGAAAATTCTTAAGTACAGCAAAAGAAAGTCTGAAGAGCATTTTGCTCATTAAAGAAAGTTAAGCAAATATACTATTTTCAGCAGTGTCTTTTAATTCAACAGAACCTTAGGCCTTTCATAGCAATACATAGATCAGACATGTACCAATGATATAACGAACTTTCTAACAACAAGTTACAATACACACAGTTTTGAACAAATACAATTATTTTTAACAGCTTTAATACTTTTAACTAATATACAGATAGTATAGACACTGATTACATAAACCTAACTACTTTTAGATACATAAATATTATATATGAAAATATTTATCAACATTTAATAAACAATGGGGTTCTTATATTAAAACAAAACAAAGCAAACATATTTATCCTTACCTAAGCATAGTAAGTAGGTACATTTTTGTATGCTTTGTTTTTACTTAAATAAGTAAACAAAACACTCATTATATACGTTATATGACTAGAGATACCTACAATACAATTTCATATCTATTAATTTAGAGAGTGCCTAGTTTGGGTTTAGCTTAAAAGTAATATAAAATGTCATAAACCAAACTAAAAAAATAATACAAATTTTAATGACTAGATATTGATTTAAGTCAGTTTCATCTTATATACCTATGAGATCTTTTAACATAGTTTTCGTATTTAAATTTATGAAAAAAACCATACATCGGGTACCTAATGCTTGAGTTTAAGATAAAAGAATGCTTATTTTTTCCGTGCCTACGAAACAAGCCAGCCATTAAAAGCTATATAATAATTTAACGACGACATAAAATTCAAATTATAATAACATTAAGTTTTGTGCGGAGAATTTAAAAACGTCGATCTTTCATCGATTCTCTTATCATTACTTGCTCACTCTTCAAAATAGTTCAACTCTGAAGTAGATTTTGTGGAATTTGGCACTCTTGAATGCTATTGTAGCGCACGACTGTGGATTAGTATGGAAATAAACGAAAGCATCATTATTAGCGTTGCAATTAGAAAAGGTTCGTAATAGTTTAATTGAAATAGGGTTCGAGATTGAACTACTTTCAAGAGTAGAAAGAAGCAAGGTGCGTTTAGACGGTAGATCCCATTTGTTCTATAGAACGTGACGTAATATAACAATTTGAGAAAATATTGTCCTTATTTGTAGGTACTATAGAACTACATACCTAGTAGGTAGCTTTTGCTCCTGTTTTTATTTTTCTGTGAATGCGCAGAACTAAATGGGAATTGCTTTTCCCAAATTCTTCCATGATTAGAAATATAACAGACAATTGGTAGCAAATCATTCTGGAGTGGCCAGTTTACATAATTAACTTCAAGAAGTTTATACAATACTTAGTTTGTTCTATGGAACAATTTGATACAAAAAGTACAAACTATTCTACAGGGTGTTAGTGTGAACAGCGTTCTCCTTGAAACCAGAGGTTCAGCATCATGAGTAGAATCCAAAACCAATGAGAAGAGCTTAACACCTATTTTAGTTTTGCAAGATTTTGATATTTCATGTCTTCGCTATCGTACACGATGCCATAGTCACCCTACATACTTTGAGTACCTACCTACGTAAGTAATTATACCCGCGCCTTACTTGAATCGTAACTTCATTACTTGTGCCCTTCAAAAGACGGGATATTTGTACAGAAGGTGATCCGACACTGAGGTGCACATGCCACGTGTCGCCTGGGCGAAGTACTTGTGTCACGTGTTTGTGAGCAAACGTTTAGTGTTTATAAAAATTTTCTGAGTAAAAATAGAATCATTTTTTTTCATCCGTTTTGGATTCTACTCATGATGCTGAACCTCTGGTTTCAAGGACAACGGTGTTCACACTAACACCCTGTAAGTACAAATAGAGACATTATTTTCTCAAATTGTTTTAATACTTCATGTTCTATAGAACAAATGGACCTACCGCGTTTAAGTTCGAAACACACTGAAGCCGGAGGCGGAGCGGAGGCGAAGGCGTGCCGGTTTTTCCTATGGCACCGCGCCTCCACCGCCTGCGGTGCGTGTGTAGGCTTTCATAGGATTCCGTAGAATCCAACTCGCACGCCTTCCCCTCCGCTCCGCCTCCGGCTGCAGTGTGTTTTCAACTTTAGATAGGGGCGTTGGTTTTGGTTTGTAAGTAGGGTTGTCTACTCCTGAGCACAGCGTTTGTCCTCGAGAGCCAGGATGAGCGCGCACTGCACGCGGTCGCGCAGCCAGCGGAGCAGCTCCGCGTCTGCCACCTCCACGAACTTCTCGTCCGAAGAGAAGTAGCTCACCTGCTCATCCTGACAAGGAAACTCATGTTACATAGCTATACAAGAACTTACTATCTCTGAGAATATTGAACTAAGTTAGGTACATTAGAAATTAAGAAAAATTAAGAGTCAAAGTCAAAGTGCTTTACAGGACACTTGGACACGTCATAACTACTCTAATGAGTAAAAGATAGGTACAGATGTTGAAAGAGGCTTGGCTTAAACTATATGCAGATATCGCGAGCGTTGCAGAGCGAACTTGGAAGAGAACGGTCTAGAGCAGGTCTGTAGGTAGTATGACAACACATAGAACAAATAGAATCAGAGTAAAATGTAGGTAAGAAATAAAGTCGTATCCACTATCGATGATGACCCAGCCATGTGCCCTGGGTGTGGCTGGCTAGAGGGACGAAGTGAGCAGCAGTCTCCACAAACTACTTTAATTACGAGTAAACAAACAGCTCTGGACAAATGTCCGCTTTGGTGGACCACAGGAGTTAGAAAGTAGGTTTATGCGCTGAGTGCACTTAAGCTAAAGTCATGTTTTTTGACATTATACGCTTTGGTCCTCATCATCATCATCAGCCTATATTAGTCCACTTTGGTCCTCATGATTACTTTATTTAAATGCTGCAAAACCTTCTCTTCTTTTGGAAGCTGAAGTTGAACCTTCAACAAAAGCCCCGGTAGGACAATTACATTTTGAAACATTAACAATTGGGAATGATGAGTTCCGACTGGAATGCTCTAGTTACCTGTTTGATGTTGAGCACGAGTTTGTCGCCCTGTATGGAGGGCACGTCGATGAGGTCGTCCAGTTTGAGGGCCCAGTCCACGTGCCACGCGCCGCCGCCCGCGCGGACCATGCATATTTGTCTGCAACAGTACAGTCATATTGTGTGGTTTGCTCAGAGTTGTGTCTCATTTTCAGACGTGTCCAAGAGTCCTGTATGGTCTGGTTATAGGTAAGGGTAATAGAAATCTGGCACTCCAGCATATGACGTTATGAAATGATTTTACAGTTAATTCGAGCAGTTAAAAATATGATTTTGCGTAAATTCGAAAACCTATCTCTACCGCAATTATCGTTGATTAATCTGGGGGCCACGTAACGTAGCACATAAAGACTCTTAAGATGATGGGGTGTGCCTGTATGAGGAAATAAAAAAAATTAGAAATCGAAGTCGGAGTGCTATTTATTTTATTTAAACGTGGTGTTGGTCAGAGTGGTATTCTAGTCTCGCTACTGTTCATTATGTTTAACTAACAGTACCCTGCAACTTCGTTCGCGCAGAATACAACGACACCATATTCAAGTTCCATGTAGACTAGGACCAGCGGTTTAGGCTGTTCGTTTTCAGACAGCCCGTCTGCAGTTACTATTTTGTAGAGGTAGTAACTATTATATGTAGGGTTAGGATACATAGGTGCAAGGAGAAAACCGTGAGGTTTTAGTCAGTAAGAGTCTGACATAATCTTCCTCCTGGGGGGAAGATATCCATGCAGGATTTCCTCACGAGAAAAAAAAAAAAAAAAAAAAAAAAAAAGGTACATGAAAACTCGACCATGGACGAATTAACCTCTTCAGTTTTAGATTAGGGTACAAGAGGTTCGAATCTAAACCCAGCAGTTTTGGGACTCGGACGAGTTGTACCCCAATCTAAAACTGAAGAGGACAACTCGTCCAACGTGGTGTTTTCATGCGGACGAGATGTACCCTAACCCCCTTCTTACCAATGCTTGTTCGCTTGCTTAGACCTCTTAGAAGATCAAACCTGAACTGAAAACAAGTTCTTTTTTTTTCGAATCGGCTATAATGCTGTTGACCTCAGATGGCCATGACAGCGTTACCGGACTATGGCGGACGCAGAGGGCGCCGCACCGGTAAAGTTATGATGGGGCAACACGCACAAGGGCCACCAGGTGCGAACCTCGGCTTGGGCTGTTGCCAGATGCTACAAGAGGGCAAGGAGAGTTTCGCCTAGGTGCACGAATGCACCTATGGGCGGAAGCGGGGACTTCTTCGACCCCGCATCCGGCGGGGTCCGTTTTTGGTAGATTGAATAGTGTTTGGAAGCGAATTGGTTGCCGTCACCTCCGGGTTAGAGGCGGTGATTGGGTCAACGGGGTCGCCGAGAACGTGTCTCGGCCTACGGAGGAGACACTGAAAACAAGTACAGTAGAGCCTCGATAATCCGAATTACCAAAAAATAACCCCTGTTTGGACTAGCGTTCGGATTATAAGATGTTTAAAATGCCAGTATATTTTGAGAGAGTATATTTATTGAGTTACTTTAAGACCACAAAATACGTTACTTCTTCATAAAGTAGTCCTTTTTAGTTTGGAGGGTTCTATTTATTGACCAAAAAAGGATTTGTCCCTCAAATTACCTAGCATCATTTTTTCGGATAAAGACAAGTCATTTTCATCAGCCAAACAAGTATTTAGTATTTTACATTCGCAACTAAAGACGAAGCATAAGCGGTCGCGGTTAGTGAGAAAGAGACTGCCGACGGCCCGGCGGCAGTTCGGATAACAGCGACGTTCGGATTAGCCAGGGTACGGATTATCGAGGCTCTACTGTAATAGTAGATGTTGTGTAGTACTGACTCTGAGGAGAGGAGGAGCGCGGCGGAGTAGTGCGGCGGCAGCAGCGCGTGCGCAAGGTAGTGGAGCCGCGCGCCGCGTCCCGCCAGCGCGCCCAGCGCGGCTCCCAGCGCGCTGTGCAGCGAGTACGGACGAACCTCCTGCCAAATTACATGTACACCGATAACACTAATTATACAATAGATAAATAACATATACACCGTTAACACTAATAATACAATAGATGGAGCAAGTAGGTACGGACGAACCTCCTGGCAAATAACATACCTCTATACACCGTTGACAATCTAATTTATCTGTCGATCGATTTATCTTTTTTTGTATATTTTATGTTGTAATTTCTTTTTATAATTTATGTTATAATATTTTTGATTTTATAATGTAATTTATAACTTAAGAACCGACATATAACATTTGTTATAAATAAAGAACTATGAACTATGACAGTAATCACTACATAGTATAAAACAAAGTCGCTTTCTCTGTCCCTATGTCCCTATATCCCTGTCCCTTTGTAGGTATGCTTAAATCTTTAAAACTACGCAACGGATTTTGATGCGGTTTTTTTAGTAGATGGTGTGATTCAAGAGGAAGGTTTGTATGTATAAAAAAACCGTGCAAAGCTGGAGCGGGTCGCTAATAAATGATATAATAGATGGAGCGAGTACGGGCGAACCTCCTGACAAATAACATACACCGTTAGTAATAGTAGTCGATGGACCGGTCAAATGGATAAACATCATCAACCTTTAGCTATCAGTCCAAGACTGGACAAGGCCTCTCACCTAAAAAAATATCTGCGTTTTATACCAACAAAGAGTCACGCAATTAGTGTTAGGTAGGTATCAGTAGCGAGATGTGAAGCTAAGCCAACATATCAGCCGACCCTCGACTTTGTGGGCTTAGAAATGACCCTCATAGCGCCCTGTGGTCGACTTGCCATATCCATCATCTGCCAGCAGTCTTTCGCCGATCGTCATCCCACCTGACAGGAGGGCGTCCTACACTACGTTTGCCGAGTCACAACATAGTCCTTAGTACTAGGTTTACTATGATGATAAACGTTTTCGTCTTACCATTACATTTTACATTTTACCATTACATTACAGTTGGGAGTTGAAGACGTTGCAGTGGACCGGATAGAGATGACCTTATTTGACAGTGGTAGATGGAATAGTTTTATGCTACTTGATCTTTGCTTCGAACTCAACTATGAAGTCAGTCGATATTGTATTGTGAACAAAGGTATAAAAGGTTGCTTCACCTCGGCTACAGGGCAGTGTCGCGGCACCCTCCGCCGCGCCAGAAGCCTCGCCGAGCGCAGCGCCCGCTCGGCGCGCGCCAACCCGCCGCCGCCGCCGCCCGCCGCGCGGCACATGTCTGGAACATCCAGTGATTCTTAGCAGAGAGGACCGCAGCGGAGAGGATTTTTAAAAAGCTCCCAAAATAAACTTTAAAATTTATAAAATAAAGTGCATACATAATTCAACCAGACAAAAAATGCTCGCGCGTCCTCGAAGATACGGGGAAGCAAACGCGATCCGTTAAGAAAAAGCCCGGGAACGCGCGAGAGTTATTCCTCTCTGCCGGCGCTGACCCTTACACTGCTCATTTAGGACACAAGCAGACAGCTCTCAGCTGATGCGGTATAACCAATGAAATCTGAATGATTATTCAATTATTCAGATTTCTGTGGGTATAATCACCCTTGCCTAGAGCTGTAATAGGTATAACTCGCAGGCGCATGCTAGGAGAGTGGTCCACAATGCCTCTCATCTCTTCACCAAGTGTGGGATTAAAGAGTGGGATAAATAGTTGGATAAAGAGTGGGATAAATAGTAGGATAATGAGTGGGATAAAAAGTGGGATTAAATGGGTTCTACTGTATTTACCATGCAAACGCTACTCGCTAAAAGTACCAACAACGTGCTCCATAATAGGTACTTACTGCGAACAGTCAAATGGTTGCTGGCTATCCGCGCACAGACAGACAAACAAACACATGTTATAGATGGAAAACGATCTACGACGTCACATGCAGAGTTGTAACTTCATGCCTGTTACATGCATTGGATGTTAAAATACAAATTGATGAATTTACAAGAGACAGGAATAAAAACAAACGACCTTTTGCAGACTAAAAACTTCAGAATGGCCGACAGTTAACATAAAGCTATTTTTAATGTTGAAGTCGTTTTTTGCAATCACAACAAGACAAAAATTATTCAGAAATTTTCATAATAGTTACTCAGACAAGAACAAGTCAGTTTATGAATAAAATGTATCTATGAAACTCATGTATGTAATGATACAAACCAGATTAAAATCAGCTCTAGGTAATTATAAACTGAAAAAACATCGCAGGTAATACATGTCATGAGTGTCGGTTTGATTCAGATTGAAACCCAAATGACTTCCTACTTCTAAAATAAGTAATAAGTAGATAATTTAGCTCAATACAAATAGAGTTCGAAGTAAGGTTTGCTAGCTTGGGGCATAAGAATAGACAAAAACAGTGCTTGGGGCTAGATCACAGATGTTGAGTGAATTGTCTAGTACCTACCTACCTAGGTATTATTGTTTTAGTCTGCAAGAGCTAATGAATATATCGAAACAATTGACTGCAAAAGTCCAACTAAATACACAATAAGAAACCATCATAGAAAGAAAACCTGTGTGGAATCAATAAGGTCCTTACCGAAGGTGGGTCTGGCGACGAGCGCCGTGAGAGCTAGCGCGAGGCTGGCCGCGCTGGCGGCGTCGGCCGACACCACGCACGCCGGCAGGTCATTGCCGATCACTTCCATGCCTGGAATAACACCGTATAGCGAGTTTCTAGCTTAGGAAGACGATTATACAAGAGACAGGAATAAGTTACACACCTGTCCAATACTTTAGGTAGGTACCATGTTTACCCCGTCATCATTGAGATGTTCGAAACACACTGAAGCCGGAGGCGGAGCGGAGGCGAAGGCGTGCGATTTGTATTCTATGGAATCCTATGAAAGCCTACACACACACCGCAGGCGGTGGCGACGCGGTGCCATAGGAAAAACCGCCACGCCTTCGCCTCCGGCTTCAGTGTGTGGAGAGTTTTAGAGAGTTTCTAGCTTATGAAGATGATTATACAAGAGACAGGAATAAGTTACACACCTGTCCCAACACTTTAGGTAGGTACCATGTTTACCCCATCATCATTGAGATTAAAGTTCGAAACACACAGAAGCCGGAGGCGGAACGGAGGCGAAGGCGTGCGAGTTGTATTCTATGGAATCCTATGAAAGCCTACACAAACACCGCAGGCGGTGGCGACGCGGTGCCATAGGAAAAACCGCCACGCCTTCGCCTCCGGCTTCAGTGTGTGGAGAGATTTAGAGAGTTTCTAGCTTATGAAGATGATTATACAAGAGACAGGAATAAGTTACACACCTGTCTAAAACTTTAGGTACCATTTTTATCCCATTATCATTGAGATTAAGAAAGGTTGAAACTCGTAATTATTTATCGGCAATTGTGTGCGTTTCTATAATAAGCTTCCATCTTAAGCAACTGAGCTTTTTATGGGACGTGTAATTTGGTGTTCCGTATTTCGGAGTTACGTAGCGCACTTGTTGTTACAATACGTGCGAAGCCGGTAGAAACTAGTAAACAATAAAAATATCTTGTAAATTTTCAGCAAACCCGAATGTGCCTTTTTTGATATTTCTTCTGTTTCATATGAATGTAACTTGGCAAATGTAGGCCGTTCTCCGGCCAGGTGCGATAAACATCTGCGAAAGACTGCTGGCAGATGCTGGATGCGGCAACCTGAAGACAGGGCGCTATGGCGCCCAGTTGGTGAGGCCATAGTCTAGCAGTGGGCTAATATAGGCTGACGATGATGATGATATGAATGTAAACGCATTACAGCAGCACCGCACTGTAGCGGTGCGACATGGCGGAGAAGAATTGTACCGGAGAATATTGCCGCACTGCGCCGCGCCTCTTCGCTGCAGTGCAGCGCAGTGGGGTTACTGCTTTAGTGATCTATTGTAGGTGTGTTTATGAGGCAGTGTGCTGTGTGAGTGTATCAGCAGTGCATACCGGGGCGTCTCCTCGGCGCGCGGGCCGGCGGCGGGGCCTCGAAGACGGGCGCGTGCTGCGACGAGAGCCCGAGCAGCGCGCCCGCGCCGCGCATCACCCGAGCTGATACCTCCAGCGCCTTGCGACCGAGGCAAGTGCCCTGGAACCATTCGTGGGGGCAACTTAGCTGGTTTACGTGTCATTTAAGTATTTCTTTAGATACCTAATTATAACAGTTATAAGTGATAGACCCTAGGTCCGTGGGGTTTAAACTTCCTTTCCTAGGTCTCTTCGGTTTAAAAAAATATCTGAGTGTCTGGTCAATGCGACGCGTGACTCGAGAGCTGGTGAGCATGTGGAATACAGTCATCTAGCAGTCATAAAACAAGTCATCGTTTCAGTTAGACAAAAATGGTTCAAATTAGCTTCATCTTCGAGCTTTTCACCTACCAATCACTATAAACTTATACATAAATTATCTACATTGCTCACGTGCAAAGACTTGGCGGTCGTTATTAAATATGACTACATAGTGTGTAGTTGTCACCTGGCTAGGGTCGTAGTAATGCTTGAGTCCGCGCGCGAAGTCCCCGATGTGGCTGTAAGGGTTCCCCAGGATGTGCAGGCCCAGCACGAGCACGTGGAACTGCTGCACCAGCTGGGGCCAGTAGTGGCGCGAGGCCGCCTCCAGCAGGGAGCCTGGAGTGTGCGCCGAGTCTCGGACCTCCAGGTACGACATCCTGGATAGATAGATTGATATCATTTATTGACACAAAAATACATATTTTGGTTAGTAGTATCTTAAATCCTATGTTTATAGATACTAGGGTTCTCTAAAACTAGGTAGGTACTTATGCTTAAAGCTTAACACGCATTATAGGCAGTGTCGCATTCAAGTACAGCTTACTTACAAGTAAGTACAAGTAAGTACTTACTAGCTACTTACCGGAACATCACTATATTATAAGGAATGCTGGACAATCCAAGCTAAAAGCGGTATTCCACTACACGATACTCAAGCACCCTTACCCTAACTAAGAGACGTGTAATAAGATTTAGAGCGGCTACCGGACGGACCCGGCACGCCTTGCTCCCTAATCGCCCTAACTACCGGACCCTGAATATTGTGTAGTGTAATACCGCTTTAAGTAATGCTGGACAATCCACACGGCATCATGTAGACTCAAGCTAAGCAGAGCTTGTGTTGTGATGCGTGATGACTGATATATACTATAAATTAGCCGCATCGCTTCTAAATATTTAATATCTACGTGTTTTGGGTTGATATTAGAAGAGTACCTATATAGCTCCACGGAATACAATAGAAAAAACACAATTACAAACAAGATCGGTCAAGTGCGAGAGTGAGTCGCGAGCCTAGGGTTCGAACTTTTGTCAATTAAACAAGCAGCAGGTAGAGTACCTACACTTACATAGGAACGGAAAACAAAATAATATCTAGGTACTTACGACGGGATCGGAACGTATGAAGGCATACGATCTTTGCACATCATAATATTACGTACGATGACATGATATAGTGAAAGTGTCAACGCAACCTAAATAACGCTCGCCTACACTAAATAAAAGTGTAAATATTGAACAAAATTCAATATTTACACTTTTATTTAGTGTAGGCGAGCGTTATTTAGGTTGCGTTGACACTTTCACTATATCATGTCATCGTACGTAATATTATGATGTGCAAAGATCGTATGCCTTCATACGTTCCGATCCCGTCGTAAGTAGATATTATTTTGTTTGACTGAACGCAAATACAAACTAGACTTTTGGAGGCGAGTTAGAAAACTACTCGATTCATGGTACCTAAATATCCCGTTTAAAAATATTTTTTTGTTATAGATAATGATATTTTTCAAAGTTTTATAACAAAAATCACTATTGGGAACAGAACAAAGGTTTATGGTATAAATTGAAGCTTGACTATCACAAAATTTAAAAAACGTATCAGAGTCAGCGCCCGTCTCGTTGACAAAATATTTACAGGGTCTATTGTTTCTCCCAGTTATTTTTATCTTAACCCCATTATACCTAACATACTATAGGGATATCTATACGAATATTGAATTATCATTGGGTTTAAAACAAGAGTGAATAGAAGTTGCTACTTTCTTTAGGGGAGATCGTGGTCAAACGAAGGTCTATTTTTAAAAAAACTCACCTTAGAACGACATCCTTCATATCGCACAAGGACGACCCCCAACTGTTGAACAAATACTCCAGCAGATCGCTATTGAATAACTTCGGTCGGTTCTCTTTCCTCCCGCCCCTCACCCCGCTGGGGGCGCTCGAGTCTTCCGTATACCCTCGAGAGGAAAGCGATAGCACCAGCTTTATCGGAGACAGGTGCGCGTATTCAAACACCGTGTTCTTCTGACTCGGTTTGAAGGAAGCTGTCGGCAACGGTTGATGCACCAAGGCTAAATCCGCGCGCAACCTGACAGCAGGTTTCTCTTCGATCTTCCAATGGTTCAGGATATCGAACACGTAATTTATAAAACCCCTGTCTAAATTGACGCTGTACTCCTGAACTAGGACCTTCAAGTATTTGTAAACTTGCTGGTTCAGCAACGGTCTGTATTGTTTGAGGCAGACTATTTCTACGCACGGTTTTGGCTCAGCGAGCCTCAAGTCTGGGGATAGAGGAGCAGGGTACAAGACGCTGGGGAACACAGCTTCGTGCAGCTGGTTGTCGATCTGTAGTCTCTGCAGCTTCAGATGGAAGAATGAGAGAGTATCAGACTTCCTATACTGCATCCAAACTCCCGGACTGTACGTCCGCCGTAGCTCAGAGAAGAACGGCTTCGTCATCTGCATCTTCTCCAAGTCTATATGAATGTACTCCTTCAGCTCGCACTTCTTTTGCTCAGTCTGATACTTATCCTCGATCCAGGTCGTCAGATCAGGCGACAACTGCTTCCATTTGTGATTGACGTTGACTTCCCAGCGCGGCAGCGAATCTGTTAGACTAACATAGGCAAGTTCTTTGACCATTTCGTTCCTTTGCACGCAAACCGACAGACTGGCACCCGTCAACGACATGTACACTTCGTAGTTACTTTTCTCGGAGTTGATCTTGAGTCTGTACTGGTTGGCTATCCTCTCGTCCTGGGCGAGGGTGAAGACTCGTTGGTATCCGTCCATATAAGAGACCCAGTAGACGATAACCTTGTCTTTCCTCATCTTCTTGGTCTTGGCGTGTGCCTCCGGCAGGTCTGAGCTGTCGGAGTCTCCGCTGCTGGAGTCGCAGGGGTCAGGGGAGCGCGGGGTGAGGCGCTTCAGGGTTGAGGACAGCTTGGAGGTGACGCTGCTGGTCGCGACCAGGGTGGAGTGCTTCACGGAGTGGAAGCTTACTTTCTCTTCGCCGTAGCTGAAAACAAGTGAAATAACAGTTAAAGAACACTAATAATGTTGTGATAGTCGATCGTAACTTTTTATTGTAAGCTGCTGATCTGAAACGTGCTTCAGTAGGATATCGCGTATTAGTTTTGGCATAAAGAAGTAACAAACATTCATCTAAACCTTTACATTCACAATCACAATACCTAGGATGTGATACTCATACAACTCACCCGTCACTGGCAAAGTTGGCCAGAAACCCTTTCCCCTTGTTATTGTAGATGTTCCACATCAGTTTGCGCTCCTTGCCCGGGTCGTCCCACGTGTACAGCATCGACTGGTACGGACTCAGCAATGCCACCTGAAATCATACATAAGTACATTCATTATTATAAAGGATACTTTTTCGCTCACCCACTCCCTGGATAAAATGATGTCTTTAGCGCTCAGGAGTAGGTAAGTAATGAAGTAATCTTAGTTCTGGGGGTTTATCATCATCCTCCGCCTATATTAGTTATCCCCATCATCATCCCCTAATGAGCGCCATAGGGCCTCATTAAATGTACCAAATTTGAATTTTAGTGCAGATAGCTACAACGATAGATACAATAAGACATTGGAAATGTTTAGCTTACACCAAGAATCCAACAAATATGTATATCGAAACCAAGAGTTTCGTCTTGCGTCGTATACGGACCTTCACCCGTCGCGCCACAACGCTCGTAATGCACTTAATCCCCACGCTGGGCATGAGAGTTGGGGATCGCAGTTTGTTGGTGGAGCTGCGTTATACATTGGTTTTTGCCTGCCCCCCGGTAACTGTCCCTTAGTCACCTCCTAAGACACCCAGGGGCAGTTCTGAGTCTCCACACAGTAAATCCTATTCCTCGCGGATCCAGCTCCGATACTGACCTGTCCCGACTCCTCCTGGTGCAGCTTTAAGAAGAGGTCCTCGCACAGGTTGTCGACCCGCACGGGCGCGTCGCCCGCGGAGTACGGCTTGAACGAGATCAGGAACGGACGCTCCACTCCTCCCGTTAGCTCCGATACTGACCTGTCCCGACTCCTCCTGGTGCAGCTTTAAGAAGAGGTCCTCGCACAGGTTGTCGACCCGCACGGGCGCGTCGCCCGCGGAGTACGGCTTGAACGAGATCAGGAACGGACGCTCCACTCCTCCCGTTAGCTCCGATACTGACCTGTCCCGACTCCTCCTGGTGCAGCTTTAAGAAGAGGTCCTCGCACAGGTTGTCGACCCGCACGGGCGCGTCGCCCGCGGAGTACGGCTTGAACGAGATCAGGAACGGACGCTCCCCTCCTCCCGTTAGCTCCGATACTGACCTGTCCCGACTCCTCCTGGTGCAGCTTTAAGAAGAGGTCCTCGCACAGGTTGTCGACCCGCACGGGCGCGTCGCCCGCGGAGTACGGCTTGAACGAGATCAGGAACGGACGCTCCACTCCTCCCGTTAGCTCCGATACTGACCTGTCCCGACTCCTCCTGGTGCAGCTTTAAGAAGAGGTCCTCGCACAGGTTGTCGACCCGCACGGGCGCGTCGCCCGCGGAGTACGGCTTGAACGAGATCAGGAACGGACGCTCCACTCCTCCCGTTAGCTCCGATACTGACCTGTCCCGACTCCTCCTGGTGCAGCTTTAAGAAGAGGTCCTCGCACAGGTTGTCGACCCGCACGGGCGCGTCGCCCGCGGAGTACGGCTTGAACGAGATCAGGAACGGACGCTCCACTCCTCCCGTTAGCTCCGATACTGACCTGTCCCGACTCCTCCTGGTGCAGCTTTAAGAAGAGGTCCTCGCACAGGTTGTCGACCCGCACGGGCGCGTCGCCCGCGGAGTACGGCTTGAACGAGATCAGGAACGGACGCTCCACTCCTCCCGTTAGCTCCGATACTGACCTGTCCCGACTCCTCCTGGTGCAGCTTTAAGAAGAGGTCCTCGCACAGGTTGTCGACCCGCACGGGCGCGTCGCCCGCGGAGTACGGCTTGAACGAGATCAGGAACGGACGCTCCACTCCTCCCGTTAGCTCCGATACTGACCTGTCCCGACTCCTCCTGGTGCAGCTTTAAGAAGAGGTCCTCGCACAGGTTGTCGACCCGCACGGGCGCGTCGCCCGCGGAGTACGGCTTGAACGAGATCAGGAACGGACGCTCCACTCCTCCCGTTAGCTCCGATACTGACCTGTCCCGACTCCTCCTGGTGCAGCTTTAAGAAGAGGTCCTCGCACAGGTTGTCGACCCGCACGGGCGCGTCGCCCGCGGAGTACGGCTTGAACGAGATCAGGAACGGACGCTCCACTCCTCCCGTTAGCTCCGATACTGACCTGTCCCGACTCCTCCTGGTGCAGCTTTAAGAAGAGGTCCTCGCACAGGTTGTCGACCCGCACGGGCGCGTCGCCCGCGGAGTACGGCTTGAACGAGATCAGGAACGGACGCTCCACTCCTCCCGTTAGCTCCGATACTGACCTGTCCCGACTCCTCCTGGTGCAGCTTTAAGAAGAGGTCCTCGCACAGGTTGTCGACCCGCACGGGCGCGTCGCCCGCGGAGTACGGCTTGAACGAGATCAGGAACGGACGCTCCACTCCTCCCGTTAGCTCCGATACTGACCTGTCCCGACTCCTCCTGGTGCAGCTTTAAGAAGAGGTCCTCGCACAGGTTGTCGACCCGCACGGGCGCGTCGCCCGCGGAGTACGGCTTGAACGAGATCAGGAACGGACGCTCCACTCCTCCCGTTAGCTCCGATACTGACCTGTCCCGACTCCTCCTGGTGCAGCTTTAAGAAGAGGTCCTCGCACAGGTTGTCGACCCGCACGGGCGCGTCGCCCGCGGAGTACGGCTTGAACGAGATCAGGAACGGACGCTCCACTCCTCCCGTTAGCTCCGATACTGACCTGTCCCGACTCCTCCTGGTGCAGCTTTAAGAAGAGGTCCTCGCACAGGTTGTCGACCCGCACGGGCGCGTCGCCCGCGGAGTACGGCTTGAACGAGATCAGGAACGGACGCTCCACTCCTCCCGTCACTTCCACGCAGATCGCAGACTGGGACATACAAAGGTTCGTTAGTAAGAAGTAAGTACCCAGTCACTATATACCATATATGTACCTAGAACATACAAGAAGGATATAATGTAAACTTTTGCAAGTTCAATTTAAATTACTTTACAAAATATTTTTTTTCACTTCACAGTTTAATAAAATGGAAACAATTAATAAAAAATTGTACAAAAAATTTACAAAGTACAAAGTGGGTCACACCAAAACCCATTTTTCATCCTAAACATTATTTAAAACAAAATCTTCACGACACCCATTCACATAACATTATACAAGTAGTTACAACACGCGAACGTTACACGCTCTAACTCAATTATCACCACTTTCGACTCAGCTATTATAAGACCTCAGCGGTGAGCTTTCTCTCAGTTTTCAGACGACACTTGTGCTTCCCTGTTATATTTCATGTATTCAAAATGTTGAAAGTATTTATTGTTTTAACAGTGATATGTGCAGTGATAGAAAAAACTAAAAGTGATTATAGGCCACACGGCCCCCCTTATTCCCGCTACAAACGAATTAGGTACCACGGTCCAACTCATAAGATCCATAATCGACCGATAAGTCATGGCTTTAAACACGCATCGCCTCCAAGATTCATCGATAATACACCTCCAAGCATTGAAATCTTTAATACCAAGTCAAAGACAGTAAAAAGACCCAATGATGACTTAGAGGAGGATTTACAAAGCTTCATCAAGCACCTTTCATCACAAGATTTGGATAAAATCGTCGAATACGCCGGACAAAATAAAGACAACGAGAGGTACAACAAAGAACCTAACAAACAAAAGTATCAAGCAGAGGCATTTGAAACTGAATATAACACTTTACAAGAGTCTGAATATCCTCCGAAAGACGATACTCAAATACACGATTCAGAGGTACGCGTGATCGACTTAGATCCTAATTTCATTCAAGATCAATTCAATGATAACTACATTAATGAAATAAACTATATGACAGAAACTACTCCGACATTCGATCTCTATAGCGAACAAAATGAACAGGCTCACTTCAGTCAGCATCAACCAACAAACACACGAGAAAACTACTACCAACAGAATGAACAAGCTGTCTTCAACCAACCAAACACACACGATAGCTTCCAAACCTACTCTGAACAAGAGAATGAAGACAGTTTGTTCTCTGGTATCAAGGATATGCCAGAAGTAGATCTTCCCTTGCCGTTGAACCTGAGAGAAGACGACTTTGAAGCAGCGGACACTAAGAACACGCCTTCAGTGGCGCTACCTAGTTACCAAGTAGAGGATTTTGGGAACCTTCCTCTAATGAATTACCATTCTAAAAAAGACACTCTTAGCTCGTATCATGTACCGCATTATACAGTAAGTATCAGATTCATCCGATTCATCAGCGACTTGGCAAACGTAGTATAGGACGCCCTCCGGCCAGGTGGGATGCCGATTTGCGAAAGACTGTTGGCAGATGATGGATGCGTCAAGCTGAAGACAGGGCGCTATGGCGCTCATTAGGGGAGGCCTATGTCCAGCTGTGGACTAATATGGGCTGATGATAATGATGATCAGATTCGTAGTAAGTACTCATAAAAACTCGTCTGGTTAAAACCCCTGAAATGGACTTATCCTTTTTAGGGCTGATCTTCCACGTGGCCTGGTGTACACTTCTCTAAGTCTCCTCTACTAATTATCTAATTCCCACCAACAATGGTACATTTTGGCTCGAAGGCTTGGATCGTCACTGTCCTAATTAGCATCTTAGTTTACTTTTACTTGAGTAAACTAATTTGGACTTATTAATTTGGATTTGGTGTCTAGTTAAACTAATATGAAACCACTTAAAATTTTGCTATTCATTTTATTTAGATCGTTATCACAGAGACAGCATCATTTTTAGTAATGTATATCGGCGACAACTGAATTTACTCCAAAACCTTTTCAAAAACATTTCCAACATAACAAGGTCTCTCAACTCAGGAAGTAAAGCATCCTCATTTAGTTTGGACAAATCCTAGCATCAATCATTCCAACGGTCTACCACTTAAAAAAACCATTTAAATAGCTAAAAACTCCCCTATTCCCAGGTAACAAGCAAGTCCACGTACAGCGCTCCCCCGCCATCTTCCTACACGCCGTCCTACCGGCCCTCCCACGGGAACATCCCCGTGGAGCCAGCGCCGCCGGCCTCCGCCGCCAAGTACCAGAGCGATGCGCACCAGAAGGCCGTCAAGATCTGGGCCACTCGGTCCAAGGGCTGGGCCTACACGCTGCATGATGATGGCTCCTTGACCTTGGAGAAGTATGGGAGGCCGAAGTATGAACATCATAGATAGGGGTTTGGAGCGATAGTGAAGCATATATAAGATGGTAGTTGTGTTATTATTGTTATGAAATATATTAATTTATTGCTCGTATTCAAACCTTTTGTGAACGTTTCATGCACTCCTTTGAACCTTTAATCATTTCTTGGTCACGAAATTTACACTAGGTACCTATATTTACGCTACCTATATTTCCCTCAAAATTTGCAACACTTGAGAAATATCCTTCTAAATACGAACTCTTTATCCATCCCCAGCACTGTCATATAGTAATATCTGAATTTCTTGAAATTCAACCTTACCCTCACAAATTTCGTTACTTGCAAATATTTACCGAGACTCTCTTGACTTAACGCGTTCCTAACATTCTCCCAGATTTCCTTCGTTACAAATATTTCTAGAAGCTTCCTTCACTCACCCCTTTATCTATCCTCAGCACTGTCACATAGAAATACCTGAGAATCTTTGACCTTATGCGTTCCTAACACCCTCCCATATTTCCTTCCATCCAAATATTTCTAGAAGCTTCATTCCTCACCCCTTTATCCATCCTCAGCACCGTCACATGGTTCCTTGCGATCGGGAACCGGTGCGAGACGAGCGCGGAGTCCCGGTACTTGCAGTGCATAGCCATGGAGTCGGTGGCGGGGTGGAAAGGCGCGCTGGCCCCGGGCGCCAGGTCCATCCAGAGGTCTGCTGCCTCGTTCTCTTCCATGTAACGCAGCGGGCGCCGCGTCTCGTTGCTCACTATGAAGTACGGGAGGAGTGTCACGATCTTGGTCAGCTGGGGACTGAGCTCTGACAGAGTTACCTGGGAAATAGTAAAGATACATTAGACAGAAAATACACTTATCTTATGACACCACGGAAGGAGAGGAAAAACGCTGACAGAAATGCTTATAATAAAGGAAGTACTTATAGCGATCTGACACGTTAGATGTCATATGTATCTTAGCGGTCTGTTTTTGGATCTCTTGTAGACATATACATTTCGATGAATGCTCACATAAACTATAAAACCTGATCCCAACATCTCCTTTGCACTCCAGGACAAGCAGACGCACATCGCATTACCACCTCTACTTGGTGGATATACCTTCTACTCGGAACAGGCTCCCCTGTTGTTTTTCTAGACTATTACCATTCTCAATCGTGGGCCCTATCTTAACTTTACTTCACGTGGGTTTGTAGTCAAAGGTAGGTCTATGGACTAAAAAAGAGAATTATCTCTACGAACGTTGTGAATCTCTCCTAGATGAATCTAATAGAAGTGGCTGATAGAGAAATAATGTTATTTTTTGAGGAAAGTAGGACGATACAATGTTTTTCCGACCTTACATAGCGAGAGATAAGGTCCGTATGATGTTGTAGCCTTACGTTGAGCAGTATCCTGTAGTTGGTGCGTCTCTCGGTGTGCGGACATACGACGAGGCCGGGCGCGGCGGGCGGCAGGCGCGCGGCGCGCGACCACGCCGAGTGGTGCGCGCGGAAGCGCACGCGCGCGCCGCCGCCGCCCCAGCGCCCGCTCCACACCACCGGCTCCTCTAAGAGAGGGACCACCGTGTCGCTGTGACGACCCTGACACAATACAATTATTACATCATTATCTTTCTTCGACGTATAAACAATTATCCCCAGGGGGCAATTGAACCTGCAACCTCGCGTCGCAAGCAGACATCGGAGTTCGTCATCTGCGTATTTCCAATACACCTTGAAGATAAACTCTAACCACAACTCTCGTCATACCTCGCTGAGGGATTAAATGGACGAGGTCTGACTAAAGGCCGCGTCTCCTTACGGATATAGAATTGAAGTACGTTACGAGTACGTATAGGTACAAGCTGGAGGCACGCCCAGGAGTGTGTTCATCCACACGTACCTTCATCTCCAGCGGCAGGCCAGTCTTGTTGATGAACCAGTGGTGCGCGTGCACGTACAGCTGCCAGCACTCGCTGCGCTCCACCGTCACGCAGATCTGCGTCGGAGGCACGCCCTGCCCGTCTTCCACAGTCAGGTTCACGCACTTCTCTGTTATATCTGAAATTGGATCTGAGATTGGTATTGTGAAAAGTAAAAATTGACACACTTTATAGGACCCACCTAGACATAACAAAATGACAGGTACTCTGATAAATAAATGGGTACTATATCTAATAAACTGAAACAAGTGTGTTTCAAAGTCATAATTAACCAAAGAACTTCAATCAACCAAACACTGCCCGTCTTATCGCTGCCAAAGGCTAATAGTCAGCGAAGTCGGCGACCAGTTTTGTGACGTCACACGCACCAGCGGCGAACTAACCGGTGATAGAGTGAAGCTGCCGGTCCACTGCGCGCCCTGGTACGTGATGGCGAGGGCGAGCCGGTGCGCCTGCGTGATGGGCAGCGTGTGAGACGTAAGAACAAACCTGGTGATAGAGTGAAGCTGCCGGTCCACTGCGCGCCCTGGTACGTGATGGCGAGGGCGAGCCGGTGCGCCTGCGTGATGGGCAGCGTGTGAGACGTAAGAACAAACCTGGTGATAGAGTGAAGCTGCCGGTCCACTGCGCGCCCTGGTACGTGATGGCGAGCGCGAGCCGGTGCGCCTGCGTGATGGGCAGCGTGTGAGACGTAAGAACAAACCTGGTGATAGAGTGAAGCTGCCGGTCCACTGCGCGCCCTGGTACGTGATGGCGAGGGTGAGCCGGTGCGCCTGCGTGATGGGCAGCGTGTGAGACGTAAGAACAAACCTGGTGATAGAGTGAAGCTGCCGGTCCACTGCGCGCCCTGGTACGTGATGGCGAGCGCGAGCCGGTGCGCCTGCGTGATGGGCAGCGTGTGAGACGTAAGAACAAACCTGGTGATAGAGTGAAGCTGCCGGTCCACTGCGCGCCCTGGTACGTGATGGCGAGGGTGAGCCGGTGCGCCTGCGTGATGGGCAGCGTGTGAGACGTAAGAACAAACCTGGTGATAGAGTGAAGCTGCCGGTCCACTGCGCGCCCTGGTACGTGATGGCGAGGGCGAGCCGGTGCGCCTGCGTGATGGGCAGCGTGTGAGACGTAAGAACAAACCTGGTGATAGAGTGAAGCTGCCGGTCCACTGCGCGCCCTGGTACGTGATGGCGAGGGCGAGCCGGTGCGCCTGCGTGATGGGCAGCGTGTGAGACGTAAGAACAAACCTGGTGATAGAGTGAAGCTGCCGGTCCACTGCGCGCCCTGGTACGTGATGGCGAGGGCGAGCCGGTGCGCCTGCGTGATGGGCAGCGTGTGAGACGTAAGAACAAACCTGGTGATAGAGTGAAGCTGCCGGTCCACTGCGCGCCCTGGTACGTGATGGCGAGGGTGAGCCGGTGCGCCTGCGTGATGGGCAGCGTGTGAGACGTAAGAACAAACCTGGTGATAGAGTGAAGCTGCCGGTCCACTGCGCGCCCTGGTACGTGATGGCGAGCGCGAGCCGGTGCGCCTGCGTGATGGGCAGCGTGTGAGACGTAAGAACAAACCTGGTGATAGAGTGAAGCTGCCGGTCCACTGCGCGCCCTGGTACGTGATGGCGAGGGTGAGCCGGTGCGCCTGCGTGATGGGCAGCGTGTGAGACGTAAGAACAAACCTGGTGATAGAGTGAAGCTGCCGGTCCACTGCGCGCCCTGGTACGTGATGGCGAGGGTGAGCCGGTGCGCCTGCGTGATGGGCAGCGTGTGAGACGTAAGAACAAACCTGGTGATAGAGTGAAGCTGCCGGTCCACTGCGCGCCCTGGTACGTGATGGCGAGGGCGAGCCGGTGCGCCTGCGTGATGGGCAGCGTGTGAGACGTAAGAACAAACCTGGTGATAGAGTGAAGCTGCCGGTCCACTGCGCGCCCTGGTACGTGATGGCGAGGGCGAGCCGGTGCGCCTGCGTGATGGGCAGCGTGTGAGACGTAAGAACAAACCTGGTGATAGAGTGAAGCTGCCGGTCCACTGCGCGCCCTGGTACGTGATGGCGAGGGCGAGCCGGTGCGCCTGCGTGATGGGCAGCGTGTGAGACGTAAGAACAAACCTGGTGATAGAGTGAAGCTGCCGGTCCACTGCGCGCCCTGGTACGTGATGGCGAGGGTGAGCCGGTGCGCCTGCGTGATGGGCAGCGTGTGAGACGTAAGAACAAACCTGGTGATAGAGTGAAGCTGCCGGTCCACTGCGCGCCCTGGTACGTGATGGCGAGGGCGAGCCGGTGCGCCTGCGTGATGGGCAGCGTGTGAGACGTAAGAACAAACCTGGTGATAGAGTGAAGCTGCCGGTCCACTGCGCGCCCTGGTACGTGATGGTGAGGGTGAGCCGGTGCGCCTGCGTGATGGGCAGCGTGTGAGACGTAAGAACAAACCTGGTGATAGAGTGAAGCTGCCGGTCCACTGCGCGCCCTGGTACGTGATGGCGAGGGTGAGCCGGTGCGCCTGTGTGATGGGCAGCGTGTGAGACGTAAGAACAAACCTGGTGATAGAGTGAAGCTGCCGGTCCACTGCGCGCCCTGGTACGTGATGGCGAGGGTGAGCCGGTGCGCCTGCGTGATGGGCAGCGTGTACGAGTGCAGCCGCTCTCCGGACTCGATGCGCACGCTCCACTCTTTACTGGCGCAGGACATCTGAGGACAATCATTACACGCTGGTTAAGAATCAATCATCATCAGCCTATTAGTCCACTGCTGGACATAGGCTTCCCCTAATGAGTGCCATAGCCATAGCCTCTAGTGATAAGTACTGATAATCTTGTAACCATATATGAGTACAACGTAGTGGGCTATATTTTTATCAAGTGTAATGTTATATAAATTGTATACCTAAGTTTAAAATATAGCTGTTTGTTGTGCCTGTACTAAATAAAACAAAAAAAAATAGCACCCTGCTTTAACCTTGCTGGCATCTAGCATCTGCCAGCAGTCTTACGCAGATCAACATCGCACCTGTCAGGAGGGCCAGTCTTACACTACGTTTGCCAAGTCGCGGTCTCCACTCAAGAACACGTTTACCCCACGGTACAGATGGACAAATAAAATGGTTCTTACCTCAATAGCATAAGGTAGACGATTGTATAACGCGAGCGGAGGCACCACTCGAACTAAATAGTTCGGTATGGTTCGGCTCACTTTGTGCGATTGAATTCCTGAAACAAGAAACTTGTCACTTAGGAAAGAAGCAGTAAGTAATACATAGTAAAAATATACTAAGCAAATAACTTCTTGGACCAGGCTAAGCAGGTACTTGTAGAAAATTACTTCAGAAATCAATACATCGCATTTATTTCTAAAAGATTACGACATAAGAATGCCGATTTAGACTACCAAAGAAGTAAAATTTGAAATCAACAAGAAATGTAAAATAATACCTACACTAAAGTTAATTAATTATAAAAAAGATATTATAACATCAAAATCAATGAAAATCCGTTCAACTTGTTAAAAAAATACAACTGACTCAACCACTCAGTTTACTTCGCTAGTAATTAAGTAAATTTTTGCCCTGTAGGTACGAGTATATTAAGAATTTAATTTGATAGGGAATAAAGAAAACATACCTACATACAACTTTCGCCTATCCATTATTTGAATGAATTCCGGAAATTACACAATGAATATATATGGTACCTAATCAGAAGCTTCTTTCAAAATTAAAATAAGATTGTGTGTAATCTAGTAAACAACCTTCGACAGCCAGTATCCTCATGGCAAATATCTTCTTATCCTGTCCATCCTTGGCGGGGCAGATCATGTCCCGCGGCGTGCCGAGGTCATTGGCCAGTTCCATCCACCAGATCCCCTGCGTCGCCGTCTGGTAACTCCTACAAGTATACAATAACAGTTAAGGTCACGTATGAAGCCTTGAAATACTACTCTTCTTTTTAGGAAGTATTTTGGATAGATTTTTTGCGGTAAAAATATGATATATTAGGTAAATAGTGGCTATAAACTAATTATTGTCTTAAGCTGAATCGACCAACTCAAACCGTGGATTTGGTAAGAGCCGACGGGAATCTAGGTATTGTAAGGGTGACTAAGTGAATGTAGGTATCGTAAGAGCCGACTAAGGGAATCTACGACGGGTAACAGCTTCTTCTGTGTATTTTTAATACCTCTACTGCGATCACCAACCCTCCTGCCAAGCGTGGTGATTTTAGCATACCGTCTTTTTAGGCATGTAACGTTTTATGGTATCTAAGTATTTTTTTATAATAAAATGACCATCGCAAAACTTACTCAAAGTTGCTCGGTAGAAGGTACAGTTTGCAATGGTAGGCGATGTACAGGGGTACGTTGTAAGTCTGGTGCGGCGCGATGACGGCCAGGCGCATCTTGTCGTCGAAGGGATTGGTCAGCGAGCCGACCAGATCTGCCCCGATGGCTTGCAGGTCCTTCTTGTTGTAGAATAGTTCTAGGGCGTACGAGGTCTCGTTGCGGATCTACAACAATTGAACAACTGTTACATCTAGTACCACAACACAAAACTCAGTTTAGTTTGGGGCTAGATGATACAGTGCTTCAACAGTATATTAATTAGTACGGAGTACAATATTATGACAATGTGATTTTCAAACGGAGGTTTCAACTATTTCAACCCTTTACAACCCTTTTATCGCATTTAAAAGTAGCTTACGAATGACCTTTCTCAGGCTCTATATTGACTCTGTAGCAAATTTAATTGAAATCGGTTCAGTAGTTTGGACGTAGGTATAAGCGTTACAGACAGAGTTACTTTCGCTTTTCTAATATTAGTAGGGATTTCTCTTTTCTACACTTGAGTTTCCATGCTATTTGAGAGTCGATGAGGTTGATGATCTAAGTACGCCTTGGTCTGTTGGTGACTGGGGTAGAGAGATGTAGGACTCACTTGCAAAGGCGAGCGCACCACGATCGTCTTGCTGTTGTAGTGCGACTGTCTCTCGACCACGATGTAGTACCGCGTCGAGTTCTTGCTCGGATGTAACACGTGCAGCTTGGACACCGTGCGTTGAGGACACAGGATCTGCGAGGAAATAACTTTCTTATCACCAACCTATGATAAATAGTCCACAGCATTGGGCCTCCCCTTTGGGGGTAAAGGTGGAATTCCCCCAAAGAGTCACAAAGGAAGACTTACTTTGTACCGGGCCCACAAACCCAGGGTCTTTCGACCGACAGTTGATATCGGATATTTGTATATAGGTCAGATGTTGTTGAGACCAGCGTTGATTTAGGATTATCGGTCACATGCTCAGACTATTGTCACATAATCTACTTTTAGGACTCAGATTTTTTTGCGTAATTTGTTAGGGACTTGAACCCGAGATCCTCCCTCATTACGGGATCAATGTATTAAGTACAGAGACGTATTATAATTGTATGTAATGTACTTACAGTGAGATGGTCCAGATCGTGCAGCCGCACCGTGAGCGTGACGTCAGTGAGCTTGGTGTGCAGCGCGGGGGGCGGCGGCGGTGCGCGGGGGGACCACGAGGGGGCCGGGGGGGCGGACATGCTACCGCCGGGGAAGCCCCCGCTGAAACTACACACAAAAACAATTTAGTACATTACTGGAGCTTGTCGAGGAAGGCTGCTTTACGCTCGGTCCTTTGTATAACGGACGGGATACTACGGGACTGCCAGTATCCGCCCGCTATAACTTGAGTCGATAACGAATGGGATGCTGTCTAGCTGACATTTTCAATCCTATCGGTTGTCTACGCGACTTACCTATACCTGTTAGCAAGCTGTGGCTAGTCTGGAGTCAAGAGTGGCTGGGATAGTGAGTAAGAAATAGTCTTTTGCAACTCATCTTTGGAAGAAATTTTCACTGACAAAGGGCAGTGTTTTCAAAGACAATCTGTGAATTTTTGTTTTTACCTCGCGGGTAAAAACAAAAATTCACAGACATTAATTGTACACAAAATTTCAATGTGTAATATGTGTATCCACATTCGTACAAAGTATGTATCACTCACCAGTCCCACTCGTCGCTAATATCAGTCATCTCCGGTTTCGGTTTATCTTCCGTCTCATCCAGAAGGTCTGCGATAGACGAGTCACATCCTGAAAGGTACACGAAGGTATCAGTACATCATCATCACATGAGATGACTTCGGTGGCGTAGCGGACGGTCCGCCTGCAACGATGTTAATATTAAAACCGTAGGTGATGATATTAGGTACAATCAACGATTTCTTGGGCTTGATCTTGGACATTACAATATTTTTTCACACAAAATGCAAATTATTTATTTTGATTTATTCGGAGAACAAAACACTTATTACACACAAAAATACGAAATTGTTATTTAAAAAAATAAACTTAACCATTAAAATGTCTTCGCTTGTTAATGGTTCAGCAGCTTCGTACAAAACTATGTTAATTTTTAATAAAGACATGCAAGTTTTTAATTGTATGCTACTTTCTAGTACCTAGGTACAATAAAGTGCTCGTTCATTCATTTTCATTTCGGTATTCTTTGGTCCAATGGGCATTGCCACATTTGCAATGTTTGGTCGAGAGTTCGACGTGTCCGACGATTTCCAACGTCAGATCTGGGGCCTTGTTGTGCAACGAAACTGGTAATCGAGATCGACTTAATTTTTGACAAGTTAGTCCAGTTGAATCCCTTATGTCTTAGACAATACTGAATACATTCTGACTGCGTCGACCACTGGTATGATTTCAAGTTATAAAATAAGGCAGCTGATCTTTAAGTACCAGTACCTGGAGTGCTCGGTCTGCTGGTATCGACGTCATAGTCCGCTATAGCGATGACCCGGTCGTTGCCCGCGAGATCTGTCTCCGCCTTCGTCTTCAAGTGCACCGTGGATCCCGGCCCTGGAGGTGACATTACATTTCTAAACAAGAGTTGATTACCTACTTCCTTCATGTTTACATAAATAATGCTGGACGATCCACATATCATCTAGCCCCAAGCTAAGCAGAGCTTGGATGGATACTAGATAAAACTGATATACTACAATACATTACACAGACAACTATTTTTCATTAAACAACTAGCGACCCGCCCCGGCTTCGCACGGTTTTATTATGTATGTATAAACCTTCCTCTTGAATCACTCTATCTATTGAAAAAAAAACGCATCAAAATCCGTTGCGTAGTTTTAAAGATTTAAGCGTACAAAGGGACATAGGGACAGAGAAAGCGACTTTGTTTTATACTATGGAGTGAAGAAAAGACCCGGGAATAATTTATGTAGTAAATAGTATAATATTTGCAGAACTGTGGCAGAACGTACGAACATTTGCCATAAGGCGGGAATTGAATCCGTAACCTCTTGCGACGCAGACGGACTTACGCCCGCTGGGCACATTGGTCGTCATCGATGTTTTGTTTAAACTAATACCTACATAGTAATTTTGGAGCTAGTACCATCAGGGGTAAGTTTCGTAATTCATCGTCATCATCAGCCTATATACTGATCCACAGCTGGACATAGCGCTCCCCTATTGAGCGACAATAGTCCCGAATAAACACAATCTTACCAAGCCGCAATATCAACAATCTGTCTGCATGCAGTTGGCCAAGTCTAAAGAGATTGATTTACAAGACATTTACAAGATGGAGCTACTGAAATTGTTAGCGCAATGTGCCAACAACACTCTCGCTGCTCACGGCGTTATGGTCACATTCAACACGTCCCGTGCCTTACCAATATCATTGATGAGCTGCAGTCCGCTCTGTGCCGTGACTATGGCCGAGACCGCAGCGGTCCTGTCGCTCGCGGCGTTGTGCAGTGCCAACAACACTCTCGCTGCGCACGGCGTTATGGTCACATTCAACACGTCTCGTGCCTCCAGCATTACGTATGTGCAGAGTCGTTCGACGGTGGTATCCGTTTCTAGTCCCGAGTCTACGCTGTCGCCGTGGATCGGCTCCTAGAAATAAAAATTAAATAGGTTTTTGATAATTAGAGCATCAATTAAGATAAAAGAGTCAGATATGTAGTATGGACAGGCCGAGCAACGACTAAAAAAAAATTTTGGCGCATCCAGCATCTACCAGAAGTCTCTCGCAATTCTTCACCCAACTTGTACACCGGCCGTTCTATAATACGATTGCAGAGTCGCGATCTCATTTCAATAACACGTGCCTATACTATACTTACCCACGCTTTTTATAATTTTATTTTGCTCTTTGTTCATTATTTAAAACTTGCATTATTATATCACCAAGTGTTACATTATTGTGTAATATAATATGGCAAAATATGTCCGGCTACCTTCCCTCAGCTAGGAAGGTAATTCTTCTAGCTATGTGGATAAAGCTCGACTGTCTCTGACATGTCACTAACCTTCAAGGTGACAGTCTTGTGTTCCTGGTCCTTCTTGGCTCCGTCCACGAAGGTGACCGCCTTCTCGTTGTCCTCGTCATCAGCGTCGCCGTCGCTCTGAGGCGCTGAGGAGTCTTCACCGTTGCTTAACTCTTCGCAGCTTGACTCACTGTTACAATTAAAAACCATAATAAATCTGTGAAACTTAATAGGCTATTTCTAAAGAACTTAAATAGGAACATGAGGTGAATTTACATGCATTAATACCGGTTGTAAATATAAAATAAAAACACGGACAGAACGTATAACAAACCGCGTAGCCAGTGACAAAGTCACACGAGAATAAAAGTCACAGTAGCGCCATCTAGTATAGTGTGAAACAATACAACAGAAAATAGACTGAACTGGTAAGTAAGTTTAGAAACTTAAACATAACGAACACTTACTCAGTAAACAAGTGTCCAATCGCCGTCGCCAGTTTATCCATGAGTCCATGCTCATTCTCCGAGTCCGACTCATCATTCTCCAGATTCCCCAAAAACGCCATGTTCCCCCCAAACTCCATATTACAGTTCCTGCTCTCCCCACCATTAGGGTTCCGTATGAACGTCATTTCGTTATCAGTATCGCATTCGTCTGCGGACGTTTCGGATTCGAATTCGTTTCGTTTGCGTCGTTTCTTGGAATCGGACCCGATGGAGGAATCAGCTACGGTTTCTGGTTGGTTCGTTGTTTCTAGGCGCGTTGACATGGAGTAGGCTTTATCCTGTGGGCAAAAGGTTTCATTACTCTTAGACAAGTAAAGTCAAATCACACTATCAAGAAACGTCACTACTGTACAAAGATGCCACAATCTCCGGTTCTGCGCTGACAGCAGTGGTTTCTCACGAAATTCACAATTTATCGGGTTCCTTGGGTTGAGAGCTGTTTTTTAAACATATATTATATTCTTATATATTCACCCCCTTTACCCCTTCGCCGGCATTGTTAGTATAAAATCCTCATTCACCTGAAAGACAGTAGCGGAGAGCTCCCACGGCCGGAACACGTTCTCGTTGATGACCATCGGTTCCACCAGCGGCTCCCAGGCGTCCACCCGCTCGTTGTAGACGGAGGCCTGCGCTGTCAGCAGACCTGTGCCGTGGAGCTTCTGCGACCAGTCGTGCAGGGTGCACTCTATTGTGAACTGTGGAGAAAACAACTCTTTTACTGAGGGAGTAAGGTTTAATGACTTAATTTTTAATACCCCAGTGTGATAATGTTCTACTGCAGAGAGTTCGAATGGCGAAAATGACCAGACACCATTACAATACATACAATACAAAAATTCTTTATTGTACACCAGAAAAAACATTACAAAATACATTACATAACACTAATACAATGGGCAGCCTTATCGCTTAGAAGCCTTTCTATTTTTTTCAAGCTATATACTGCTCTAGATATTCACAACTCTTCCAAGGATTTTTGGTCACAAAGTACGCACGTATGAATGTACCTTACCTTAACTCCCGCAAATACTCTGCAAGATTTTTTCTTTTTTGAGAAAATTTGGGTAACTGTCTACTGTTTACTTATTCTTACTACCTTAAATTCCTTGCTCATAGACAACACTGCTCGTAGGTGTCTTCGATCTAAATGGCCGCCATTAGGTTAGCTTAGAAGAGTTATCTATCTTCAAGCTACCGTTTCTTATCACCATCAGGATTACTTGAACCTCGAGACTCACCATTGGCTTATATTATTTCTTTGCATTATCTCGGGAGATCAGGTCTACCTTCTACCTGCTAGTTCTCACCTTCATCATCAGCACCGGTATCCTGACCGTCTGCTCCATCTCGAATATGATCCGCACTGCTGGCACCATCACCTCCAGCGTCTCCGTGGGCCTGCCACTCGGGTATCTCGGCTGGTAGGTGTCTTCGTGGTGGATGGTCGCCATCGGAGTTATCTTCTTTGGACACCAGAGGTCCTCTTCCAGTTTGTCCACGCGAGGGTTCAGGAAGTTGAACGGTTCTCGTTCTTCAGGGATCATCATGATTTCTGATTGGATCTCGTCGAGGATATCTGAAATTATAGACAGGTTATGTTTTGTGTTGTTGGCCATTTTCTTCAGCTACCTACTTTAATTTATTTAAACAATAACACTAAAGTATACTTAAATTACTCTCTACCTACAAAAATAACGAGTTTCAACTCTTTGACAGATTTCATCTCGACGTTAAAACATTTAATGACACGTCTTTTTAGTTGATAAACAAAATCTCTCCTTATGCAAGTGAACATTTAGCCACTTTAATATTCTATGCCTCAAACATGTTAAAGCAAAAACTCTTGAATTAATAATACTATTAAGTAATCATATTTAAGCATTTTCTTCTACATAAACAGGTACTTACCTGTAACAGTGTGTATAGTGGTAGCAGCTATATGAAGTTCTATCTCGGAGACGGACGCCTTGACACGCACGCCTTCGTCGACATTTTTGAAGGATTTTGAAAACTCAATGTCACAGGGCTTCAAAACCAGCTGCGGCGGAAGGTTCTTGAGTTTGGATTGGAGCTTTGACATCACCTGTGGTTATAAAGGGACCAGGGTAGTGGCATGAGCAGCTTAACAGTGTTACATTGGGCATCATGTCTGCTCTGGGCCGTTTCTTATTCTTTATTGCTCAGTTTTAATCAACCCTAGAGTTTTCTTTGTTTTATTCATCACTAGCGACCCGCCCCGGCTTCGCACGGATTTATTATACGTATAAACCTTCCTCTTGAATCACTCTATCTATAAAAAAAGCGCATCAAAATCCGTAGCGTAGTTTTAAAGATTTAAGCATTCAAAGGGACATAGGGATATAGGGGCATAGGGACAGAAAAAGCGCCTTTGTTTTATACTATGTAGTGATTATTTAATTTCGGTTCTAAGTACCGGCGTACAAATATGAAAGATGTTGCAAAAACGCATTCATCGATGCATCCCTGCACTTACAACTTTTGACGTAAATCTCTCACGAGTCATAATGCGCTGTGTACTGCTCTGTAGCAGGATGAAACACCTTCCCAACATACAGGGTGTTAGTGTGAACAGCGTTATCCTTGAAACCAGAGGTTCAGTATCATGAGTAGAGTCCAAAACCTATGAGATAAGGTTAATGCCTGTTTTAGTTTCGCAGTATTTTGATATTTTATGTCTTCGATATTGTACGCGATATTATGGTCACCCTAGAAAACCAGGCAAGTTTCCAGGTTTGTTTCTGGGCAAGATAAACTGTTTTTTGTCTAAATTCACAGAATAATCAAAAAATTCAATAGACCAAAGTACCTTGGTAGGCAGGTATTTTTGGCGTACTTAACCCTAGGCCAGTTCTTATTCTATTCATAAATGTTCGTCCCTCAGACGAATAAAACGTCATTGCGAGTAAAATACACTTGCGATGTATTTGGTTGTATGACTTATGAAGGTGCTTAAAAGGTGTATCTGATTCGATTTACAACTTTGAATCATTTTTACGTTTTGCGCGGTCTGTGAGACGAATGTTATTGAATCTAGGGTTAAAGTTTATCATCAATCAATTTTATCTACTATTCAATCTAAATTTCAGTTCTTTGTACAGTGAATGAAATTCACTTACCAAAATAACACTTCACCATCACGCAACCTCCGCACGTTTTCTCACTCGTAGATTAGGTATTATTACACACTCGAAAAAACACAAATTAGTACCTTATTTGTCAGCTTATTAAACACCTTACGAACACTTGCATTTTGCATGACTGGGCATGGTGAACTGGCCATATGTACGTACGTACGTAGCCTTTGTGTCTTTGGGATAGTTTCCTAGCTTAGCACACGTTATCCTGGGATGGAAACAGCTGAGCTCTGCGTACATCGTACGAGCCAAGTTCACCAGAGCGATGGCATAAGGCCGCACCATTTCAGTCCACTTTTATTTACATTTTTGTAAGACTTCGTAACTCGTTCGTACTGAAAACAATTGACGCGCGAAAATCTGTGTCAACGACGCGACGACGTGCTCTCCGTCACGCTGGCGGTCTGTCACTGAGGGAGGAGCGATCGGACGGCGCCTGCGCGAGCAGGCGGGCGGCGCGTGCGGCGCGGTGAGGTGCGTGCGGGGCGCGGCAATGAACACTTGCATGGCGGGCGGCTCGTTTGATCAAAACAGGTCGACACCTGCGCGGCCCCGTCAATGTACTCGTGTGTAGTTTTACCACTTAGAAGGTGTATCGAATATTTTTGTTTCAAAAATAAATTAAAAATAGAATAATTATTTTTCATCGGTTTTGGACTCTACTCATGATGCTGAACCTCTGGTTTCAAGGATAACGCTGTTCACACTAACACCCTGTATAATTGAGTTGTCTACCTGTAGCCCAGCTAGCGAGACGACCAGGCTCTCGGTGCCTCCGTGCCAGGAGTAGTCAACCAGCAGCTCGGTACGCAGCAGCAAGGCATGTCCGTCCGCCTTGCCGGAGGCCGCGAAGCACATCACCTCCGGCTGACGGAACTGGATCGAGATGGCCACGTTTGGAGACTCTTCTGATACAGAGTTACCTGGACAACAACAAATTGTTCTGGTAACTTGAATAGGCCCTGCACTATTACTACCTACTGTATAAACATCAGCTTAAGAGGGAAGAATTAGGACCATTACATTTATCATTTTCTGGAACTGCATTTGTTTAATGATTTTCGGCAGTAAGTTGATCGATCTAAGCGGGAAAAGGTAGTTGCTTTTGACATTGTTCATTTTGTTATCATATCATTAGGTAAGTATTTATATTCTGTTACCTACCGTACATAAGAGTCCCATGACGAGTAAAGCAATCCAAAATGATTTGCCTTTAATAAGACGTTTCGCGAAGTCCGCTGAGGTTACGTCCCTTATAAGCCCTTTTTTGATAGGATAGGTGTAGAAACTTGTGCCTCCATTTCTGTATCCCATGTCTTGCAATAATTGCACGCGAGGACCTGTGGAGCGCGACTTGGCAAACGTAGTGTAGGACGCCCTCCGGCCAGGTGGGATGACGAAATACTGCTGGCAGATGCTGGATGCGGCAAGCTAAAGACAGGGCGCTATGGTGCTCACAAGGGGAGGCAGTAGTGGAGGAGGCGGCTATGTCCAGCAGTGGACTAATGATGAGTACCTGTGGAGTAGTACCCGCTGGTGGAATCGCTGGTGCTGTGCAGACGCGTGGCGCCGCGGCCTGTGTCCCCCACGTAGCCGTGGTTCACCACGCCGCCTTCCAACGTCTTCTCTCCTGGGGAGTGGGGAGTCACACATAATTGTATCCCTTTCACTCTAAATATACTGAGAAGACCTCAGCTTGACATTCTAGTGAAGTCTGTCAACGTAGACTTCCATGTATCAGCCAGTTTTGTGCAACAATCAGTTTTGTGGACCTATCAATAAAAAAGTGTTCGCACTATTTGGATAGAGTCGGCGCAGGACAGTAGAGGGTGACCTATTGTGTCGGTAAACCTTTTGCAATCGATACACCAACAATTTATTAGCAAGTTATAGGGTGCTTCTTGACAAATGGCCTAGGTTCATATGTATTACTAGCTGGTGCCCGCGACTTCGTCTGCGCATGATTAGTATTTGGAGTACTCGCGATTTTACTTGCATAATTCCCTTTCCCGTGGGATTTTCGGGATAAAATAAAACCTATTTCTTACTCCAGCTTATAATCTATCTCTGTGCCAAATTTCATCCAGATCCATTCAGCAGTTTTTGCGTGAAAGAGTAACAAACATCCATCCATCTATCAATCTATCCATCCATCTATCCATTCATACTTACAAACTTTCGCGTTTATCAGTTCAATTCAGTTTGGTTCCCCTGGGCTATACGGGTTTTCAAAAATTGCTCACAGCATCTGAACGACGCGTGTGTACGCGTCGTTCAGATTTCGACCAAACTGAATTCCGGGATAAAATGTTTCCCGTGTCCAATCGTCCCGAGTTCCATTCGAATTCATTCAATTCCGTCGTGATGCGTGGTTAACGAAATTTTCTTTCACCCCCTCTCCCAGGGGAACCTTACTGAATTCCGGGATAAAAAGTATCCCATGACCTTCCTTGTAGTATGAACTCAAATCGTCCCGAGTTTCATTCCAACTCATTCAGCAGTTTCGGCGTGATGCGCGGTAAAGGATTGTTACTTTCATACCTTCTCCCATGAGAACCTTACTGAATTCCGGGATAAAAAGTATCCTATGTCCTTCCTCGTAGTATGACCTATAATCATGCCGAGTTTCATTTCAATCCATCAAGTAGTTTCGGCGTGATGCGCGTTTACGATACAGACAGACAGACAGACAGACAGACAGACATGAATGAAAAAAATTACACTTTTGGCTTGAGTATCGATAATAGAGTGCCCTCAAAAAAAAGTTTTCAAAATATCTTCAATGTACAGAATTGGACCTGTTACAGTTTTATTATAAGTATAGATAAAGCCGTACAAAACAGATACAAAGCATTTTCAAATTTACTTTGTCAAAAATTTGAAGATGCTTGTAACAGTTCCTTGTTGATACAACACGTTAGCAGTCTTAAATCATTCCTCAAGCGCATAGTTTGAACCTACCCCAGTGTATGAGACTCACCGGGCATAGCTTCCAGCAGACACCTCGCCAGGGTGAGGAAGAAAGGCAGAGAGAGGTTCAGACGCGTCCTGTCCACCCTGACGTCCAGCTGGCGGGCCTTCGCCCCCGTGACCCGGAGGTGCGCGTCGATCAGCGGAGGCCTACGGACTGAGATGCCGACGGTTTCGCAGCGGGACCCGCCTTGAGATTCGAAGATTCTAGAAATAAATTAAAGCGTCAAATATGTGAAAATCATAGTATTCTTCAGTAGTCTTGTAGAACGCCTATGGAGATCTTTTAAAGACTGCTGACAGATGGATGAAGACAAGTTTTAATTATATTTTACATCAATTTTATGACGTGTCCAAGAGTCCTGTGAGGTGTAAAGGAAATAAAGCACTTTGACGAGTTTGAGACAAACCTCCATCCAGTAGGGTATCAGCAAGTGCTTATAATGGTTTATCCTAGTTTGGAGACCAATGATGTATTAATTTTAAGTTCTAAAATTTTGATCAATAAACGTTATTATTATTATTATAATAAGGCAGAATATAAACATCGTGTAAGACGTGCAGGTAAACGACCAACGACCCCGGTAAGCGACCGGGGCGGGCCCACCGGGCTCGCTGGGAGCGACTCATTTAGAAGAAGGTGGAAGCAAGGTCCAGTTGGTAGTCACCTCGTGATGAAGACATTAGGCTCGGTCCTGATGTCGTCGACGAGCAGGCTGACGAGGGAGGCGCGCAGCTCGAGGCTGCCGTCGGAGAAGCGGTCCAGCAGCACGCAGGCCTCGCCGGCCGCGAGCCGTGCCAGCCCGTGGTTGGCGTCGCGGACTGGAGACGACAGCACCTCGTCCATGTCAGAGAATAGGCGCAGGGTCAAGCCTTCGAGGGTGAACCTGAGGGAGGACCACATCAGAAACATAGTTTTCCGAATCATACAAGTACATATAGTAGAAATATGTACTTGTATCTGCCCGCGGCTTCGCACGCTTTGTTTGCTATGGAAACGTTTCAAGGCTATTCTTATTTCATGGGTATTGATTTATGGGATAAAGTGTTTTCCAACTACGTCTTTACAAAATTTAAACCAGACATGCTCAGTAGTTTTATTGAATAACAAACTTTATATACAAATTTTGGTATTTTATTAGTAAAGCAAGGAAGACATGGTCTTTTTAATTCAGTCAAAAGATGAAGCATCAGGAGTCAAACGTAATGAATTTACTTTGATTTTTCTCATGTCCTGCGGCTACATCTTAAGCCTTCAACAAAAAATTCCCAAGTAGATAATTGGCTCCACCGCTATCTTTAAGAGAGGCTAAAGATGGAGGCGGCTATAATATGGTCATAAAGATATAGACATTCATTTATTTACTGCTTAATACGAACACATTTTAAACACATTTTATGAAATTTAAATAAACATTTAACATAAATACATATTCCTACAGAGAAAAAAAACACAAAATACTTATTTTCAAATAAAAAAAAAAGAGATCAACTGTACTGTATGTCTCAGCAGCAAAAAGGTCTCGACTCAGCATTTGATGCCTACCACTCAAGAGTGGATAGGCGCTGATATATCACCAAAGCCACAGATTTTTAATACCAAAACACATTGAACAAATTTAACAGCTACAAAATGATACCGTTCACGGTGTCGTAGTCATTTGTACACAAGGAACAAGGATAGGTCTAATATTATGCAGGATGAGTTCTTGGATGAGTTCACATGTTCACCTGACAGCTGCTTCCTTCCTGACAGGCTCTCCCTGCGCGAAGAACGCCTGTAGCTTCTTCACTGACGCGTCTGCCGGAGCCACTTCCACTGGCGATGTGGGGATTATGCTACCTGAAACAGAAATACAACCTGATTAATATTTTGCACGATTAGTTGACTTGCTAAGGACTGAAATCAATAGAAGGCAGGGAGGCCTTTTGCCCTGCAGTGAGAAACTCCTGGCTGATATAACATCATAGTCCCGATAGTCGTTTCGTTTAAAGGCGTAATAGCGAGCCTCAATAAACATTTCAAGACTCTCGCTAAGAAGTTGGAACAAGGGCCAGATCCAAAAAGCAATTCTCCTGGACTTGGCGCGCTATGACTACTCTACCCTAAGCCTTAGTCGTACAAATGCATCGACTGCTCGCTCTTAGTAAACTTCTGTTTAGACGCTCTCTCGCAGACTTCGAGAGTTCGGTTTAAGTATACCTAAAGGTTGTCCCACAGCCATACCACATGGAGGGAAAGTGCCTTTAAATATTGAAGATAGATAATTTTACTGAAAGAAGACTTCATCTTGAATTAAAATACAACTTAAAGTACATTTAATTTCGGAATAATCACCAGTCTGAAAGTGGAATCGAACCCGCCAAATTGTAAAAAACCACCTAATTTAAATATACCTATTGGTACTGTAAATTCTGAAGTAGATACTAGCATTAAGGCGCAAACTGGAGCTTAAATAGCACCATCACTTATTTTATCATATAATTCCGTTAAACAAAGGAATTTCTAAAATTCACACGTACAGTTTGTAAAACCTATCGCTTTTTTTAATGCATCTGTAGTAGTTTAATTTTATCTAGTTTATGAAGAGATACGAAAACAGAATTTGGTGGCCACCAAGGACAACTTAATAGTCCGTCACCTATAAAATGCTCCAAGCTGAGGTTATCGGTCCAGACCGCGAGGATGGTCGCGAGATCCTTCTGTCCCAGGTTGATGCTGACGGCGTCCACGGTGACGTCAGCGCCCACCGCCAGCAGTTCCCTGGCGCTGGAGCACGCTTGCTGGTAGCTGACGCAGCGCTTTATGTCGCAGCGGATGCAGATTGGCTCCAGGATTGGCTCCTGGGAAGAATATGCAACAAGGGTTTATAAAATACTAGCGACCCGCTCCGGCTTCGCACGGTTTTATTATACGTTTAAAACTTCCCCTTGAATCACTCTATCTATTAAAAAAACCGCACCATAATCCGTTGCGTAGTTTTAAACATTTAAGCATACAAAGGAACATAGGGATATAGGGACATAGGAACAGAGAGAGCAACTTTGTTTTATACTATGTAGTGAAAAAGACTGCTTAGAAATAAATTAGGTACATGGTATAGATCTAATTAGCTTGGGGCTAGATGATGTTGTGTGGCTTCGATCAAATATACCCGTAGGGTATCAAATATACCCGTAGGGTATATTTGATCGAAGTTGTGTGGACGTCCGGAATTATTTATTATTATTATCTCCTAAATTGGTCAAAATAATTATCACTACATAGTATAAAACAAAGTCGCTTTCTCGGTCTCTATGTCCCTATATCCCTATATCCCTTTGAATTGAATCCTTAAATCTTTAAAACTACGCAACGGATTTTGATGCGTTTTTTTTATTAGATGGAGTGATTCAAGAGAAAGGTTTATACGTATATAATAAAACCGTGCGAAGCCGGGGCGGGTCGCTAGTTAGAAATAATTATAAGAAGATAAAGCCTCCTAGTAATGTCTTTAGGTTATGATCGTTCTGCGTCCGGACTCCGGAGGTCACATGAAGCAGAGATCGTATCAGCCGTTCACCTGTACTTCCAAAGTGCCGGCCAGCGTCATGACAGCCCGCGCGAAGGTGATGTCTTTCAGCTTCACGAGGATATTGTCGATGATGGGAGCGTTCAGCGGACTCGAAGACTCGTGGGAGCTCACTTGTTTGAAGAAGTTCTCTATCAGCAGATCACCTGCAAACAAGAACATTTCAGCAATTCAAATTTGCAACATTTTATTATGGAAATTGCAACTTTTAATAGCTAGGGTTTGATTGGTTTTGACACATTGTTGCTCAAATTGTTTTAAAGGTCTTTGATTATTATTCCGTGGGAAATAGAGAATTTGGATGAGGAGCCCAAAAAGGATATGATTGATATGATTTTTTCACTCCTCTTGGCAATTCAATTCAACTTACCCATATTCAGAACCAACAAATTAGGTGACGACGGCTTCTGAGGCAACAGTAGCACGGGGGCGTGGATCTGTATATACAAATAAATGTTAAATGTACATACAAATAAATTTTATATGTACATACAATTAAATGTTACTAATTAAATACCTAGCAGAGGTTGCGGGTACGAATCCCATCTCTGCATGGTAACTGTTTGTATTATCTGAAGATTTTTATCCCGGGTATTCTTACAATTTTTTATTAGTTAAGTGAAACTTTGTTTAGTATGGAGCTTTATGGATTGTGAAGCAATATTATATTTTAGGGATACGCAGGGGCGAATTAGCGATTAAATAACGAGCGAGGCTCTCAATAATTCGTCATCTATGACGACGAATTATTGAGAGCCTATAATTCTTCGTCGACGACGAATTATAGGTAGGACTGCCGAGTACACCTACCTCTATGACGAGATTGAGTCTAGTGCTCCGGTTGTACAGGTGTTGCGAGTGCTCGGAGGCGGCGCGCTCGGCCGCCAGCGAAGCACCCTGCGCCACCGACGCCGGGATTAGCGGCTCCAGGAATTGCTGGGAAGTTAAAGGGAATTATTTATAAGATAACTAGATGATGAATAAAGGCTATTTCTATTCTATTCTATTTTAGATGACCCACCCTGGCTTCACGCGGGTGCAAAAGTGCAAATTCAAAGATACAAGACCATAGTACATTATTTTGATCTATCTCGTAAGGTTTCGACAGCGTTTGCAAATTTTGCAACGTAAGCGCACCGCACGTACTTCAGCTCTACCACCTTGTCTTTAAATACTGTATCACTACATACAAAGTCGCTTACTCTGTCCCTATGTCCCTTTAAATGCTTAAATCTTTAAAACTACGCAACGGATTTTGATGCGTTTTTTTTATTAGATGGAGTGATTCAAGAGGAAGGTTTATACGTATAATAATACCGTGCAAAGCCGGGGCGGGCCGCTAGTTTTTTTTTTTTTTATTGAAAATGGTCTAGCGTTTGGCCACTATACCAGGTAAGTGAAGATGTGGCCTAAGATGGAGCACGCTTTCCCAGAAGGAACTTATTCACTCTTGATTTGAAGACTCCGAGATCGTACTCTAGCGGGAAAACAGACGCTGGAAGCTCATTCCACTCTCTGGCCGTGCTAATTATGTATTAGTTAGTATTGTGTAAACCTGCGTGGTGTGCAGCAGGTCAGTGCTACAGACGCAGTGCAGCCGGCCCACGTACAGCCGTAGCTCGCCGTGCGCTTGCAGCTCCGAGGCGGCGCCGTACACCCGCGGCGCGCACCGCACGTACTTCAGCTCTACCACCTTGTCTTCGTCCGGCCACACCAGCTATTCATACAAAATATATATTATAAATGTGCATCCAAACATTAGCATTTGTAAAATATATCATAATCATATCATAACACTCATAACTCAAAACAAACACTTCAGATTTTAACCAAATTAATTTTTTTTTTAATCGGTTGAGAACTCATAAGTTCAAAAATTTATTTCAAGGCTTCTGTTCACCAAAAGATAATCAGACAGTTAGACAGCTTTTTTTTCTTTGTTAGCCTGTGCTATCCCACGGCTAAGCAAAGGCCCTTCCTTCCTTTCACACTTCTCTATTTTACTTCACTGTGGCCCATTCTTTTGAGTGTGCATCTAGTTCATATTATTATTTTAATTTGTATTTGTATTAGACGCACACACATCATACCCCATGTACAATCCGACGATCCTATCCATACCAGGTTGTCTGGCAGAGATCGCTCTTGAGCGATAAGACCGCCAATTGTAGCTTAAGTTTGTATAAATTGTTTCTGTGAATTGTTTCTTAGTTTTAAGTGTGCAATAAAGAATTTTCTATCTATCTATCTATCTAGTTCGTCTATCCTGCATTATTTAGTTGTATTCTAGTGTAGAGTAGCCTTCGCAGTCACCTTGGGATAGAGCGTGGCGTCTCCCAGATCGTCGAGCTGAGGAACAGCTTGAGCGTCATCCGGTCGTTGGCGCGGAACACGCAGTCACTCTCCAGCCCGCTCAGCCTTACCTTGGGATAGAGCGTGGCGTCTCCCAGATCGTCGAGCTGTAGTGAGCTGATGAACAGCTTGAGCGTCATCCGGTCGTTGGCTCGGAACACGCAGTCTTTCTCCAGCCCGCTTAGCCTTACCTTGGGATAGAGCGTGGCGTCTCCCAGATCGTCGAGCTGCAGCGAGCTGAGGAACAGCTTGAGCGTCATCCGGTCGTTGGCGCGGAACACGCAGTCGTTCTCCAGCCCGCTTAGCCTTACCTTGGGATAGAGCGTGGCGTCTCCCAGATCGTCGAGCTGCAGCGAGCTCAGGAACAGCTTGAGCGTCATCCGGTCGTTGGCGCGGAACACGCAGTCGTTCTCCAGCCCGCTTAGCCTTACCTTGGGATAGAGCGTGGCGTCTCCCAGATCGTCGAGCTGCAGCGAGCTCAGGAACAGCTTGAGCGTCATCCGGTCGTTGGCGCGGAACACGCAGTCGTTCTCCAGCCCGCTTAGCCTTACCTTGGGATAGAGCGTGGCGTCTCCCAGATCGTCGAGCTGCAGCGAGCTCAGGAACAGCTTGAGCGTCATCCGGTCGTTGGCGCGGAACACGCAGTCGTTCTCCAGCCCGCTTAGCCTTACCTTGGGATAGAGCGTGGCGTCTCCCAGATCGTCGAGCTGCAGCGAGCTCAGGAACAGCTTGAGCGTCATCCGGTCGTTGGCGCGGAACACGCAGTCGCTCTCCAGCCCGCCCAGCCGTAGCTCCAGCGTCCACAGCTCGCTGTGGCACAGCTTCACTGATATTGAGGACACCCTGTACCAAAACAATACCTATTATAATAACTGCACTGCACTAGGGAAAAGAAACTGTATGGAGATTGGACAAAAGTGGTATTGGGTTGGGGATTGTTCAGTTTTTAAATTTATATGATTTTGAAAGAGATTTCATGAGACAAATTCTTCTATTGTTTGTAATATCCAGCTCACTCAGTCAAACAGGTTATCACACATAACGGGCTGGGCATCTTTCGGCGTGCAAAAAATTGATAAGCTAGTAAAAATCATCAGAGCATCTTTTTATTTTTAACCGACTTCAAGAAAGGAGTAGAGAAAACGGCCAAGTGGTTTATAAAAAAATCAACAAAAATATAAAATTGTATAATATCGATGATATTTTCTATGATGAATGTAGTTTTCAGTGTCATCTTCATCGCGGCCGAGTTTGAACGACGCTTTAAAAAACATGGTTTGCGCCAATTTTATATCCTAAGGACTATAACTAATGACATACCCTTAGGCTGTGTCACCAGTAGGCAAACTGTGAGCAGCCGACTGAGTTTGCGGCGTATCAGTTCAGTACGCCCTTCCATATATTTAAATTGAGTGTCCACAGTTTACTAGTTTGCGGTCACTGTACGCAGTTTGCAGCGAAACGTGCGCCGACTATCTCAGTGAGCGGCCGACTCGCAGGTTCCAGTGCTTGCGATACGCACGCAAACTGATCTGAGTTTGTAGCTGTTAGCCACAAATTTGCGGCTCACTCAGTCGGCCGCTCACAGTTTGCCTTCTGGGGACACAGCCTAAGGACTATAACTAAAGACATACCCTAAGGAGGACAGAATAGCTGAACTTGGTGATACCTGACAGAATAGCTGAACTTGGTGGCCCCGGAAGGCACGGGCGGGTCCGCCTCCGGCCGCATGACGTAGTGCCACAGCGTCCGGCTCCGAGGCAGCACCACGCTCTTCACGTGGATAGCGAGACGGTTTTGGATCCTGAAGAAAAGGTTATATTAAAAAATAAGTCGAAGTCAACATGGAAACATCCAATACAAGACACGATAATCAATATACTCGTACTGTGTAGGTGAAAGATGAAAAATTACTAAATCACAAAAAGAGATGACAACAACTTTGTGCAACTTTGTCATCTCTCTTTTAGGCAACCTTGGGATTTTTTACTGTAATGGTACTATGTGGTAGTTCGGTTTGTGTCTTAATACTCTCACGAATGCTAACCTATATGCAGGCGGTGAGAGAAATAATAAATAAATAACAAATATGTACAATAAGATCTCCAAAGTAGGTAAGTAATGTGTTGTGTTATGGGACAACTGATATATTTAATGCATTATACCTGCATATGTAGATAGATACTTTTTTACTATAATAACAACAAATAACTTAATAAATAACACCCAGACTAACGAAATAAATTTCTGCAGATCATACACAAATTTGTTCGGCGGCGGTACTCGAATCTTCAACCTGCGACTTAGGCGGATCTCCACCCGCTATAGTCTAACTCAGTAATTCCCAAAGTGGTCCAGGTGGACCCCCAGAGGTCCACGGGAGACTCGACGGGGGTCTATGTTAGGCGTGATAAATAATGGGGGTCCACAATTGTATGCGGGGGTGCATGAAAATTAAGTTGATTTTGATAGTGAAGAAATAAAATGTTGACTTGACTTCTCTTATTAATATAGGCAGATAGAATAATATGATGATAATATTTTATTTTAATACCACCATGGATCATAAATCTATTTCACGTGGATAATGTGATATTACAAGAGAAGCTACTCGAGCTTAGCACTAATGAGGAGATGACAGTGAGCTTTAAAAGAGGGTATCAAAAATATTGGCTACACGCAGCAATATACCCGAAAAATATCCTGGACTGTAGGGAATTGTGCAAAAGCTTCTGATAGCGTTTCACTCGTAATAATAATATCTTGTCGAAAAAAGTTTTAGTGCCGTTACTAACTTATTAACAAAAAAGGAGCAGATTGAATATCACAGAACGGGGAGATTTGCGGTTATTCCTTTCAAAACTCAAGCCATTGCAATCTTGTTTTTTTCGAAAACTGTTAATTCGTTATTGAAACTGCGACAACGCAAGTTTCCATAGATCAATTCTTTCAGATGCGTAGTAATGTAGCTGCAGGGGGTCCACCGGATCCAGCAAAATTTTGAAAGTGGTCTATGACACAAAAGAGTTTGGGAACCTCTGGTCTAACTATACAAGTAGTGGTAGAAGAAGTGATAGAGAAGTCACGTTTACTCCGCCTGACTTCTCTATTGGTATACATTAAGTGATACGTACTTGGTGGTGATGTAGAGGTGGTAGTTGGCGAGGGTGGTGAGCGCGGGCGCGTGCAGGCTGAGCGCCAGCCCGCCCGCGTCCAGCACCAGCGACTGCTCCACCGAGTGGAAGTGGGACCGGAACTCGGGGCAGTCCGCTCGCACCTGCGGAACAAGGTGCATCACACTTGATCAGCTCACTTGAAGAACTCCCCTTTTGCACTTGGGCAATCAACCATACTGAAAGGGTTAAACTAAAGGTCTCCACTCTCAGAAGCTGGAGGTGGAGCGGAGGCGAAGGCGTGCGAGTTGTATCCTATTGAATCTTATGAAAGACTACACACACACCGGAGGCGGTGGCTGCGCGGTGCCATAGGAAAAACCGGCACGCCTTCGCGTCCGCTCCGCCTCCGGCTTCTGTGTGTGGAGACTTTTAGGCAGACATTGTATACTTTTTTTACTGCCTATTAAAATCTCTTAAAGAACAAACATACTTTGCTCCCTCTAAGCCGCAAGCGTTGCGAGCTGAAAGAGGATAGAAACCAAACCTTCTTCCTCTTAATCTAATCAGTATCCAGCTATTATCTCCAAGCAGATCCACATTCCACCTGCCCGGAGGCTCTACACCACGTACCAAATCAGTCACCTCACTTATGACGTGTCCAAGAGTCCTGTAAAGTCTAAAAGAAAAAACTCTTTGATTTAGATGTTTTGCTTTGAATTGCCCTCACCTTTCTATAGAGCAAGTTGAGCAGTTCCCCTTGACTTTGCAGCAGCTCCAAAGGCTGCCCCATGCTGGAGCGATGCTGCTTGTCCACCAGGGTCAGTCCGCCCACGGACAGCTGCACGGCCGGACCGAATGCCATCAGAGCCACGTCCAGGCACAGCTTGGAGATGGACAGACTCACGTAGGGCTTGTCCACCTGGTCGGTGGAGCGGGAGAGGTTGATTACTATGTCACCTGTGAGAGAAAGATGGGATGAGGATAATGAATGGTTGGTTTTGCCACGTCAAGAAGGAATATGAGTCAGCCATCAAGGGTCATCAGTTGACCGCTATCTTGATGAATTATGTTTTTTGACATGGATCAATTGAGCTACCTTTAGACTGGTTGCAACCGTCTGCAGTTAGCTCAATGGTTTCAATTTTAAATACTAGTGGTAATTTATCTATTCCTTGCTTGTAATTTTCGTTGTTAATAAAGATTATTGTTTTTTCTTTTTTTATCTATTCATCAATATTGGAAGTCAAATCAACTCAAATCAAGTAATTTATTGGTACCCTCAGTTTTTGAAAAACTGAAACAATCCAACGAAACTGTATCGTATTCAATATAACCCTCCTCTGGACAAAGGAAAAAAACGATTTACATGAGAGTATATGGCATAGTTTATCCTTTATTAATAACGTGCCTGATCAGGCTTTAAACGCCATAGGCATTGAGATGGCAAAGGCATCCATGGTATTCATTCGCACCTACCTAAAATTATTTTTTGTTCTCTCGACTTTTAGAAAGCTTAACATGTGCGAAGCAATTGAGAAACTCTTAGAGAAACTAAAAGCAAAACGATACATTTAAAAGTTATAGATAACAAAAGGTTAATTCTGTGTAAACGACCATTCAAACCCACTTTGAAAAGGCAAGGAAACTAAATTCTGTGTCATAAAATAAATAACTGTCAAAGACAGGCAAAAATGAGCCCCGCAAGTCAAAAGAAATGCAATTTAACCCTACAATTTATTACCGCTCTTGAAACAAAAGAACACATGTGGATAGATTGCAGGATCGTGGGATATTAGAAAAAACTCGCTTGTTAAAGTTGCATGCTGCAATGCATGCTGCAATGCTTGCAATGAGTTATCTCTGGCGCCGCCCCAAATTCTTTGTTTAAGGACAACACCCAATGCATTGGAGGAGGGACCACGAAGGAGTCTTTGGCGAGGCTGATGCAGAGCACGACACAGACGGTTTTGGAGTCTTGGAGAGTAGACGATCGACCTGAGGTCTTAAGAGATCACCTTTAAATCTATAAATAAATAGAGTCAGTTTTGAAAGAGTACATATTGTAATTAAGTAAAGTTAGAGTCAGTGTTAGTCGGGTTCAACAACCACGAACTTGAGAGCTGTAGCCGCGATACTGTGAGCGCGACATAACGGTGCCTTCAGGCCCAATACCAATACTTCATCGAGAACGCGGTAACGTACTATATTGTCCTGTTATAAAGTTCATCTAGCTCCACAATACAAAGCTATCTAGCCACCGTCTTAACAGTCAAGACGCATACCAGTCAACTGAACTACGGGTTCATCTATATTGGCCGGTAACCTTTGCCGCCTTAATACCTAATTTCATATTGGAGATGATTTCATTTTCCTTATAATATATGCTCATTAATGACATTTAACAACATAAGGAAGAGATGATGTAAAGATGGGACACACATATAATGTCTAAATAATCCATCTTCAGCCCGACCAGCCTTGGTCCACCAATTAGATCACCAGATAGCTCGGATGATAGCTTGTGAATCGTGGACCTAGACGAATTAGTCTTGTACATAATTAGTAAATGAACACGCATGTACCTACTTTATAGCCCGATTTGTAATATATTAGTTTGTGTGAATTTCTAGTATTAAGGAGGCTTCACAAGAGTTTTTCATTTGGTTGTTCGCTTTCTCTTGTGAATATAGCCTAGGAGCGGAACAACCGCTTGGTACATAAGGTAATCCTGGATATGCCAAGCTAAATACAGTAAAACAGTGCAACTTTGCCCAATTTTCTTGGATTTAGTGGTTTAATTTTAGATGATTTAAAAAGTATGTATAATTCAAATTATGTTTGCGCTACATTATTATAAATAAATACTGTTCTTTGCAAATAAAAGATTAAAAATCGAATAAAATGGGACGGTATGTGTAAAAAATCACAATTTAGAGAGCGGGCCAAATAAAAAAAAAAATTACAAGTTTGCCCATTTTGCAAAAAAAATCGTAATTCCGGTATTTTTGACCGTATGATCTCAAGATTTAAGGAACAAGCAATAGGGGTAATCAATGTTACTTTATATCTTAATATGAAACGTTCAAGCAAGCAAATTAATCGCCTAAATTGAGTGGGCAAAGACACAAATAATTTTTGGACAATTTTCATACAAATAAAAAAATGTGCTAGGGTTGTCACATTGTTTTTTTTTCGACCATTTCTACTGCTAATGCATAGCATATCCTCAGAATAGTCTCTATATGTTCTCTCTCTATGCCCCTGGTACTCTTGCTACTTTTGCTTTAACAAAACATGGTAGAATTTTCACCTTAACGCTGGTTATTAGTATCTGACACAAAAAAAATTATTAATAATAAGGTAAGTACTTCATTTAGCTTATAAAACAAATTAAGGCATTAATATACAAAAAAACTGTAGAAATGGTAAATTTTTCATTACATTATTTGATAAAGAGGAATTGAAATAAATAAATATCTACTGAAAACTAAATACTTTCTCATAATAAAATAAATATATAAATAATTCCGGACAGTCCACACAGCATCATCTAGCCCCAAGCTAAGCAGAGCTTGTGTTATAGGTACTAGATGACTAATATACTTAATACAATACATTTCATAGATAGATATTTTTTATTATACATAGAAAACACCCAGAATAACGGAACAAATTTCTGCAGATCGTACACAAATTTGTTCCGAGGCGGGAATCGAACCCGCTAACTAACGTCGCAGGCGGACCTTCGCCCAACGCGCCACAACGGTCGTCTAATAGGTGGTTAGATAGATACCAACCGACCTACTAATAATAGGACATACATAAATCAATTTTCATTTAATGTCGTAGTGACAACCCTGACAACAATATTTTGGTGGGCAAAGTCGTAAACAGTACTCCAGAAAAAGTAATTTGACATTGCCCACCTGAATATTTTCGAGTTTAAAAAAGGTTTCGCGTCAGATATTCGACAGTTATTGTTTATTTGTTATAAACTTATAGTGGTAAAATAATTACTTGCCTGCTGCAACTGCAAGACTGTTTTTCAATAAAGTTTTCCGCACGAAATTTGGCCCGCCAAAAACACCACCAACTTTGACATCAACTGACAGTCAATTGAAGTGAAATTAGCAACAGTCGGTTAATTAGTGTTGTCAGTGACATATTCAGAATTCTACCAATAAATAAGAAATAAAAGCTACTAGAACATTCTCGATAATACTAAGACTTTTAAAAAAAGTACCCTGGTGGGCAAAGTCAAATTAGTTGGGCAAAGTTGCACTGTTTTACGGTAATCATACAGATTCGAAGTTATCATTTTACAACTTCAGTAAATAAAAGTTTTACGTACTAACATGTTTTGTTTCCATTGATTATACATAAGGCTTCATTAAGGACTCAATCACAGCAGAAATTATGAGACACATATATAGAGGCTTCTAAATCTAATATTCTACTATTACATGTTTCACTCGGGTTGACAAAAGTACAATTCACCTTGTGGCATAATTACCGCTGTCATTGATTACCTTTTCACCCGATACACGATTCTTTAGGCCTCACCTATCCAATTTTCTATGAAAGTCAACACTAGATAACACCAGGATAACCTAGCTATGCTATTCTAGCTCAAAGAGGCTTAGAACCAATTCTAAATTGACTTAAGGCCCTGTATGTCGACAATTGGTCATTTTTAAGTAGAAATAGGAAATGTTTCTGAGCAAGTTACATTTCAAATTTATAAATATATATTACTTCACGTTCATACATAGATTAACAGCTAAGCTGAAAACATAACAGCAGAAACTTTTCTCAATAAATATATGTTTTCAAAATGGCACGTTTCAGAATTTAATATAAAAATATATTGATAGCTACGATAAACATCAACTAGGGAGTTATTGTTAAAGTTAGGTAACATTTTTATCTAGAATCCGGTTAGCTTAGTCTTTTGATGAAGATTCTCAATAAAGTTAAATATTAATTTATTCGATTAACAGCAGGCGCTGAGCCCGCCGCCCATGCCTCAGTACCACCGTGACCGCTGTCAAGGCTGGACGTGTGCTTGATGTCGTCTCAGACTTCAATGACAATCCATACGTAATATTTATCGTGAATATTCGAATAGAGCCTGTCCAGATGGCGCGTTTTACGTGCGCTCCTATGCACGTTACGTTAGGGGGACTCGGAGACAGATAAAAACATGGAACCAAATAAAATAGTTCTGGAAACGTCGGAAGCAAAAAGAACTTCAAAGATGTAACATACATCCAATTCTACTAATTCTTCTTAACGTTTCATGGTTCTATTGAATTATCTCTGATTGATTCAATTTTCCCATATTGCTACTCTTTTTTCAATTTTGTCTATAAAAAGTACGGTAACGAAGATATCTTTCTCTAATTTCGATCGAAATACGTCCACTCGCATTGCGCGTTCCACTATCAAGACGAGGAATCGCGCACCAGCATCTGGACGGGATGTAGTTAAAGTGCTCTAGTATCTGGGTAACGCGCGAATGTTTAAACGCGAGAGCACTCGCGTAGGAACGCTCCATCTGGACAAGCTCTTAGCTAACGTTCCCTGACAGATTGACTATTACTCGATATTTCATTTCGATTGACAACTAGGATTTAGGAAAATCAAATTTTTGAATATAGAATACCAGTACGCTACACTAATTATCAGAACTAAATTTCATTTAGCATCCAGAGATATCATATCGTTTTGCGTAGAGTGGAACTGGAACATAATAGAGATGGCACAAACAAATAGGTATTTTGATGGAAATCTATAAATTAGGATTTGGTCCCGTGGATTCCAGGTTCTAAATTTCCCAGGATTTCCCGAAATTTCTGGATGATTTCAAAACCTGGTTATTGTAAATAATTTCTCGGAAAATTTCGGGTCTTTCGGGAAAAACATTTTAGCATTTAGAACAGTACCGAAATAACTAAACTTTATCCATTCCATCATCTTGTAGCATTTCGGATTTATTCATACCTTCGCGGTATAAGGTATGTTAGTTGGAGCTTTATCTCTTACTAGCGACCCGCCCGGCTTCGCACGGTTTTATTATACGTATAAACTTTCCTTTTGAATCACTCTAGCGTAGTTTTAAATATTTAAGCAGTCAAAGGGAAATAGGGACAGAAAAAGCGACTTTGTTTTATACAATGTAGTGATGATTTGTAAAAATTAATAGGTATGAAATTTTTAGGGTTATATCAGTGTTTTGTGTTTGTGTTAATGCCTTATGGTTTTTAATGCTTTATTGAGCGATGCCAGTTTCACACACTCAAAACAAAGTATCCGCATTATTCTGAGCAACAACATAATGAGTGTAATATAACTATTGTTGCCTTTAGTTCAAACTGACTTTAGTTCATAAAATTATCAGTACCCAAATACAAATACAATCATTTATTTGCAAACAAGGGTCACAAAGGTGGTGGTTAGAAAATAGTTAGTACCATACATGTTTTGCCTTAGTCATAGGGCATGCAAATTTAGGTTTTTTAGGACTAAAACCCAAAATTTAATAACAAATAAAAGAATGGAAATAAAAAGAGATAAAAATTAAAAATATAAACATCAAGTCAACATGAACTTAAAAAAAAAATTTAGAATAAAAAGGTTTCTATTAGTTATTCAGTTAGTTAATGTCCTTATCTATCAAAAATTCATTTATATTATAATAGCATTTAGATGTCAAAATTTTATTTAGTTTATTCTTAAACATTGTCAAAGGTAGTGTCTTGTAAGTTATTCGGCAACTAGTTACCCACTGCAGAATATAAGAGCATTTTTGTTAAAACATGGGTAAAGAATTTTGAATAATGCTCTAATCACGAGATATTATTTTTTTTAAATTAAATTAATAATATAATATTTCACATCGGCAGATATACCTACCAAAACTGACAGTGTTCAAACTACGGAACCAATTAATGGAACTTAACATTCATATTTCGCATTCGCATTTCTATTTACAGCAGACAGTTAGCTTTGATCGAATTTGAAAATAAGGAATAAACGAATTTGAATTTTGAGTAATTTTTTCTCATTATTAAAAATAGAGAATCCTGGGATCACGGGATTATACCTCCTATTTCTTATATTTCGCAATATGTTTTATTTTACCTGAATTTACCTAAATGGCAAATGAGGTTTCCTTTAGACTGTTTGCAATCGTCTGCAGTTAGCTCAATGGTTTCAATTGTATATTATCATACTAGTTGTAATTTTTTCTATTCCTTGATTGTAATTTTCGTTGTGATTAAAGTTGTTTATTTCCTTATTTTATTTCTTTATCTATATCTGCAGGTAGACTCATTCTGTAAAATCTTAAATTTGAACTCGAATCCACTCTAGTGACCGAGCTACGTCATTCTTTAGCATAGGCTCTATGCTAAAAAATGACGGGCATAGGGGAACGTAGGTCGAAAGCGGTCGGGCAATGAGTGATAAGGTAAAATTGATTTTTTGGTAACCTAGCTAATATTTTGAAGAAGATAAATTTATGTGCATTTTTTTAGATACTGAAACAAGTAGAGATACGTGGTACCGATGATGAAAAAGTATTCTGGCAGTGATAGTCCAGATTCGAGAGATATTTTGTACATTTTGTTTGGATCCATAAAGTCTGGATCTTTTGTTTTCCATCAATAATTTTATATTTATTTTCTCCATTGTGTTTGCAAAATTAATTGATTAATTTTGATTGTAAAAATGTTATGTTTGGTGTTACTGAATAATAAAGAATAAAGAATAAAGAATTTATTTATAGCACACACACACATAATAATACAATAGTAAAGGAAATAGGTACAATATACTTAATTCTAAAGGGGTAACAAATTAAAAAATAAAACCATTTACTTAACAACACGCTGATCGTGTACCAAGGGTGAAAAAGATTGGTCTTTCCCTGTGTGCGCGGCTATACAGGTCCAGCCTCAGCTTTGTGTCGTAACCGGCTGACGCCGATAACGACGCTGGTTTTCAGTCAGGACCTTAATTGGGTGACGTTACGTCACGAGTAATGGTCCACAAGTGAAATAGTAATTATTATTACAAATATATGAATAAATTAAGGGTAAAAAACAAGGTGTTAGGAGATAAACAATGTATAGATAGTTAATAAGGTAAAAACGTGGAATGATGTAAAAACTAGGGTAAATAATAAATGTATAAATAAATGTAGTATTAATAATAACAATAATCAGTTAAAAAATTTATGTGTTTTCGATAATTAAACATGCAGAATTTAAATTAAGGCTTCTTATTTAATTTTAAGCTAGCTGTCGTATCTTAAGAACTTTTTTGTTTCGATAATAATATTTTTTTGAGCTTAGATTTGAATGTGTATAACGACTTGGTGTCGCGTAATGGAGGAGGCAGGTCATTCCAGCAGCGCGAGGCCGCAAATCTAAAAGAACCTCGGAAAGCTACAGTTCTATGTTTTTGTGTCATTAAAATCAGATTGGAAGTGGCTCTACGTGGATATTTAGTGTTACTCTCAGAAGCCCATTTAAGTTTGTTGTATAAGTAAGGGGGAGTTTTGAACTTGACAACACCGAACAATAGAGTTGCCAAGTGCAAGTCTCTGCGCGCTTTCATCTTCAGTAAGTCTGACGAGTTCAGGTACGGCGTGACGTGAGATCGTGGTGGAATGTTGAAGCAGAACCGTGCGCAAGCATTCTGAACTCTTTGGACCAGCTTCTCAGTACGGCTGAGTAAACACGGCCCGAATACTACATCGCAATAGTTCAGTTTAGACAAGATAAGTGATTCGCACAATGTGATTCGGACCTCTTCACTCAGGTATGGACGAATTTTGTATAGAGTTTTCAGTCTATAGAAACAATTACGTACGCTTTCTGCCACTTGACTCTCAAACCTTAGCTGGGCGTCAACAATCACGCCCAAACTTTTAGCCTCTTTGACATGTTTAATATGCTCACCACCAACAATGACCTTGATATTATCTATATCTAGTTTAAGCAGATTTACTCTAGAACCAGTTAGGAGGAACTGTGATTTTTTAGGATTTAATACCAGAGAATTTAAGAGGGACCATTGATATATATTTTGTAGATCAATATTTATTTCATTAACTGCGTTTTGAAAGTTACATGGTAAGAAAGAATGATACAGCTGCAAGTCATCTGCATATAGGTGAAATTGAGAGTGAGAGATGCTCTTAACGATGTCGGCGCTATATAGAATAAAAAGAATAGGTCCCAGGATAGATCCCTGGGGAACGCCCCGAGGGACAAGCTGGAGGGATGATCTTACGGTTCTCCCATTAGTCATTTTTAGCTCTACGCATTGTTGTCTTCCACTGAGATAGCTATGAAACCATTTAATCGCTATAGGACTCAAACCATAGAATGCAAGTTTTGAAATGAGTAGTGGTATATTAATAGAGTCAAAAGCCCGTGAAAAGTCCAGCAAAACCAACAAGCTGCACATGCCTTGATCCTGAGCAGACAATAGATTGTCAACTACATCTAAGAGGGCAGTTGCAGTGCTGTGACCTTTGCGGAATCCTGACTGAGACTGTGGCAAGATATCGTGTTCATCAAGATATTTAGTAAGCTGCAGACTAACCACTTTCTCGAGAACTTTAGACAAGCATGGCAGTAAGCTGATTGGCCTTAAATCATTGATGGATTCTAGGATGTTTTTCTTAGGTATAGGTTTAATTACCGCTACCTTCCAACACTCTGGAAAAATTCCACTCGCAAGAGAACCATTTATAATAGATGTTATAGCTTGTAAAGATTGAGGTAGAGTCAGGATAAGCATATCTAGACTTATACCATCAATGCCCTGAGCATTTGATTTTAGGTTTTGAATAATTTTCAAAACAGTTGTTTCATTCACAGGGTTCAGAGTTAACATTTCTGATTCCTGGCTAAATCTATTGTATTCGAAATAGGTAAGTTGAGAAATACTGACGGATCCCTTACCTGGTATATTCAGAAAGTGAGTGTTTATAATATCGGGATCAACAAATTGAGGGGGAAGCTCCGCAGCATCTTTCTTATTAGGCAAAATATTAGCTTTTAAGTTTTTCCATAAAGTTTTAGAATTTTTGACATTACAGTTGATTTGATGGGTGAAAAAAGCAGCTTTCTCACTACGTATTGCCGAGATGACAATCTGCTTCATATCTTTATAACATTGTTTCAGCATTACAGTGTTCTGAGATTTATACCGGTTATGGTAATCATTCCGTATTTTAATCATATCCTTAACAGTGCTAGTTATCCACGGATGTGGGGGTCCTTTAAATTTTCTAGTCTTAAGCGGCGCATGTGCGTCGAACAGTGAATTTATGACATAAGTGAAGTTTGAAGTTAAAACATTTAATTCTAGAGGAAGCTGAAAGTGAGCCCAGTCTATAGAGTTCAAGTCATTGATGAATATTTCATTTAAAATGTCTTTAAGAGGTCTAAAACTAACATAACGGGGACAGTGCTTATCTTTTTTTATTTTAAAATCTACAATAACCATCGCATGAGCCCCAAGTTCAGGGATATGATTTACCAAAACATTGGATACTCCAGCGTCCGAGCAGACAAGGTCAATTAATGTTTGACTATGAGACGTAAAATGTGTTGGCTGATCAATATATTGATTAAGATTCATGCATTCAAGAAATTCTCCCAGCAACTTGGTCTTATTATCACTAGCATCCATCATATTAATATTAAAATCTCCTAATATTATCATATGGTCACAACTTAAAAAAGATGAAATAGATTCAGAAATAGCATCTAGGAAAGTATCAACCTTTAACCATGGTGGTCTGTATGCGGTACCAACGATGATCTTTTTACCACAAAGGTTTAACATTAACCACATCTGTTCTACAGTTAAGGTCACAGGATAAGAAATAATTTGAACCCTTAAACCCTTTCTAACGTAAAACGCTACCCCGCCACCACGACCCTGCCTTATATGATCGGGCCTCGGGGACAAGTATAACCGATACCCTGGAAGTTTTGGCGCGCAATCTTCTTGACCTGGCCTTAACCAAGACTCATTGATTGCAAGTAAGTCCAGGTTTGTATGATCCAAGGCTACTATAAACTCGTCATGACCGGTATTTAGAGAGCCTGCATTGAAAAAACCAACTTTAAGGCTTAGTTTAGGAGATTTTATAAAGAAAAACATCATCTCTAACAGTGAGTAGCCAAAATTGTGTGTCAGAATTTTGTAATAAATAATTTAAATACAATAAATAATAACAATATTCAATAAGTCGGTGATTGGTACTATTCAATGCACTGAGTAGTGGGGTGCTTAATGTACTTTTAAAAATAACATTGTCATTAAAACAACTATTAAAATGTATAGACTGAATATTTAAAATTAAATCGATACCTAGGTTTTCAAATAAAATAATGTAAAATAAGTAAATAAATGTATAGTTAATAAAATTCAATAAAATTAAAGACAAATTAGCAATAAACAAATTTAGCATGCTGCAACACTGGGAATGACCAATAATTTCCAACTTAACATTATCCTTGTGTAATAATAAAATGTTCCAGCCAAAATAATTTAAAACACACTTTAAAAAAACACTTAGAAGTAGAACTGACAGTTTGTTAAAGTAAAACAATTTAATTAAAACATTAAAACAACTATTACAATGTATATACTGCATATTTAAAATTAAATCAACACGTACGTTTTGTAATAAAACAATGTAATATAAATAAATAAATGTAAAGTAAATAAAATTCAATAAAATTAAAGTCAAAGTAAAAATAAACAAATATAGCATGCTGCAACACTGGTAATGACCAATAATTTCTAACTTATCATTATCTACGTTAAGTAATGAAATTATCAAGCCAAAATAATTTAAGACACACATTAAAAAAACACTTAGAAGTAGAAGTAACAGTATTTTAAAGTTTTCATAAGTAATGGACTTGAACACTAAAATATAAAATAATTTATTTCCATACATATATATTAAAAAGAAAGCTAAAGATGAATTACATAGTTTTTTACCCGACTGCTCAAAGAGGAGAGTATTGTTTTTAAAAACGTTATTAAATAAGAAACTTACAATTAATAAACTATTAAAAGTTTTAAAGCTTGATAAACAGGTGGAACTATCAAACTGTATTACAGCCAAAAACCCGGAGCAGGTCTGCTTCCGATCGGATCGGATACGCCTGCTTACCATCCGCTTGTCGGATATGTACACGGCCGCGCTTGGTCCAAACGAATCGCCATTGAGCCTTCCTGCATTCTTCTCGTGCCCGATAGAATAGGTTGCGATTATAGCGCGAGAGCCGCTCATTTACAAAAATACGCGGCCCAGTGCCTGTAGTCCGGCCAGCATCAACAGCGGTCAGTGTGCGACGAACGCGCGCGCCCTGCAGTAGGCTATCGCGCAGGCCCCGCCGTGCCAAGCGCACAACGATTCTACGTGGGCGTGGCGTCTCAGCTCCAGGTCCCGCGCCTTGTGCCACTCCCACACGCTCGGCAAAGACAATATCACGCTCCTCTATCATCACGCCAAGCTTCGCTGCTAGTACGGTCACGGTATGAACAACGTTCTCCCCTTTTTCCTCAGGGAGCTGACCAATTTCTAGATCAGAAAGTAAAGCATCCTGATCTCGTTCATTCAACTCCTGCTGTAAAGTCGCGACATGGGTCCGCAGATTAACAAGCTCAGTACAGGGCTTCTCGCGCCTTTGCTCGATGCTGTCCAGCCTGCTCTCAATAGAGTCCATACGAGAGGAAAGACCTTGTAAAGAAGTTCTGAATCCAGACATTTCCTGGCGAAATTCCCGCATCTCCATCATCCATTCAGATAACTCACTATGCATCCTAGTCATGTCCAATGTCGGCACCGAAGGTGTTGAGGCGGATCCCATAGTCTGCAAATTATCCATTGGAGACGCCTGCGGCGTATCGCGAGCTGCACTTCTCGCCGGCGTATTGTCCCCCTTGAGGGTTCGAGTGGTACACTCCGGGCAAATCCACTCACGTTCAGCTCGAATCGGCTCCGAAAGTGCCACGCAAGCTTTATGGTAGATTCCGAAACATTTGCTGCAAGTACAAGTGGCGACACCTGTTGACCTGATGAATTTACCGCAAGCATTGCACTTAGCTGCCATTTTTGGTACGGTTTGAATTTATTTACCGCTCGATGAAGGAATTAGAAACTTTCTGCTAATCTCCAATAGATGGCGCTAAGCTGTTATTAGTATCTTACTGTACTGCTGCGATGTAACAATTTAATAAGCTTCAGTTCCACTGAGTATAGCGCCAGTAAAATTAAAATGTTTGATTTAATTATTAGGTTATTTAGACTTCACAAAATATGGTTATTCCTTTTTTGCATGCTGACATTCCAGGTTCCGCTATTTAACTAAAGGAGCTCGACAGAATCAGGTCGGTTCTCATTTACACCAAATTACACGATAGTGGTAAAGTTCAGCTACTACCCGCGAGATGGCGCTGGTAAGATTATTGACACTATGAAGAGCTGATTGTCTATGGCTTGGCTAGTAGTCATCCGCTGGCCGAAGTTCTACCACTCACCAGCAGGGGGCACCACTGATTTTAGGTCTGTTCTCATTTACACCACAGTTGTTTGGTTCCTTCCGAGTACATAGGGGTACCCTCCAGTGGGTAAAAGAAAATGATTATTCTAGACTTTATTACCAGGTTTATAGCTCTCAGGATGCCTCCACAGTGTCACAAACACTCACACGTTCACAAGATAAGATATCCGAACTATGATATGTATGCACAAGACCGAGTGAGTTGTAAAACTATAGATATCGATTTATTATCACGGACAGAATGTAGACCAGTTCTCGTACGAAACGTCACTACTGTTAGAGTTTTGCAATTTTTTTGATATAAAATTAATTATATTTTCTCTAGCATTAAATGGGCACTCATTCAATGCAATTGACAGGCAAAAGGAGCGACTGACTGGTTAAACTGTAAATTGTACCTTAATACATATCTATAGTTGAGTACTATTTTATAATAAAGAAAAGTTTTTTTTTTAATTCTTCATATTTCGAGACTCTTGTATGCCAGTCCCGTATTTTAACTATAGGTATTCTATACAAATATATGAAATTGATAATAATAATAGGAAAAATTTTGACAAGTTTGTCAAATTTTTATTAAAACTTTCCTGGAGTAGGTTGTCCTGTTCTCCCCTAATTGTCAAAATCTCAGCATTTTAAACTGACAGCGGATTTCTAAGGTTCATACCACACGGGAAGTTCTCCCGCTGCGGGAATACGCTTCTGGACCGCACTAATCACATTTTAATATGAAATATGAAAGATATGATTTTCCTTCGCGGTTCACAGCTAGGCGGGAGCAATACGAGCGCCGCAAGTAGCTTCAAACCACCGCTGATAACCGGTTCTTACTACATGGACGCTTTCCCGCTATACGTCATTCTGCGCGGGTTTATCATCCCCGCGTATCCCTTGTAGTTTGATGGTCTACGGCAGCTTTGTCGAGCGGATACCCGCGACGGGAGAACCGCCCGTGTAGTATGACCCTAAGTGATATTCGAAATGAATTTATAAAATGCATAGGCTGATATATGAAACACTGCTGATAGATGCTGAACCGTTGGGGTAAACGTGTTCTTGAGGGGAGACCGCGACGTAGCAATCTGAAAAATGGGAAAATGGGATGACGATCTGCGAAAGACTGCTGGCAGATGCTGGATGCGTCCAGCTGAAGACAGGGCGCTATGGCGCTCATTAGGAAGCCTATGTCCAGCTGTGGACTAATACATCATCATCAGCCTATATTAGTCCACTGCTGGACATAGGCCTCCCCTAATGAGCGCCATAGCGCCCTGTCTTCAGCTTGACGCATCCAGCATCTGCCAGCAGTCTTTCGCAGATCATCATCCCACTTTGCCGGAGGGCGTCCTACACTACGTTTGCTACGTCGCGGTCTCCACTCAAGAACACGTTTACCCCAACGGTTGTCGTTTCTTCGCGATTATAGTATTATATTTTACAATGATAATGATGAAATGTAGTATAGGTATGCCGAACCATACATATTATTAATTTACTTATGCATTACCTAGGAACTTGGGGAGGTCGTTACATCAGGTACAAAACAGGGTAAAGTTACCCATAGTAAAGCATTATTACCTACCTACGCAGGTACCAGCAACGCGATCTTATAAAAACGAATATACTCATTAACGGTAGACATGCGCCATCTATGAGGTAGCCCTTGTCAACTCTCCTGGTTTTTCTGCCGCATTTTTAGCCGCTGAGCGCGCCTTAAACTAAAGTTTGCTAGACCAAACAAATTAAGTTAGAAAGCAACTGAACTTAGTATTTATATCTTGCTGATACGAGAGAACGAGACGGAGTGATGCAGTCAGCCTACGCGATGGAGCTATGGCTCTGAGATAAAAGTTACATAGAGTAAGTACTGACATACGCTACAGTCTATTCTAACTAAATGTTCTTTACATAGTATTTGTGGTGTTGTTGAGATCAGATAAAAATGTGTGCATTTGTGTCATACTTGACTTAATACCAGGTGAATCATGTGAATGCAGACACGGCTTGATGTACGGCTATACAGCTTTCTTAAGGCAAACTGGCCTTTTGAAAGATGTATTTGCTAGGGTAGAGCAAGTAGATCGATTCACATCCCTGAGGAAAAGCCTTTACATATTCACGGGCGGGACGGCAGCGTTTCTGGGCACCAAATACACGTCCTCTTATTACAACTGACTGTCGACCTAACTTGGCCAAGTTAAACACATACTCAATGATATTAAATAAATCCATGGTACCCCCGGGGCAGGCACCTAGTGCGCCATCATAACATATCCGTGTCTTATGATACGTTGATACTCCGCGTCTTGTAACGCGTTGAGATTTACGCTTCGCAGCGAAATAGACAGTTCAGTTGTGCCCCAATAATCTGATGAGTCAGAGCCAGTTACTGGCGTAGGGTTCCCTGTGTCAGAGTGAAACGGTCGTTGACTGATGAGCAACCTCATACTAGTTCACTGCACTAATACCACGCGATCGGACCACTTATTTTGTGATCGTCTGTAAGTCATTGGATCACAGTCTTCTACTTTAAACTATCAAATTAATATCTTCTCCTTAGAGTTGCTAAGGAGAATAAAGGCGATCACTACATAAAATAAGCTCTGTGGAATGGTTAAGTGAGTGTTCTATGTCCATCGGCTTATGTACTGGCGCGTTTTTACAAACGCTACTTAAAACGTAACGAATTTACAGACACAATCTGATCTCTTCAATGTCGCAAAGTTCTTGAAAAAGCCTAGAAAACTCTCGGTATACACTTAAATAATTATTTGACGATTACACCAGGGCCGTACCACCACAGCATCCATAGGGTTTATTTACAAAAAAAAATACAAATAAGAGCTTGGGAAAACTTTTGCTCCAACTCAAAAATTAACACCAACAATAACGTGACCTGATACCGTCAGCCGACTGGTTAAGAAGATAGCCTGATGATGACTCAGATCCTCACCTATGATGAACCGCAGCAGAGTGTTGATGGTGTTGCTGGGAGACACGTTGTCTTCGAACCCTGGCAGGTCCACGCTGCGGGCGAACAGCTCCAGCTCTTCATCGGAGTGCTCGGAGCCAGCGAACCCTGGTGCTGTCAGCTGGTGGCGGAGGACCGAGGAGTCCGTAGTGGTCTCTGATGCTCTGGAATAAGGATCATAGTGGTACTTGATTTCTTTCAATGGGCGGTCTTTCGTTCGTCTACAATTTTTAACGTAGTTAACAGACGATGTATCGCGAAGGTCTTGAATAGGTAGGATCAGGCTGAAATAGTATACTTTGATGTTTTGGACAAAAACTAATGACCGATTTCAAATTGCTAGCATTAAGGATAGGTAACCCAAAACCAGCATCTGCCAGCACTCTTTCACAGATCGTCATCCCACCAGGCCGGAGGGCGTCCTATACTTGCCAAGAGGCGGTCTCCACTCAAGAGCACGTTTAGGGTGACAAATCTAAATCGAGCTGTACTGCGCTGTGCTGTGTTTGGTCAACTCGCTCGTCTGCACAGCGCAGTACAGCGCAGCACAGCTCGATTTAGTTTGTCGACGTATGTAGTTTGATGTAGGTTGTCGGTTCTTGCGAGATATGGTCGGCTCACTGCCACTTCAGCACTTGTACTTACTTGTTTCTACTCAAAAAGGCCGCCACAATTCCCTGCCTGAGCTTCACGAGCTCAGAATACCCTGGATCTCCCTGCACTCTGTCCAACTCCAGAGAAGCGTCTTCCGTCTCATCTCCGTACTGCGAGTCGACGAGTGTGAGCGGGACAGTGGTCGGCACCGGCACAGGAAGGTTGTCTATGAAATCCAGGAGAAGGAAGATGATCCGATCCGAGAGGTTGAACTTTAGGCTTGATAGAGATATGTTTAGTTTGTATCTGAAAAAAAGTTAAATGTGAAACATTTTACTAAGTAAGGAATAATTGTACATGCGATTTTTTTGATGCCAATCGATCCTTTTGAATTGTCTAGATCAAAAGGTTGTAAATTTTGTTGAGACAATTATTAATAATAGTAAAAATTTAAGTGAAATTTTTGTGTCTATCTTATCTTACTAGACTTACTTCCTTCTTATATCTTATCTTATATCTCAAGACTCGGTATAAATAAATTACAAAGTAAATAATTAAATACGTATTTTTTATTTTTACGATACTACACCAATAGGAGGCCTGCAATAAATTTCTAAAATTTTACAAATAAATTTCCAAGCGGGCGAAGCGGCGGGGCGCAACTAGTAATGAATAAATTATTAATCAAATTGTAAAGCACCTAGCACCTACTCTAATGACAAAATCTTTATTGTAGATATATCCAGAAATTTTAAGTCTAAATACTGTATCAGTAGCAGCGGGCTCAGAAATAGATGGGTTACTTTTGAGTAGTTAGGCCGTGGTTTGGTTACTCAACCAATAGGCTCGCTCGATTAACGTAGCTAAGCGGTATCTTGACACATTCAAGAGCCCACCCCAAATTGGGATTGGCCCCCACCCAATAGAACCCTCTGATGAGTTGATGATACCTCGGCAGCAGCTTGTACTCCTTCCGGATGCTGTTGGAGAAGACCACCGTGGCCTTGACCCTGGGCACGAGGTGTAGCTCCGAGTCCGCCAGCTTGCGGCTCTCGCGCCACGGATCCTCACCGTGGCAGAATAATACCTGGAGAATATAAATAATGCTGGAAAACCACAGCATCATATAGTCCCGAACTAAGCAGAGCTTGTGTTATGTATGGGTAATATATGACTGATATACTTAATACTACACATTCATTTCTAGCGACCCACCCCGGCTTCGCACGGTTTTATTATACGTATAAACCTTCCTTTTGAATCACTCTATCTATTTAAAAAACTGCATCAAAATCCGTTGCGTAGTTTTAAAGATTTAAGCATTCAAAGGGATATAGGGATCAGAAACAGAAAAAGCTACTTTGTTTTATACTAAGTAGTGATATAGTACTTAACACTACATAGATAGAAGATATAAGACTAATATAAGTCCGTGGCTTCACACGTGTTGTTTCTGTGGAAATGTTTGGAAAAAGAAAATTTCTGTCCGATGGGATTAAATTAAATATGTTGGACAATCCACACAGCACCATCTAGCCCCAAAGTAAGCTTACTCAAAGTTAGTGTTATGGGTACTAGATAACTGATATATTTAATACATACCCAGATAGATATTTTTTATTATAAATAGTAAACACCTAGAATCCCGGAAAAATATTTGCAGATCGTACCAACGTTTGATCTAAGGCGGAATTCGATCGGTAGGCGAAGTCTACCGCCCCAAATCGAGCGTCATTAAAACTGATGTAGTGTTACATATCTATACACTATGTCTTTATTAACAACGAAAATTACAAGCAAGGAATAGAAAAATTACAACTAGTATTTACAATTGAAACCATTGAGCTAACCGCAGACGGTTGCAAACAGTCTAAAGGTAGCTCAATTGATCCATGTCAATACCAGTCGGAAGCGTCCCCAAGTAAACAAAACAAAAACTAAGTAACTATCAGACCTGTAGGGAGAGCTCGGCATGAAGTCTGTCGTAGAGTTTCTCTTCCAGCTCCATGCAGGTGGCGTCCTCCAGCGCCAGGTCTGTGGGCTGCAGGTCGGACTTGATGATGACGCGGCTGATGTCTACCACCACCACTCGACCGGACCTACGAACATTGATTTACACTTACACAAATCCTTCCTATTATAAATACGAAATTTAAGTTGTACATGGATGAATATTCCTTTTTCACGCAAAAACTACTGAACGCTTAAATGTATTTCATTTTATTGTTTTTTCAATATACTGTGTTTGTTAAATACTTAAAGAATCTAAGTAGGTACTTGTTTGGAAAAACTCGACAGAGATTTTTTTTATTTTATTTGTAAAATAATTTATGCCAGGGGCACTCCTTTGTTGCCCCGAGGCCTCCGGACATTTAAATCTGGCCCTGGTCATTACAATAAAAAACCAAAATCAAAGCGTTTTATATGTTTCGCGGTTTTCTTACCAGAGGAAAATATCCTCGTTGTGGGGATATACCACTCTAACCTAACAAGTCACGTAGAGTACTTAAAGCTTTTCGATAAGCTCTTAGATAAAATAAATACCGATAATTACAACGCAATAATAATGGGTGATATAAACATTAATACACTGATACATTCATCGATATCTAAGCAGTTAACAGATGTACTACAGGTAAACGGGTTTACACAGTTGATCGATTTTCCAACTCGGACCGCAGGGAAGAGTAGCACCTTATTAGACCACGCTTACACAAACCTCTCATACGAGCGGATAGTCGGAGTCAGCGGCGTGTGCCCGCGTCTCAGCGACCACGACGCGCAACTGATATCTATTGCGCGGAGTGTACCGCGCGCCCCGGTGTTCATCACGAAGCGAAGCTTTAGCACACTAAACAGAGCTAATTTCGTTACAGCCCTAGAGGCGGTCGACTGGGCAAAAATAGTGGCTGGCGCGGAGTACGATTGCAACCTATTGACTGAAGCTATTTTAGCGGTTATGACAAGCAAAATTAATATCTGCTTTCCGTTAAAGAGATCTCCTGCATCAACAAATTCCAAACACTGGGTAGATTCAGATGTACTCAATTTAAAGTACCTTCTGTACGACGCACATAATTTAAAATCAAGCTTTCCAGACAGCGCTCAATTAATAAATTTTGTAGAAGAGCTATCACTTAAGTACAATGCAATGCTTAAGCAAAAACGAACCCTTTTCTACTCCAACCAAATACGCGAAGATCCAAACAAGTCCAAACGTATGTGGACGGTTGTTAATGCGGAGCTGGGACGTAACAGGCGCGATCGGACCGATTTTACCGACCTCATCAAGGACTCTGCCGGGCGCGCGTACAGCACGAAGGTAGAGCTCGTCAACGCGCTTAATGCCGAGTTTGTGACGGCGGCGAGTAGGTGCGGCGCCCCGGCGGCGGACATCCCTCGTGCGGTCGCAGTGCTGACGGCCGACTGCGTGGCCAGCGACGTATCACTCCGGCTTGCACTATTTACTCCGTCGGAAATTATCAAGATTATAAAATTCCATATAGCAGCTAAATCTAGCTACGATGTGTACGGCATTTCAGCCAAAATTGTAGGACTGGCTGCAAAATCTATAGCGTACATGTTAAGCCTTTTATGTAACTGTTGCGTGCGGCAGGGCACATACACAGCAGGCCTAAAAAGGGTTAAGATCAGTCCCTTATACAAAGGCAAAGGTATGAAAACCAACGCCACGTCATATCGGCCCATATCTATCGTCCCTGCGTTGAGTAAAATTCTCGAGGTCGGTATTAACCATAGGCTCCTGTCATTCATGTCAGAGCGCGACATTCTGTCCAGCTGGCAGTACGCGTATAGGCCGGGGCGAGCCACGACGGACCTGGTGCGCGAGGTGGTGTGGTGCGTGCTGAGCGCGCGCGAGGCGGGCCAGCGCGTGGCTCTGCTCAGCTGCGACCTCTCGCGCGCGTTCGACACCGCCGACCACGCCCTCATCGAACACAAACTCCAGTTCCACGGAATCCAAGGCCCCGCCCTAGCTCTTCTGACCTCATTTATGTCCGCGAGGACACAAGTGGTGGTCGGTGACGGTGGTCGCGTGAGGTCATCTGAACTGGAGAACGTGATGGGAGTACCGCAGGGGTCGTGTCTTTCTAACACCCTCTTCAGCTTGCTACTGAACGACTTACCTGGAAGCATTAGCGGTGCGGAAATTTACATGTACGCCGACGACGTAGCGGCGGTGGTCACGGCACCCACCCATCGCGAGTTGGAAGATCGGTTGAATGAAGTTATACAAAAACTAGAGATGTGGTTCCGTGCGAATGGCCTCGCGTTAAACAGGGACAAAACCTGTGTGATGGGGTTCAGTCTCAAAGGGAGATGCCCCCCTCTAAAGGTCGTCGCCGGTAGCGCGGGGCTGGAACAAGTCCAAACTACGAAACTGCTAGGGTTTCACCTGGACAGTTCCCTCGTGTGGGACACCCATATAGACAAGCTGTGCGGTAGGCTAGGTAGTGCCTGCTTTGCACTCCGGAGGCTGGCGAGCACAGCTTCGCGCGACGTGGTTCGGGCGTGTTACTACGCTACAGTACATAGCACCCTGACCTACGGCGTGGAGCTGTGGGCGCGAGCCGCCGACCGCCAGCGAGCATTTGTAATGCAGAAGCGAGCTGTGCGTGCTATGGTGGGTGTCCCGAGTGACGTATCGTGCAGGGAACTGTTCAAAGAGTTAAATATTATGACTCTACCATCTGAGCTCATATACCAGGTAGCCCTTTTCACGCACCTGCATTTGGACTTGTTCCAGCGTCGCGGGGTGAACACGACCCGCGAGATGCGGAGCAACAGCTACTCGCACCGCCTGGTAACACCTGAGCACGGACTTCGGAAATCTGATCGTTCGGTTTATGTCATGGGACCTTCAATCTATAACCGATTGCCAGTGAAAATACGTGACGCATCTTCCACGCCTATATTTAAATATAGATTAAAGAAATATTTAACGGAATCAGTATTCTATGATGTGCAAGAATACTTGGAATTACCGCCTATTTAATTGAATTTTAATTTAATTTAAATTGTATATTTTAATTTAAATTGTATATTTTAATTTAATTTAAATTGTATACTTTAATTTTTATAAATTATTATTACAAATTATACCTACATAACTATTTTAAATTGACATGTTACTAGGAGTAATTAATAAAATCTGTATTTCTGTATTTCTGTATGAGATCGTGAGATTCGTTTTCATCTCAAAAAACCACGAAAAAATAATTAATTGATTAACCAGAATACACTGAAAAAACGTCTGAAGATCGTTCAAACATATGCTCTGAGGCGTTAATCGAAAACACTTGCGTCGCGCGGACCTTCGCTCACTTGCGCCTCAGAGGTGGCCGCTAACTCACTTGTGCAGACAGCCGTGGTCGGGCAGCACTACACACGGCGCCTTCACGTCCACGTTGAGGTGGAACACCTTCCGGCGGTGCACCGCGAACCAGGCCAGGGCTGCGCCCGCGCGCTGCGCCTGTCCCAGGGCTAGGGACACCTCGCGGGAGAGCTCCTCGGGGGACATCGAGCGGGTTTGGAAGAAGTTTATTAGTTCCGTGAAGGCGTGCTGGAAGATAAAAAAAACTTTTTTCACTTTTCTTACTAAAAAAGTGTATTCTACCTATAGCACCTATAGCATAGCTTAGAGGCATAAAATTCGAGTTTATGGTCTATACTAGATAGAGAGAGAACTCAAAACTCTTCTACTCTTCTTCTCCTGGACTTTATCCCACGCTAAGTGGCGTCGGCACAACATGATTTTTTCTTCCATTCTCCTCTTTTATCCATCATCTCCATATTCAAACCCTTCTTAAGCATATCCTTTCACACAATCCATCCATCTCTTCTGCGGTCTTCATCTCCTCTTATATCCCTCAACATTCAAATCACTCTTTTCGTTACATGACCTTCTTCTCTCCGCATAAAATGCCCATACCACGCTAGCTACAACTCCTCATCTTCTCTGTCACTGGCGCTACTTACAACTCCTGTCTTACAACTCCTCTACTAAGCCTGAAGACTAAAAGGGGTATTGCACTACACGGTATTCAGGGACCCTAACCCTAACTAAGTGTGGTGTAATAAGATTTAGGACCCGGACCCGGACGATATTTAGGGCCCGGTAGTCAGGGTCCCTGAATAAGTGTAGCGTAATACCCCTTTTAGTCTTCAGGCTTAGTACAGGAGTTGTAAGTAGCGCCAGTGACTCCTTTATCAGACCTCTATATAGGTAAGTTCCAGCGGTTCCAGCAGACAGCAGAGCGCGTAGTCCGCCGCCACGTGGTGCGGGTTCTTCTCCAGGTCCAGCGCCAGCACCGTGCCCGCGCCCGATGACGTCAGCAGCGGCACCAGCTCACACTCTGACGTCACACCTTCCACTACTATGTTCTCGGCGCGGGCTGACACCTGGACGTTAAACAAGTTGATTCTTATGCAGATGTTCCTTAAACTCTGACGACTTAACTAATAAATCCAGGGATAAATACCAAATATTCAAGAAATTAAATAATATCGCCTTAAAATAAAATCATTAAAAACATTAAAATTATTTGAATTTAAAAAGTCACTATTAGATTGGATTAAAAATTATGATTATGAAGGCATTGAAAAAATGCTCACAGACTTGTACTTTTAAGTAACACACTAAACACATTATAATATTATGTAATATAGTATTATTTTTTTATATATGTATATGTGAATAAATAAATAAATGTAAGTATATGAATAAAAATTAGTGTATGGATAAATATGTAGATATCGTAATTCTTTAAGTGTAAATTGAATCTTTTTTATTTATTTTATGCACTCACAGATGTTTGTTTCTGTTTTTTTATTTTATTCTGAGGTTCATATTTCATATTTTGTACAAAAATTCATTTAACCTTGAAATTGAATAGCAGGTTTTCATTTTTAAAATATTTTTTTCATGTTGACTGCTTTTATAATTTAAAGTTTTTTTTTTTTTTTTTTTTTTTTCATGTTGATTAGTTTTCTTTTTTAATTTGTTTTTTGTTTTTAAGTAACTTAAATAAGACACAAATATGTAAAAATATAAAAGGAGAAGCCCTGGATCCTAAAACACAGCCTAGGCTAGTTTAGGACCCTACGGATTCAATATGTAATTGTATAACTGTGTGTCAAAATAAATGATTTATTATTATTATTATTATTATTATCGCGAAAAAACAATCGTCTATCACTTTATTATCATTAACCAGAGTGAGAAGGCTTACGCACTGGAATTACATACTTAACCAAATTTTTTATTTTATTTTATTGAACGAATGTACCGATTGACGTTGCTGCTAAGAATTTATGTTCAATCGTTTTAGATTTCAATAACAAAAATAAATCAAAAACTGTTATTCCATTTAAAAGGTACGATGTCACTTCATCATCATCATCATCATCATCATCATCAGCCTATATTAGTCCACTGCTGGAAATAGGCCCCCCTAATGTGATGTCACTTCACTTAGTCTTAAATACAACGGCAGCTTGCAACACTCCCATGTGATTCCATCAGAGATTAAAGGACAACAAAAACGAATTACGCCGGATTACCAACGGCTTTCTGCATATCCTGTTTTATAAATTCATTCTTTGTAATATTTTGTGTAGTGTACATAGTAAAAGAAGAAGTAAAAGAAAAGAAGTACAGAATCTTTTGAATACCTTATAAGCTTTAGCCGAGGGTCTCGTTTCGAGTGAAGCTAGGAACTGCGTGACAGTGACCACCATGATCTCCTTGCCACGGTTCATCAACGTTAGCGAGCAGTTCGCTAGGGTCAGGTTCAGTTTGTGCTCTGAAACAATAAACAAATACTTAAGTCAACACTCACCTACATGAGTTGATAAATGGAATTTGGCTACAGACGTGTGGGATTGTAGAAGTGGTAGATCTCTGTGAACTCGGTATCTGTGAGAGAGTTTAGAACTGAGAGGCCAGAAGAAATCGCAAATTGGAGGCAAATTAATCCCGCAGATACTCAGAATGATTGAAATTATCACGAATAATAGCACGTTCAAGTTTACTTAAAACTGCCTAAAACTTGGCCATTCGGTTCTGAGGAGCTTTAGGTAGATCAAGGCTTCTCATCCACCACTTGGGAGCCAAGAGCACAGCCAACTTACCGATAAGTGCCTAGTTGATATCGAACTACAACTTAACTCCACCAGTCTCTCTCAACCTCCTCTAAGCTCCTTGGGTTCCGGCTCGGGGGGGTCGCTCGAAGGCTTCCACCAGTCTCACTCCTCCAACCTACCTATATACTGCTTAGACTTGTCCCGGGGCGCGCCCTCCGCGAGCCCTATGAGCTCGCAGACCCGCCTGCGCTCGGGGCTGGACAGGTGGCTCCACAGAGTGCGACGCTCGCTCCTCACACACAGCTCCTTGGGCTCCGGCTCGGGGGGGTCGCTCGAAGGCTTCCACCAGTCGAACTCCGTCTCGACGACCTCGATGCGCTCCGGTTCCACAGACAGGAGCTGGGGACAGAAGGTTAAGCGTTTAAACACACCCCAATACCAAACGCAAGTAGTAAAGTAAAGTAAAGTTGTTGTTTTGCAAATGTAACCTTATTCGTAGGATACGACGAAATTTCAGTCATCATTAACTTTTACCTTTATCCAGCCCTATCCATTGTCGTGAAGAGTTAACAAACATCCATCCACACATATTTACATCTCGACATTCAAACTTACGCATTCACAAGATTAGTTTGATGTCTGCGGCAAATTAGATATGTATCGAACAACCTTCCTCCAAAATTTAATTCATCCGTAACTTTTTTATGCGTCACTTAAATGTTTGAAATAAAGAGGTATTAACAAGGTATTAAATATTTACAAAGGATTTTTTAAGTTTTACTGTCTCTAACTATATGAAAAAGATGTAGTCCAGACAACCTGACGTCAGAACGTCTGACCACATTCTTTTCAAATTATTTCACTGTTCATCGAGGTACTAAATAATTTAACTGAGGTATCAAGTAGTATTGCAAAGGTATTGTATTTTTATAGTTTCCAAATATAAAATATCGCACTTAGTCTAGGGGTCCTGACGCCAACAGCCGAGGACATGAACACAATGGCAAGTTTAAAAGAAGACGAATGCCATTTCCAACTACTGAGGTTAAGGGCACACAAAACAGTCGGTTATTGATTTTCCCCGCATTATTTTTATTATATATCAAACACAAAAACATATTACCTTCACCAGCGTTATTCACCAGAACACTAGTTTTTAAAACAAGGTGTTTGCGAACCCTTAATACCCAGTGCTTCATCCATAAATAACCAGAAAGCTAACAATCCAATCCTGTACGTAAGTTAGCAAGTAGTCACCTCATACTTAGCTTGCTCCCTGGCGATGACGACCGACACAATGGGCAGACAATCCTCGCACTTCTGCAAGTCCAGCTTGAGTTCCGTGTCGTTGGGACTGCGCAGCGTGCTCTTATAGGTTTGCTTGTAGGTGACGTAGTGCTCCCGGTGCTGGCGGATGGCGGCCCACGTGTAGGGCCGCACGCGTGTCTCGACCACCACGCGGTACGCGTACTGCCACCATTGCTTCACGTGCTGGGGGATGGGGCAGCCAGGGTGGAGGTGGCGGTAGCGTCTGCGGAGGGAGATTCTTTTATAATGTCTTTTGTTAAACCTTGACCAAACGTGATGTGTGGATACGCTATGTATATTTATAGATAAAAATAATAACCAAATAATAATAAAAACAAAGCCTGCGATGAATAAAACTTAAGACAAAAAGAACATGAAGGTCTATTGAAATGATTTGTGTTTTATTTTGCAGGTTATTTAATAATTTTGTTCTTCTAAGCTAGGTTCTAAATATAGGTGTAGTTTTTTACGCTATTCCAAAAAGGTATGTTCTGTACCGTTCCTATGAAATTCTTTCGAAATCCTATTATGTTATTCACACAAATTACTGAGACACGAGGAGTTTGTTGTTTATTGTTTGTGTAGTGAACTAATAAACTTACTTTCTTTCTTTCTCCTTCCTCACCTGTTGAGTTTGATCCTGGCGAAGGAAGCCATCAGGTTGTCCACAGACAGGTACTGCCTCCGCGACAGTTGCATGGAGCTGTCGTGCACCACTGCGTCCAGCAGAAGCCTCGGCACGCGCGCCTCGCTGGACCGGTTGATCAGCACCTTTACTTTGCACGACAACGGCTTTAACACTGGAAATATTATTAAGTATTGAGTTCTATGTAGTAGCTTACACGCAGGAAAATAACTAACATAAATTAAAAGAAAGACAGAAGTTACAAAAGGGATATCTTGGCTTTCCGTCTACTTTTCTAGAATCGGTGGAAAGCTACGTTGTAGATACTGCTACGCGTAAACTTGTAGTTACAGCTACGTCTCGCATCTGCTACGACGTAGATCTGCTACGACGTAGACCAACTACGACGTAGATCTGCTACGAAGTAGACCTACTACGACGTAGATCTGCTACGACGTAGACCTCCCACGACGAAGATCTGCTACGACGTAGACCTACTACGACGTACATCTGCTACGACGTAGACCTACTACGAAACACTTGTTTTAGTGTAGACCTGCTACGTAGTTACATTTTAGACTTGCTATGTATAATGATCATTCATCGGCGAAATTCTAATCTTACTAGGTCTTGCTGCCAGACCTAATCCGAAACCAAACACAACTAAAACAGCAAAACCTCATTTTGAACGAACCGAAACAAACCTCGAAACTGAAATAGAGTCAAATGCCACACTAAAAGATTTTCCTACAACATAGGGTTCTTCAAAAAAAGTCATCTAATACATTTTAAGGATCGGCAAAGCGCGTGTAATGTCCCGATGTTGCAGGCTTTCCATCAGGCGTGCCACATGCTTGTTTACCTTGGTAGTATAAATTAAATTGGCGCACTCACAGAAGTCAAAGTCCTCCTGGTGCATGGAGAACTTGTCGAGGCCGGTCAGCATGTAGTGCTTCCAGTTGTAATACTGCATGGGCGTGATGTGCGCCGTCTCCGCGGTCTCCACGGCGGCCGACAGCGGGTTCCAGTACAGAGAGAGGGACTCCACGCGCATCAGCTGGTACACTGTGCTGGCGTTGGCAGGAGTCACCGACGGCTTCCATTTGCTGGAAGGAAGGAAAGGAACCATGGCTTTGGGCGAAATCTTGAAAATAGCCTTGTGACTTTGAAAATGAAAAAATTAAAAATTCGTTTATTTACTACTTAAACAGTTAAATTACGATGAATACATGTGCGATCTTAGTGGGTAATACAATTATTACTGAGTAAGTAGGTAGGATTTTTGGACTCGAGTGACAACGATTCCCACACTACTTTGATAACTTCGTCAATAAGAAGTACGAAGTAAGAGGTCGTTCCACTTGTCGTCTGTCGGGTCCGGGTTTTATTAATGATGATGACAGATCATTATAAAGCTATTCACACTTATAGGAAACTGATTTTGTGTCGGCGTTGACAGGAAATAACGGGTGTTTCGTCAGCCCTCTACTCTCGGAAATATCGTGTCGGGTCTTGCTCGCCTATGAGTAAGTATAGAGCTGTGCACATTGGTCAGACATCGGGGCCAAAGATCGAGTTATTTTGTGATGTATTATTTATAGGGGATAAATAATACATAACAAAAAGAACTTCGTTGACGTCCATCATGTTAAGACGCCGCGTGTAGAGTGATAAAAATTTAAGAAATTTCTGTAAACTAGATTTTAAAAACTGATTTGTTTGTTATGGAATAGATCAACATACTAGTAGTAAGTATTAAAAATATAATTCGGGGTAGTTAAGAGTTTTTACGTTAGTAGAACATGATGGCAACAATAAAGTGACAGTATGGAGCTCACCTGTTAGTAGTCTCAATAGACAGGCTCTGCAGACAGAGCCCGCAAGCCAGGGCTCCCTCCGGAGAGCTGATGCAGTCCTCGTAGCGCACGTGCACGTTCCGCACGTACACTTGCACGTTGTTAATGATGGCTGTGAACAGGCTCTCCAGGAAGTTCTGCGGACCTTTCACTATCTCGCTCTCGGCTTCTAGATCCTGCAAGTTGGAATTTTGGTTCACTAGAACTGTACTACAAGAACTTTTCTATTTTAATGTCATCACATCACGTTTATCACTATCACTACATAGTATAAAACAAAGTCGCTTTTTCTGTCCCTATATCCCTTTGAATGCTTAAATCTTTAAAACTACGTAACGGATTTTGATGCGATTTTTTTAATAGATAGAGTGATTCAAGAGGAAGGTTTATACGTATAATACAACAGTGCGAAGCCGGGGCGGGTCGCTAGTATAATTATAATGCGTAAGCCCTCGCATCTCATCAACCTTTATTAGTCAACTGTTGGATATACTACTCTGTCAAGAAAGTACCGGGAAAAGATCAATAATACACAAAATGTTTGTTATTCATCCAAATTTATTTTATCACCTTCAAAGTATGCTCCTTCAGAAACGATACACTTACGCCAACGAATTATCCAATCATCAAAACATTTTTTAAACGCTGTTTCCGGAATTGAGTTCAGTTCTCGCCGCGAATTCTCCTTTATGTCTTGTACCGATTGAAAACGGGTGCCACGAAGTGGTAATTTGAGTTTAGGAAAAAGAAAGAAGTCGGCCGGAGCCATATCTGGTGAATATGGTGGTTGCTCGATGGTATTTGTTGAGTGTTTGGTCAAAAATTCGGTCACAATGATGGCCTTGTGCGAAGGCGCATTATCAAATTCAGGTCTTTTGGGACTAGTCGAGCGGCAACATGTTTCATACCCAAGTGATTATTTAAAATGGTACGGATCGACTCGTGAGATACAGAAAGTTCGGCGGCTATCTCTCGCAAAGTTGAATGAGGATTTTCAGTCACTGTTTCCTTCACTTTTGCGATGTTAACTTCAATTGCAGACGTTGATGGCCTACCAGAGCGAGGCAAATCTTCTATCACATCTCGGCCGCTTTTGAACGCTTTGTACCACTCATAAGCACGTGTTTTTGATAAAATCGATTCACCGAAAGCCTTCTGTAACGTTTTCAGTGACTCCGAACACGAAATTCCATTGGCGATGCAAAACTTAAGACAAACTCTTTGTTCGATGTTTTTGTCCATTGTGAAATTCGCAATACACACTAGATATGATGTAACTAAAAACAGCACTGTATTTAATATAAATAACAGATGCAACTCAAACTCCGCGCCAAAATGGCAAACAGTTGTGCCAACCTAACAACAACAAAAAAAACAAAAATTTTAATTTGGAACCATAAACAAATCATCCATTTCCGATACTTTTTTGACTGAATGTAGGCCTCCCCTAATGACCATCCCTTGCGTACTCTAAGGTACAAAGAAATGTTTTCTAACTAAATTTTTGACTTGACTTCGTGGCGCAGCTGGTTAGAATATATTCTTTTAAATGGTGCTTATTGTATAAATAGGCTACAATAAGCTCAGGTAAATAGGTTTCTTTTATAGAGTTCTTTCTCATTGAAGTTTTTAAACACGATAATTACTTTTCAAATTAATTTATACGTAAGTTGTTACTTGTAATAATGCTTCAAAAGCAAAGTCCCGTGTAAAAACTCGATGTATCTGCTCTACTAAAACAAGACCTGCAGTATCTTCCTCTTGGCCGCCCGCGTCAGCCGCTTCTCCCGCTCAGGGTCGAAGTAAGAGTTGGAGATGGCTGGTCCCACCAGCAGCAGCACATCCTCGATGTTGACGATGACGGGCTGAGAGCACAGACCGGTCCACGGGATCTGGAGGCTGATGCGGCCGATCGTGCCGATCTTTACGTCGATTGGGAGATCGAGCTCGTACTGAAACGTTGAGGGAAAAAGGGTATTTGAAAAATCGTGTTAGGAATATCCAACACCTATATTAGTCCACTGCTGGACATAGGCCTCCCCCAATGAGCGCCATAGCGCCCTGTCTTCAGCTTGACGCATCCAGCATCTGCCAGCAGTCTTTCGCAGATCGACATCCCACTTGGCCGGAGGGCGTCCTACACTACGTTTACCGAGTCGCGGTCTCCACTCAAGAACACGTTAGGAATATTTTTATGGTTTAAGTTCTGTATAATTTAGAGCTATGGATTTTGTTTCCTAATTAATTTACCTTTGTAAAAGAGGTAAAGTACTGGCAAATTCATAAATCATCTTCTAACCGTCGGAGTTAGAGCAAGCATTGTTATGTTTTCTTTTCTTTCGTTCGTAAGTTTAATATAGGTACTTAAACCTACCACACAACGAAAGAAATAGTTTTCTATTCTAAAACACCCAGAACACCCGGACAGATTGTACAAACATTTGTCTCGATCAGCGAATCGAACTCGCAACCTCCTGCGCCGCATAGTCGAACTATCGCCTGTTTTTACTCAGGCCAGGAACACTCTAGACTCTAAATTCTTATATTATTTTGATAATTATGTACCTAAAGTATTTAAATTTGACTTGTCTAAGTGCTTATTTTTTAAGCCTAAAGAAATAAAGATATTGATTTAGTGATCTTTTTAATTAAAATACGTTGAAGCCACAAAAAGAGATGGTAGGTAGATACTTGTATCTCAAACATACTCACCTAGGTACTCAAAAGCAGTATACCTACTTAATTATTAGTTTCATTTAAGACTCGCGTGTTTATGAAAGACTTAGTTAAAATGTCACTCTTCATGTAAAACTTGTGTGACTCACGAGCGCCTCAGGTTTGAGCTTCAGGTCCGTGAGGTTGACGTTCCCGGAGAAGATGCCCACGTTGAGGTTCTCTGTGTCCAGATCCTGCACGTACTTGCCGAGCAGCCGGTTGAGGATGCCGGCCACCGCGCCCTCGAACATTGTCGACAATTTTATTTACCTCTGGACAAACAAATTTATATATCATCACTACATAGTATAAAACAAAGTTGTTTTCTCTGTCCCTATGTCCCTATATCCTATGTCCATTTGTACGCTTAAATATAAAGGGTGAAGTGAGTTGCAGAACGAAAATAATATTTTTTTACGATTCGTCAACTCACACCAGTAGGTACAAGATTTTTGGTGTGAGTTGACGAATGACTCTTTAAAACTACGCAACGGATGCGGTTTTTTTAATAGATAGAGTGATTCAAGAGGAAGGTTTATACGTATAATAAAACCGTGCAAAACCGGCGCGGGTCGTTAGTTGAGTTATATAAATAAGAACTAACTTCACGAAATAAGCACCAGTTGAAAAAAAATTTATTAGTAATGGTGAGTAATCCTACTAATATTATAAACGCGAAAGTTTGTATGGACGCAAAAACTACTGAACGGATATGGATGAAATTTAGCACAGAGATAAATTAAAGTCTGGAAACAACCTTTAGACTTTGCTTACCTAACTTCAAGTAAAAGTTATACGCGTAGGAACTTGATCTGCAATTACGTTTAAAGCTCGTCCTTGGCCCGTCCTACGCAAGCTTCTGAAGTGATATTAAATTTCTAACTCTGACTCAACTATAGGTAGGTATCAAGATCTACGCAGTTACAGGGTCATCTTGTTATTAATTTCAGTGCAGTAAAAATACCTACAATATTTTGCCTATGTCTAGTCGCAATTTTTAAAGCTTTTTAACTAGCGTTCTTCACCGGGAACCTATGTATCAACTACACCAAAAGGCTGCTGGAAACTCTACGTGTACTTAATACTTTAGAATGATGTTGGGCCTGCCTCGATTTTGCAGTGCATCAGGGATGTTTGCAAAATATGAGAGAGACGGATAGCTTTGCTGCCATCCTTCGTAAAAATACCGCCTCCCTGATGCGCAGGGTACGTGACAGTCCCAACACCATTCTAAAAACCACAGCAAGTAGAATAACATATCCCCTGTGGAAAATTTTCATGGAGAGAGTTATTTTATCTCATTAATTAATTTAGTAACTAATCCTAATAATAAGCTCTTCATTAAGGAATTATTATTATTTTTGAAAAAAAAAATCATTCATTTGTTTTAAATATTTTATGACGTTTATAATCTATATATATAAAAATCAATTGCTGTTCGTTAGTCTCGCTAAAACTTGAGAACGGCTGAACGGATTTATCTTATCTTGGTCTTGAAATGTTCGTGGAGGTCTAGGGAAGGTTTAAAAGGTGAAAAAAATCGAATTGCCGGGAAAACCCCATATGAGGCAGTACGAAGTCTGCGGGGTCAGCTAGTATTTGATAAAAATCACGATATAGAACTTACCTATCATTAAAACAATTTGTTTTTTAAAGAGTTGTCACTCCTTTGTGTTTTGTTGCTTTACTTTTGTTTTCGTTTACAAAGAGATACTAAACAAAACAATTGAATGTTCCCTGAACCATTTATCAGTTGTTATTGTTATCTACCGATAAGTACGTAGGTACACCGTTTTATCAGCGGGTGAGCACTGACTAATGAAAGTCATTTCAGTGGCTATCACTTAACACACCGAGGCTAAACTCTAGGTAGTAATTTATCATGATTTTAAGGAATCACTTACTGTTGGTGGTTCTTTAAGGCACAAACAGGAGGTACACTAGCGCCATCACTTATTTTATCATCATAGTTATGTTAAACAAAGGAATTTCCAAAAATGAAACGTACCTACAGTTTGTTATACCTATCAAAAGCTTTTTTTTAATAAATAAATATTTAATAAAGAATTTAGACGGACAGTCCACACAGCATCATCTAGCCCCAAGCTAAGCAGAGCTTGTGTTATGGGTACTAGATGACTGATATACTTAATACAATACATTACATAGATAGATATTTTTTATTATACATAGAAAACACCCAGACAAACGGAACAAATTTCTGCAGATCGTACACAAATTTGTTCCGAGGCAGGAATCGAATCCGCAACCTCCTGCGTCGCAGGCGGACCTTCGCCCACCGCGCCACATCTGTGGTCAAATAATATAATAATGCAATAATGCATCTGTAGTTTTATTATGTGAAAGAGATACGAAAACAGAGTTTGGTGGCCACCAAGAGCAACTTGGCGCTAATGTACCTAATGTTTGCGCTTTAACGCACACCACCCAGCCTGACCGCTACAACCGGCAAAAGGAGCACCCGCACCGTCAATCTGTTGCTGAATGTGTCATCGGCACTCTGTGTGTTAAATAAGGCCCTCATTCGCTTTTGCCAAACCCCTGTTTGAGCTCGTTCCCACTTGTCATCTGTCGGATCCGTATATATTATTCGGATGTCGGAGCTTCTGTTCACATTACCGGTTAATAATCGGTTGTTGGCCACGGTCAAAGCTGGTGCCAATTTTTATCGCCCTACGCGAGGCTACTCTACATGATGGACGTCGACGAAGTTTTTGTTGTGATGTAGGTATTATTTAAATAGAGAGTCTTTGGCCCCGATATCCAATCAATTTGAACAGCTCTATACTTACTCATAGGCGAGCAAGACCCGACTCGATTTTCGAGCGTAGAGGGCTGACAAAACTCTTTTTTTTTCTTATAGACGCCGACACAAAATCGATTTCCGACAATTGTGAATAGCTTCATATAAAATGTTCTGCCACCTTATCATCCGATTATAACCGGACTCGACTGACGAAAAGTGGAACGAGCTCTTACTTACTTCGTAATTCTTATGTCTTGGTACCTATGTACGCCCGACATAGGCGATGATATCAAAGTCACAGGGCTTTCAAGATTTTAACCTTTAGTTTAGTCAATGACATGTGTAGGTATATGTAGTCAAAGACAATAACACAAATACTATAAACTATTTCGACGGTAAATAATATTGCTGTGTGCCTTTCTTATCGACAGAAATTAAGAGGATAACATATTTTTATGTCAAATTAGGTACCTACTTTACTTACTTCAATTAGTACCGTATTGATATAATTAGTAAATGACTAGATTTTAGCATCATTGATGCTTAGTAACGTATTAAAACGTGTTTAAGACATTTCCCTTTCAATAGCATTGCCCTAAATTCAAAGCATCGCATCATAAAATTTCAAATGTTGGAGAGGGGAACACGAAGTTCATTTAAATGCAAATGTTTCCTAATGAATATGACATCACGAAACGCTTCTGCTACGTTTCTATACCTAAGAATGTATCTTTATCAGAAATCTAAGTTTTATTTTCGTAAACATACCGAAAAAATACATATTTGTGACGTTTTATATTTGACACTAACAGATCCAGGGCTGGATCGCCAGCAGGGCATCCTAAAAAATGGTTCATCTACTTAACATATATTAGAACATTATTATCTGTGTAACTATGTAGTAAAATAGGTACTTTCCTACCTATATTATTGGACAATGGATATGCCTCTCTTAATAAAGTGGTTTTCGACTTACTTACGACGAAGAACTCCGTAAATTCCTTGAAGCTGTGTCAAATGATAGAGTAGCAGCGAATAACAGCTGTAGGTAATCTACCTATATTACAAGCACAGTAAGGCCCAAATGCTAGGCTTAATGCTTATGCCTCATAAATTTTGATGGCAATGCTCATCCAACTTTGACCTTATGCAATCGACTGTTAATGGCATAGATCACTGAAAGGTCAGGCACGCACACTATCAACGCAGGTACATTGTCTTATCACTCTTATTTTTCTAATACTTAGTAGTACCTTTCATCTTGAACTAACTCATTTTTAGACGATGGATAGAATGATGGAAGATGGGAAAGGAAGTTCAACAGTTTATGGAATGAGGTGGGGGAAAATAATCAATGAATCGTGTAGCGGATAAAAACAGTAATTTTCATGACATTTCTTAGTAATATCTACCCATACCTACATCTCTAAACCCGTAAGTCACCAATCTTAAAACATGTTGAACAATGTCTTAGTTTGTAACATAACAGTTTTTCCAATCATCAAATATAAAATTCTGTTACTCACCGAATAAATCACATGATTTTCCAGAACGGGAAGTTCACTTAGATTCTCGCAATGACGTCAAGAGACCACACCGGGGCCTGGAGCTGTGATGTATCTGACAGCTGTCAAGGAGAGCACGAGTGCGCAAGTGTTGAGCACGAGTGCGCAAGTGCACGCGTCTGCGCGAATCAGTGTACCTGCGCTCGATAATAGTGAGGAAGCCACAGAAGGAAGCCGACTAGACAGCCATACTCTACAAGTAAAATCAACTTTGATGAGATCGGTACTTGATGGTAGAAAGGGCTTCAGACTACTTAGATCCTTTGAGAGACGATAGTTGCTTTCAATTGTTTGAAATAATACTTAAAGGCAAGCAGAACTGACTGAAGTCAGTGAGTAATAATTTTCTGTGAAACTGGTTCTATTTAAAGGCAAATCAAAATGTTTATTTTATAATGGTTTAGTCCGCTCTGCGCTCTCTGTGGTAAGAAGCCAATAAAAATATGCTTTTCCACAAACTCTACATAGTTATGCTAGGCACGTTCTCGCTCTACCATAATTAATTTTCAATGGAACTGCCATGAAGCTCTACGAATGCTACGGTCCTACGAGAAAGGCAACGAAAATAGTCAACATATACTGACTTCTACGTATTCTGGACTTTCATTATGTAGTACTTAGGTACAGTAGGTACCTAGCGTTCACTATTTGCTATACGACTTATTTCTAAAATATTCGCCAACAATAATGTTGAAGAACTTCAAGCAATCTTAAACTACTGATTTTAGTGATTTGTCTCCCTCCCAACTAATAATCAAACAGGGCTCTGCACAATAAAATAAGCTTCTACATGTATGATTGTAATGTCTGAACAAAAATAAATTGTTTTAAATTTTACATCTCATTTTTATTTAATTTCTAAGTTAACGATAGAAGTCTTTCGGAAGATATCAGACCACTGATCGAATATGGATTCCAAGCATAGAGCCCTGTTTCCCCAATCTTCATAAAATACATAATCCTGCCCAATAGTGGTCAGAGAAGAGCCAATAACATTCCATGGGCTTTTCGACGAAAATAGTCTGAAGACAGATTAATGGCCCGCACTACTCACTATACCATATAAAGTATTCGAGGTGACCTCATCGAAACTTACAAGACAACCTACCATCCGTAGAAGACTTCTACATAAAGAAGAACATTCAACCTGAGGGGTACCATATAAGATTGGCTCGTGAATCTACTGCGCACGAATTTATGAGCAACTAGCAGCGCCTCGTGGTTTCAACCGCGTAATTCCCGTTCCCGTGGGAATTCCTGAATAAAATATAGCCTATGTGTTATTCCAGACTATTATCTATCTCTGTGCCTAATTTCATCCATATCTGTTCTGTAGTTTTTGGGTGAAAGAGTAACAAACATCCATCCATCCATACTCACAAACTTTTGCGTTTATAATATAAGGAGGATTTAGTGGTTTACAATTGGAACCTATTACCAGAAGACATTATATCAGGCACATCAATAAATGCCTTCAAGAAAAAACTCGACAACTGGTTTCGAAATGACAATAAATAACAAACTAAAAAAGTGACGAAATGCCTAAATTCAATGTTGTGTGATATAGGTAGATAAGCATCAGTCACAGGTTGTTCGTCATTATCAAATAAATAAAATACATAAGTAAATTGGTAAACTAGACTACACAGGTACTACCAATGCAATAAATATAAAATAAATAATACCGGACAGTCCACACAGCATCATCTAGCCCCAAGCTAAGCAGTGCTTGTGTTATGGGTACTAGATGACTGATATACTTAATACATTACATAGATAGATATTTTTTTTATTATAGTTACACAGAAAACACCCAGACACACACAATAGTGAACAAGTTTTCATAAAAATCCTAAAATGTATTACAATCAACATTTAGGTAGGTATTACTTGGGGTAACTTTACCGCAAAGCTTGCAGATGCAGATTGTTAAAGATCGTAAGGTTATCCTTTGTAACAAAATAAAACATAAGCAAGTACTATCAAATTACGTGTTTTGTTATTCGATAAAAAATACTTTAATTGCATCGCTTAAAAAACAGGAGGTACATATACCAACAAAATACAAAATCATTTATTTGCCATAATATTTTTAGCAGGGTTCAAAGCGATAACTATCATTGATTATCTTGATAATTATCAAGATAAATATATGTTGATAATTATTTTTGATAAATATAATCGGACATATTTAAATTACCCCTTATATTTTTCGTATTGTATTGGTGTATCAGAACACGAATTCAATCAAAATTCAAAATTATAAATTAAGAGATTTCCTTGATTGTTACATGTGTTTATTTTTATTCTACTGATGTAAATGGTGATAGTTAGATGGCCAAAATACCAGAAATATGCACTGAAAAGTTTACTTACATTTCATAATTATCGGATAATTATCAGATAATTATCTTGATAATTATCGTGATAATTATCAAGAAGGATGTTTATCTTGATAATTTCAAACCCTGATTTTTAGTTACACTTTCCTGGTGGCCCCCGCACGAGGCAAGCCTGTGTCGCGGGAAGCCTGGTAGAACCTACTTAATTAAACTGGTCTTTTAAAAAAATACGAGTAATGAATTGGCAGCTTTATCGCTTAAAGCTATTTCTTCCAGGCAACCAAAACGATTATGAGAAGAATAATATATGGCGGTAGGTACCTACAATAAAATAAAATAATAGATATAATACCTTATTAGATTAAATTAATACCTACATATTATTTATTTACCCAAAATGCTAAATGACGTGACCTTAAAATCACTACATAGTATAAAACAAAGTCGCTTTCTCTGTCCCTATGTCCTTATGTCTTTATGTCCCTTTGAATGCTTAAATCTTTAAAACTACTCAACGGATTTTGATGCGGTTTTTTTTAATAGATAGAGTGATTCAAGAGGAAGGTTTATATACTTACAATAGCGAAGCCGGGGCGGGTCGCTAGTAAATTATAAAATTTTCTTTTAATATCTTGATGTGATGTCTCACTTTATCTCCACTGGTAAATCGATTCAGAATCTGACACCTTGTTTAGCCTACTGGTCATTTTATTAGGTGGATAAGAAAAACAAATAATTTAATTTCAATATTTTATTTTATAATTTCCATTTTTTTCTAACAAGTTAGTCCGTAAACAGCTGATTAACCAGTGAATATTATTAAATTTATTAATTTAGAACAAATATGATGAAATTTGATCAAATGCCCTGTCAAATAATTATTTCTCGAATTAACGTTGACAATAGATTTGATCATTGATAACTTAGCTAAAAAAATGACACGTAGAACAGAGTAATAAATTAAACAACATATACATTTAACATAGTATTGAATGAACAGAGTATTAAGAGTATTACATATTAATATGCGTATTTTGCGTTAAAGTGTTGCCAGCAGCTTGTAATATCTAAGGAGACCTCGGCAGAGCGAGACAAGCGTTACAGGAGCCGTAGGGCACTTGGGGCGCGAAGCAGTCGCTAGGGCAGTACGGACAGGACTTCGCGTAGGACCGCGCGTACGAACACTGGGGTGTCTCCTTCCACTGGCTGGGCGCTGCATTCTGCAAACAACGAGTATGATCACCAATATGATACAATACAATACATCTATATGTACAAAGGAGGGAAATCATTAGGTAAAATTCAAAGATACCTTCATTATCATCAGCCCATATTAGTCCACTGCTGGACATAGGCCTCCCCTAATGAGCGACATAGCGCCTATATACAAAGATACCTAACAAGGTTCTTATTTAAGCGAAATTTAAAACTTTAATTTTCTTTACTAATAATATAGTTATATAATAATATTTATAACAAAAGACTGAACTGAACTGCATAGAGGTTAAATTTTGAATAGATATAGTTCTAGCCCTGGAAAACATTTAACACTTTTTATCCCATATATCAGTTGCCTTGGGATAGAATTAGCCCAAGGCGTGCGGAGCCGCGGGCTGATACTCGTGACTCGTGGTAACCCTTGTTAAAACGATAGTTTTAGGTCCCCTTTTTCACCGTACCTTCGTATTCTTTTACCTTATTCTCTGAAACTTACTTTAATGAAACTGGTCATGATGCAGTGCACAACGTCGTAAGGTGCACAATCCAGCTGAGTGCCCTGGGCGGGCAGATCCTTGTCGCCGAGACAAGTCACCTGCAAAACAACATTCATAGTTCTAAATCCAATCATTGACTCTTCGAAGTAGGGTAAAAGTATATTTATGGAAATTACATTTAAAGAGATGGTAGTACATTAAATTTGTATTACCTACCGTTTATGGGTTGCTATACATATGCATTTAATAAAATAAAAGTTTAAATGTATAAATTAGGTATGTTTGTGTACTAAAAATGTAAACAATGAATTATTACTTATTAAAAAAATATAGTTATCTGTAATTTTTTTTATCTGCAATGAACTCTAACATTGGTCTGATAATTTGGTTTTCAGCTTGTTCTTGAATCATAGTAGGTACCTACCTAGTTAGTTTTCGAATTAGGTAAACGCGTTGCGCATTACCATCTCTGAAATCCGTTGCGTAGTTATAGTAGTACTTATAGGAAGATTCTAAACGTAGGTATATTATTATACAGGGTGATAGGTATTTAATGATTAACCTCTTAAAGGCGACTTGGGGCAATCAATATTATCAAGTTTTGTTCTATGATTTTTGCCAAAACGCAATACATCCCCAGTTTTATTTTTTTATAGTTTTGGCGGGAGTTTCTATAATTTGCTAGCTCTGTCTCTTATTCGATTCTGACGTGTGCGCAGTCAGCTGAGTGCTACGACTGCTACTCAAACGCTCGGCCGAGAGAAAATTAGAACTGGAAATTTTGCTTAGGATTTTTTTTTGTATGGGAAAAAAAATTGAACAAAAGTTGTTAGTCTTGATTTACCCAAGTCGCCTTTTCGAGTTTGATCATGAAATACCTATAACCCTGTATATGTTAACAAACCACCCTGTACAGGAAGATTCCGTTCCGTATACAGTTAAGCTGGGGGTCGTGGCTCAGGGCCAACCCTGCCGGTTACGTACCTTCAAGTTGCTAACAGCGGCGGCCCACTCCGGGTGGTCCACCGCGTACTGCGTGAAGGACTCCGCCACCTTCGCCTTGTTCACCTTGTCTCCAGGCAGCGCCCAGCCGGACTCACGGAATAAACTCTTCATGCGGTCACACTGCAAGATTATTTTCAACTATTTGTAAGTATTCAGGACATGCCTAAGAGAAGAAATCAAAATCAAAGTGCTTTATGTCCTTTACACCTTGCAGGACTCTTGCACACGTAACATAATACAATGTTAAAAATAATTAAAATTATGAAATACTTAGTGCTGCTCACTTTGATTTTTGTTCACTTCAACCTTTTTAAAGTAAAGTAAAGAAACGAACAAGAAACCTTTAGGTACCTTGTTAGGTTGTTAGTTTTAGAGTTGGAGCAAAACTCGTCCCAAGCATATTTATCTATCTATCAAGCATATTTATCTAAGAGTACCTAGGTGGTCTACCTACTTTTAGAACTCTGTAGGTATTGTTTTATTCTACATACGAAAAGGAGGATAATTTCAGGATAAAAGGAGGAGGATAATTTCAAACACGGAGCGTATAAAGAGACTTCGTGTGTCAATCTGAACCAAGCCGCATCTGCAATCGCATATAATATAGGCAGGAGGTCGCGGGTTCGATTCCTACCTCGGACCAAATATTTTACAGTCTGCAGATCAGGGATATATCAGTTATACTAGCTGCGCCCCGCAGCTTCGTCCGCGTGAAAATCCATGAAAAAAAGCCTCTTTTCTATTTCAGCCCAATCCGTATATTAGTTTTTGCGTGAAGAACTAACAAACATGCATCCATGTATTCATCAAAGCATCCAAATATTTGTATTTGTAATATACACTACTAGCAGCGCCTCGCGGTTTCACCCGCGGTAATTTCCGTTCCCGTGCGAATTCCGGGTTAAAATATAGCCTAGGTATTATTCCAGACTATAATCTATCTCTGTGCCCAATTTCATCTATACGTTCAGTAGTTTTTGCGTGAAAGAGTAACTTACAAACATCCATCCATACTTACAAACTTTCGCGTTTATAATATTAGTAGGATAGGATAGTAGGAACATAACATACCTCTGATAGACCTCTGGCCTTAATAGAGATCACTTTGCCAACCACGCTGCTAACCGAGACGCACGTAAACAACTGAAATGTACCAAATGAATTAATAAACCTTCATAAATTTTATGAATATATAATTAACTAGCGACCCGCCCCGGCCACGCACGGTTTTATTATACGTATACCTTCCTCTTGAATCACTGTATCTATTAAAAAAAACGCATCAAAATCTGTTGCGTAGTTTTAAAGATTTAAGGATACATATGAACAGCAGACAAACAGCGGGGAGTGTACATGCAGTGTACTTAAGTCTCAGGCTGGGTTTCCAGCAGAGATGAGCGATAATGCGTTGCGAGGGAAGTAGGTATTTGAGAACCAATAGATCAAAAAACTGATTTAGTGAGAACTAAACAAGTAAGAGCAATTTCATATCTCTGCCTAATCTATACTATTTACTTACCTACATAAGAAAATGAAAACAAAATGATGACTTCTCTTATCAGAGGCCAAGACACACTTTATCATCATAATGTATATAGATAAGAACAAGACATTTTTGGAGACAACGACCAGCCAGAAATTTAAAATTGGATTAACTGTCAAAAATTACTAAGACTGCTGGCAGATGCTGGATGCGGCAAGCTGAAGACAGGGCGCTATGGAGCTCATTACGGGAGGCCTATGTCCAGCAGTGGACTGATATAGGTTGATGATGACAGTACTGACATTGTCAGGAGGTTCGCTGCACAGCACCGGCGCTGCCTGGGGAGAGGGCGGCGGCGGCGTCGGCGCGGCTGGTGCGGCCTGTTCCGCAGAACATGCCTGGAACAATAGCATAATGTAATTACCTACAAAGATTGTTCTGTAGTTACCTATGTAATACTTTATTAATAACGAAAATTACAATCAATAAAAAATATTAAAACTAGTATATACCTACCATTGAAACAGTTGAGCTAACTGCAGACTGTTGCAAACAGCCTAAAGGTAGCTCAACTGATCCATGTCAATACCAGTCGGAAGCGTCCCCAAGACAATGGTGACACTGGCTGCATTATCACGCTGTATGGTAATTCTGAAGCGCTAATGTGATCACAAGCTCTGGGGTCACGCGTCGCAACAAGCATCAACCAGACGCTCAGATATTTTTAAAAACCCGGAAAGCCTCGGTACCCGGACCCAGGGTCTATACTCCAAGGGGAGCAATTGCGTAGGTTCTATCGAGATCTGCATAATTGCGCCTCTTGAGATCCTCAGCCAAATCAAAACTTGTATCTATTACAAAACAATAAAAACTTAAAAAAACAAAATCAACACTTACCACAATAGCAAAGGCGAAAATCACAATATTCACAAACATCTTGTGACCAAGACACGACGCAACACTCTGAGGGGGACGTATGAACTAAAACAATGATCTTGGACAACGTGACGTCATCGCTAGAGGTCTCCAATTTATAATTTGTTATCGCCAGAGCAAACACGAATTGCATGACCTTTAACGATAGGGATTTTATCGGTTTTATTAACATACTAGCTACGCCCCGCAGCGTCGCTCGCATGGAAATTTGTTTATTTGTCAAATATCATATTTTATACTAGGTAAATTTTTTATACTTATTATCCTATTCGCTTATTATATTAAATGGCTAGAATTTTTTTAAAAAACCTTATTTTTATGAACTAAAATATGGTTTTATAGAATTATTATTTATTTGCCACTGCAGACACACATACAAAGACCTACATAATAATAAATAATAAACTACCATGGTACTTAAAATGACAACTAAGAAACTTAAAATGTGAATTTGCCATTATTTTTATAACATGCTGTGTTAAAATAAATAACTAGCTTGCACAGTTTTACACAGAAACTGTCATACATTGACAATATTGTCTAATCAAAATTTTGATATCGGTTTAAGAACTAGTTGTTAACTTTTAGTCAAAATAGTTTGGAAGATCCTTAAAACATAATTATGTATAACAATTTTATAAGGTAAGTGATTTAATAAATATTATAGATAGATAAAGATAAAGAAAGTACATAAAATAAGATAGATAAATGAAAAAAATAAGTTAGATAAACTTTTAAGTTGACCACTATTTAATTCAAGTAAGTAGTCCATGTCATCTATATGCTTAAAATAAAATTTCAAATACAGTCCATACACATATTTTAAAAATTAAAACTTATGAAAATAAAAATAGAGGTAAGTAACACTCTTTTAATCTTGGATACCTGGGAAATAAGACTTTACTTTTTGACATTTGTATGCTTTCTACAAAACTAAAACAAAAAGAAAAAACAAAAAAAAAACAAAATCAAGAATCAAAAATATATTCTCTTACAACTACACCTTTACAGGCATGGAGAAAAAATCAGTTTTGAGCACTGGTAATGCTTCTTCATCTCCCATGCTCCTTGGCAGCCTATTCTCAAAATAAGGGTAATGGGGATGCCACCAATCCATCACCATAAATGTTTTGACGCTGTCCAGCATGACGGTGCACTCCGGGAGGATGTCCTTGGACACGGGGTACTTCTCGCTGTTGAAACTAAGTACCATCTGGTGGTTGCTGAACACTGACATCTTTATTGACGAGAGGGTCATTCCCATCAGGGGGGGCACAGCATTCAAGGTTTTGCAGCATACCTGTAATATTTTTAAGATATTAAATAATTGCTTTTGACGTTATATGACAGAATTTTTTCAGATAAAAAGTACAAGTATATTTATTGCATAATTACATAATGACAACACAAAAAGTCTACAACTTGCAACTATTGTTAAAAAATGGCACACAAAATTAAATTGTATCAATGTAATTTCCCTTTTTAGGCGATGATTTGCTTGTATACTAGAAAACAAAAAAAATATGAGAAACAAACCTCCAAAACCTGCATGCTCTCTTCAGTATTAGCATCTATCCTTCCAAGCTCTTTAATTATATCTAAATCTCCATTATTCTGGGCAGGCTGCACTTTCTTGAACTTGAAGTATATTACCCACAATGATTCATTTTCAGTGAGCCACATACTGTCATTGAACCATACACTGACACATCTTTTGTGCACTAGCTCATGAAGACTGCAGTGAAACGAACGGTCAAACATATTTACCACAAATTTATCATAAGTGTAAAACAGTGCACGAATGACCCTTTGCCTCAACCCATATGTTTTATAACTATTCTCGATCCTATATCGCTCAGGTAACCTGATCAGACAGGTTTCACAGTATTTTGTATAGAGGTTCTGCCAGAATGATTTTTTCTTAGTGATAGCATAGGTTGTTTTATTTATACCAGCAAACACTCCTACATCTTCAGGCTTTATGTATTTTGATATTTGGTGGAATATTATTTCAGGGTACACATTACCCGGGCGGGGGTCACTATCTTGACATTTTGATTTAGAGCCGTTCTTTTTTTTCTTGTAGCTAATGGACTTAGTTCCATCAGCATTGCTCTCTTCGATGTGAATATTATCGTATTCATCGTCAGGGACTTGGTCCCATGGAATGTCCTCTTCAGTTCCCTTCTTAGCAGTGGATTTCTTAACACGTCCTACTGGCTTAGGAGCGTTAGCGCAGTCATTTATAGTAAAATCTGGAAGTGTAAACACGAGGATTTATCATTTTGTTTAGCGCCAACTACAGCATCCGCATTTGAGCAAGACTAGACTAGATAGGCAAGACGACATGGAATTATGATGAGAAGATATAGATATGCCGAGATAAAAGGACTAAGGTAGTTACATGAATACAAATGCAAGAAGCTACGAACCTTTAGTAAAGTTTTTGTTTTGGCTTTTCTTCTTCGGCATTAGTTATCAAAAATATATACACCAAATAAGCGTATATGCATTAAAATGTAATGCTTGTAAAACGTGATCAAAGTACATAAACAATTTTTACTGATATTATTTATTAATTGCAATTTTTTCAGGTAATGTTTTTGATTTTTTATCAAAAACTTCCATATGCATCCTTCCTACCGACCAGGGTGACCGTTTTAAAAATGGCGAATCTGCCAGACTCTGGCAAAAAATCCGAATTCGTCTGCAGAAAATACCAAAATATGCCATCATAATTTGGGGGCGGGAATTATAAATAAAAAAACGTTTTTTGAGGTATTACGATTTTGATTTAAAATTTCAAAACACTTTATTCAGTAGAAATCATTAGGTACCTACCTATACATTCTAGTACTATATTATTAATCTGAGTTTACATTAGTTTTGAGTTTATGTGTGGGTAAGTGGTCTTTGGATAGTGTCGGGGACCTTATTGTAGAAGCGTATACATTGGCTAATGATGAGTGATGAAAGATTTGGAAACTTTGTGGAGTCACTAGCATGGCTTGACAGTTTTTTTTATTTCTAGTATTGAAGATGAGGTTTTGGTTAAATTGGTGTTTTTCACAGTTTTTCTTTAACTAGTGAATATTTTTCTCGACATAGTTATAGTAAAGAAGGATGGCAATATCAGACCCATCTCGAATAAAATAAACAAAGGCCGTGCAGACATGTAGGTAATAACTACTGTCGGATTTGTTATAATCATTTACATTTTTAGAAGCTGAGAGTAAAAATATTTCATAATTTATATTTTGGGCGAGAAAGACAAGAATGGTAGCCAACATAATATTATTATGTTGGCTACCAGCTTTTTTTTTTCGAATGGACTATAATGCTGTTGACCTCAGATGGCCATGACAGCGTTACCGGACTATGGTGGGCGCAGAGGGCGCCGCACCGGTAAAGTTATGATGGGGCAACACGCACAAGGGCCACCACTTAGGTGCGAACCTCGGCTTGGGCTGTTGCCAGATGCTACAAGAGGGCAAGGAGGGTTTCGCCTAGGTGCACGAATGCACCTACGGGCGGAAGCGGGGAATTCTTCGACCCCGCATCCGGCGGGGTCGGTTTTTGGAAGATTGATTAGTGCACACTAATCAATCTTCGGAAGCGAATTGGTTGCCGTCACCTCCGGGTTAGCGGCGGTGATTGGGTCAACGGGGTCGCCGAGAACGTGTCTTGGCCTACGGAGGAGAGGTTGGCTACCAGCTATATGCTGTAGCTATATTATAGCTTAGAACGTGACGTGACGCCTACGTAGAAATAGAATAAACGGGTATTCGCCGTATAAATGTAATTCATGAGAAATAATGTGACCAGCTCTGAAAAAAAAAATCCCACCTAAAAGGTTGCACTTTAGTATGAAAAAATAAATAAAGTTTTCGATTTATGTTTAAAAATAATAGGATTCTTTAAAATCTGCCAGAATCTGCCACATTTTTAATTCGTCAGCACTTTCTGCCGAGTCAAAATTTGGGATCCAAATCTGCCCAAATGGCAGAAATCTGCCACAAATGGTCACCCTGCTACCGACCTATCGTAATTTTTCCAAACTTCTTCTTGACTTTGACAATAACAGAAAACCGAATGGAAACTTCATCTTATTGTGGGACGGTTCTTCGCTTCATAGTTCTAGGAGTTGCACCTCGGAATGCAAGTTAATAAGCTGTAAATTGGTATTGACCTTTGTTTTGTCGTTCTAAATGTTGTCTCAAAAGTCACAAAATATGCTATCGTGTCCGCGTCATAAGATCCAAGAACATAAAATCAATCAGTTAATTTTTTTAGTCGAAAATTCATTCATTGTAACTAGTGACCTCTATCGATACTATGCGTCAAAAGTTGAAATGCCTTGGTAGTGACCAAAGATAAGTTAGAAAATTAAAAATAGAGGTGAGGTTTGTTTGTAATCAGATTAAATGGTTTGTTGTATATTATTTCAAATAAGAGTTTTTGCCATACCTATAACTATGTATAAAATTATCAGTGTTCTATAAGTTTAATACACGAAGTTGTTAATTTTAATATGAAATAAAGATTTAAGGAAAAGCAATGTTTAAAATTTCTTACAATACGATACGATTCGCTAATAATATGTTATTGATAAGTATGTAATTCTGAATGATCTTATGAAATGAAATTCTCATACCAATGACATTCGAGTGTACAATAAATTACATATGTACCCAATTTATTTAAGGATCTTTTATTTCTTAGACACACATAGCCGTAAAATTTTAGAGGTAGGTATTGTTTATTTTTTCCGGAATACTTTTTGTACTAAGTACTAGTTTTGTACCTATGCTAAGTTCATGTAGGTACCTACCTACTATTGAAATAATAAAAAATTAAGATGTCACTTTACTTTTAAAATTAAACCTTTTTTCCAAATCAACATATTGTTTTTCGGCCAAGACGACTGTCCTTTTCTTTCTTAATATTTTACTACTACACTCGTTATGGCGCATCCACACATACCCGGCAGCACTGCCGGCGCCAACCCGGCGGCCAGGCCGCCGGCCATGCCGGCCATGCGGCAAGAGGCGGTCTGAAATCCGGCGGCAAATCCGGCGGTATAAGCCGGCGGCATGTGTGGATGCGCCATTATATCACTTTGGTAGGTATATTACTGATTCCTCAGTTTTATAAGAAATTTTGACATAAACTTCGTTTCTTTCAATCGAAGCATTAGAGACGATTTTTAACAAACGCTAGTTATCTTGTACTTGATGGGCAAAAGCCGAAAACAATAAAGAATTCGTGGCGCTTTATGCAATAAAAAAGGATAGGTAACTAGGTATGTTTAGGAACCTACAACTTATTTAGATATAGGTAGGTACCTAACTCTAGTACCGATGGGAACAGCCTAGTTCAGCCTCTTGATGATTTTTATTTAGGTCATAAATTAGAACGAATTAAAAGTCTGACTTGAAGGAAATTCAACCTCGGTACATTCTCTTTACATTCCATTCCATAGCTTAGCAACTGACCTAGCACCTGTAGGTAAGTATGCAATCAAAGTTAGGTACGATCAACTCCACGCTATTCAATTTTTCCGAAGTTCCGTTCTCGTGCTTTTCTCACATTTCGTTCGCGGTGACACTGGGATGTCGCACGCATGGAAAATAGGAAACGTTCTTTCTGCAGAACAATATTCTCTACGAGGTCCCTTCTGTCTTCGCATATTTAGAAATTTTTACTCTTTGATACTGATTGACGTTTTATTTCAAGATGGCAGACATGCCGCTTGAGCCATGATACTATGGATCGTAGGAGTACAATTTTTAGGTGTGTCTTTCTAATTATCTATCTATAATGTATGCCGAATTGTTGACTAAACTCATAAACGACTATTTTGACAATGTGAATTTAATTTCTCGCGTTACATGCGCTAGATTTAGGTAACGTTTGTGCCGGAACCTGTACTAGTGGAACGGTGATCGCAAGTGTTTTTTTCGGTGTCGTGTACGTTAAGTTTTCTGGTTTGATGGTAAATTAAAATGTGGAATATGATGTGCGACGTAATGCCCACGATATCCGAGGACAGTATCAGCCAGAGGAGTTCGCAGTTGTCTGGAGAGGATGCGAACTTCGAGCAGTTGATGGTGTCTATGCTTGACGAGCGAGACAAGCTGGTGGAGAGTTTGCGAGAGACGCAGGAGCGCCTCGGGGACTCGGAGCTGCGGCTCAAGGACGTGGAGAAGGAGCGGGACTCGTTGCATCGACAGATCAACGCCAACTTGCCTCAGGTGAGTCCGACTGGATGAGCTCTAAACATTCTTGAAGTTAAACAGTCCTGGCTCTAGAATTATTTTATTTTCTACACTCTGCCTATACAAACTTATTGGATACAGTGAAGAGCTCACTGGCTGAGCCATAATTTGTCTTGAATGTTTTTATTCTGTCTGCTCAGACAAGTGTTTCATTTCCCTTTATGCAATATGATAATTACAGAGAATCATTCATCAGAATCAAGAATGTAGGCTACTAAAATCTGATTATCACCAATTCTCATAATAGTTTAAGCTGAGTTGTAATTATTGACTTGTAAATGTTACAAAAGGTACTTTAGTCCAGGTTTTATGTACGGACAGATCATACCATATGAGCTGAGGACCTACAAGTATCAGAACAAATCATTTTTCCTTTACTTTTTGTTGAGTTTCCAAAGCATTCAGATACACACAATCTTGGAATAGTAGAGAATGATAGGTACAGATAATTATCTAGAAGGATTATAATCCTTGTTATTTTTAATTACCTATTTTGGCTTTAGAAAATTTTCCTCAACATCGCAGTTTGATTGTGACTATGAACTGGCATTCATAATACATTGCAGATATATTAATTGTGCATTACAGCAACTAACATAAACATTATAAATATATTCCAGTTCATGGAATTTTGAAAAACGCAGAACTTTTCAGGTATTTTTTGGTTCTATGAACATTCTTTATATTTTGCGTAATCAGAACCATTGAGTTAATAAATACCTGGCTGCGGAAGATATCTTTTAAATTTATCTCACAGTTATACTGGTAAATGTTTATTAGTAGGACAAGCAAGTTAATGCAGAACCCATGTTCAGTAAATCAGTAAATCAGTAAATCAATATCTTTATTTCTTTAGGCTTACAAAATAAGCACTTAGAGTCTTAGACAATCACTGAAACTAAATTGCTACATATCTCCTGAAGAAATATAAAAACTATGTTTTCTTACACTGAGTTGAATGGAAGAACCATTTCCCACAAGAGGGATTGATTCAGATGAGATTTAATTTAATTATGATTTATTATAAAATCATAATTGTTAAGCCCATCTTGGCATATGAGTTAGTAATTCGGCTATTAGGTACATTAGGAGTGCTCGACAAATGCAATCTCAGTACAATGATATTTTTAGTAATTCTAAATGTTCTATGAACTGATGAGGAAGTGGAGGCATTCAGTGATGACTTCTGAGATGTTGTTATGGTATCATCTCCAAGATTGAGTTATACCAAGGTTGTACTTCATGCTAGCTATTGCGCAATAAATTTCTGAACTGGTAATGGGTGGTATGGCGGCAGCTCATGTATAATTTATAGAATTATCATACTGGCGAGTTATTTAGTAAAACTTTTTGACTGTCTTTTTTTTTCTCTTCCTCTTAATCTACCATCGGCTGTTCAGCCATAATTAGATGTGGTCTTAGGTGGAGAAGTTACTATTCCAGCGAATAGCACCATCTTAATGTTAATGTTGACTGTCTTTAACACCTTGTTTTATACCATGTTAATCCTTAAGAGAACTTATTCAATATCTCACTGGCCCACTGGACGGCTTTTACATTGATGTTTCTATGGTGAGCTATGGATGCACATATTTATAACTAGCCATTCCCTGCGTTTTCATTCTCATATTGTTATTAAATACCTTTCCAAATAAAGTTTGATTCACTACATTTTCATCACCAGAGTGTTGTTTCAATTCAATTCAATCATTTATTTCTCATAGACACATATCATTGCACATAAGAAGGTCTTAAATCAAATTATAATAACAAGTGTTCAAAGTAATAAGTCAAATACTAAACATTATCTCATGTGTCATTCCAAAAATTGTGGCCGATAATCCTTTATGTCATAGCATACTCTTTCGGTGAGATGGTTTTCCTGAAGCTTTCTCACCAAGATCGATTATATTGGCTGGCAATACATTATAAAATCTAATACTATTAATAACAAAGCAAATTTGTTAACTTTATTCAATCTCGTCTGAGGTAACATTAATTTACACTTTCCTCGCATCTCATAATTGTGATCATCACAGTTTTCTCTGTAACTCTACAAACTCTACTGACCACCAGATGGAAAGCAGTTACTGTAGCCTATAGACGCCTGGAACATCAGAGGATTACACGTTGCCGACCGATTAAATGTATTAGTAGTAGTATTCCACATAAACTAAACTGGCTCTCTGAGTAATTTATTCGTCAAAGAAACCGAAATGACTACATTCTCGTCAGCACCAAGAGCCGTGAACACAAATCTGTCAACAAGCGTGTTTGTAATTTAATGGATCAATTCAGCCGCCTAAGCTGAATCTTATAGTGGATCGATCGTACTACACTGAACAGGAAATTAGGTATAATATTTTTTTAAAGATTTGATTTTTATTTATTTCCCACAAATAGGTAGATGCTACAAAAAATTTAGATTCTATGCCACTAAATTTTAGTAGCATCTGTCTATAGCATGTACCTAGCTACAGGGTTTACGATTGGCGGCAAATAAAATTTCGCTACCGCTAAAATTCCACGCTAACAGGAAATTTAAATCCGCAGAAATCTTAAATCTCCCGCGAAATGTAAATCGAATGTTCTAACTATCTCAGCAATGTGTTAGTCAATGTACCGCCACCAATTTCCTTAGTATTTCGGTCAACCGGAGACAATTTGAATGTACTTTGTATCCGGTAATCCCATACATATCCCACAACAGATATCCGGGTTCTATTCTCGTCATAAATGAACCGAATCGCCGCCTCCAGCCTTTTTAATGTTCCCGCTATTTTTAAACTTTACGTACGTAGGTATTTTAATACCGTCTTAATCTCTGTTAGGATGGGCTGTACTTTGGTCCTTGATTTACACACACAGTGCTATTCTCGAGTCTCGTTATTGGACTTTTAAACTAACTTTGCTCTAGCGTGCGTCTTCTAAGTATTATCCATGTGCCTTATTAGAGGTCCAACGGAGAATTCTCTTTGATACGAGGATTTATTCCACCTATTGGTGGTTGACTATAAATAGGTTCAATGGATTTAATGAAGTACTATATATGAGGATATCAATGTGCAACAGAGTAAGAATATCCAATTTTTATACAAAGCTGGATTTAACCGCCCGATACGAGGTTTTGAGTATACTCAAACGAAACTTAGATGCCGATTGAGAGCACGTTACACACTGGAGCAAAGTATCAATTTTTTGACAGGTTTCAATGAAAATTATAACTGTCAACATCCAATTCATTCTGGCTTTCACGGAAGAACCAGTGCTACGGCAGGAATTCCTGCCATAGCATCCGCTGAGTGTTGGACATTTCTGTGATGCGTTTAAATCTTGGGCGGTAAGATAATAAATATTTAAGCATACCATCAAATTCTCGATGTAACATTCAAAAGATCTTAAATCCACTGACAAGTTCTAACGTCGTTTGTAAACAAATTCCTCAATGTAATTACAGGCTACTAGCATATAAATTACAGATATGAATCCCTACTACGATCCTACAAAAAGCAAATAACAGACGCAAGAAGCAACACAGCTGAAAATAACATGGTTGTACCATAAAATACGTCCTTGTCTTATCACTGTTATTAGATTCTCTCATAAAAAGTAATTCAACTATTCATTTATAATCGAATACAAAAGCCTCTAAATCGAATAAATAAGGCCTAACTGAATTAGTTTGTTTTGACATTACATTACTTTTAGTTCTGGGCACGAAGGTGTTACGAGCCTTAACAGTTTTTTATGTAACGCTAATGCCTTTACCATCATTAACTACCAACTCCCTCACTTTTCGTAACGAAAACTTCCAAACGAATTACGCTATGAAAATTTTCAAGGCGACAGAAAAACCCAGGCTGAAAAGGTAACAAAGACAACGGCAGTTTAGCACAAAATACAAAAGAAGTTACGTAAACTGGCCTAATTTCCATAAAGGTTTTCGTTCTCGAGTACATTGTACGTACGTTTGACACTCCGCACCCGGCTTAAGAGGCGTACTACGCCGAGAGCATAACAGATGTTCAGAGTTTCCACACCTGTACTAAACAGGTAAATGAATTACGCAAAATGTGAAACTGCGGAAGTCTATGGTTTTACGGCGAAACAAACAGAGTAAGACAAACAGCGGCAAAACTGATAATCATGTTGACTTTTCTATTTACGGTGATTTTGTATGAGAAAGTTCTTTACTTCATGATCAGATAATGACGAGCAGGTCCAGTGTCCATGCTAGAGAGACTAGCTTTTTCTACCTAGCTATATAAAGAAAAGAGAACATTTAATAAATAATTGAAGTTATAGGACGAATCTATATATGTAAATAAAAATCAAATGTAAATACGCGCAAAACTTCAGAACGATTAAAAAAATTGATAATCCTTATTTGTTATTTTCAGAACAGGGTTTGTAGAGCAACATTTTTTTGCATACACGGAAACATTTGTAAGTACTTAAGTAACCAGTCGAAGCCGAATCGGGCAGCTAGGTTCAAATATTTTACGCATTCGACGACGATTTGATGTCATTTTAGTCTATTCTACAAAGCCTTGCAATTACATTTGAACTGCTGATAAAGCGTGGGTTCTAAACCAACAAGGCGTAATGTAATTGAACCTTTAAATGAACCTAGAGCCATTACACAAGTCAAAAATTAACATCAATGACTTTGGTTAGATCAAAATATTTGACACAGTCGTTCCTTCCTCTTCCTCTGACCCTGACCATCTGTTATCCAGTGCTCTATATTAACATTTATCTTATCTGTTATCTTGAAATGCATTTCATGTCTCTCTCCAGAAGTATGTCATGTCATGATGACACTTTGATTCTGTACTACACAAACATTTATATACAAATTTATACATTTCTACAACGCTTTATAGCTAGAGCACCATTAACTAGGCAAAAAAAACCTCGATGTACCCGTTTAAGAGCTACGATACCATACCACAGACATACACACAGACTTTACCAACTAAAGCACAATCAATCAATGGATACACAAATTCAATTAACAATAACATGCAAATCAGCTCGTGAGAAGATACGCATGGGCAGCCTGGACGTCGATCGGTAGCCGTTGCATGAAATTGTGAAACCATTTACATAAGCAAATACTTTCACTGAATGATCATCAGTTTCTCGGAAGTTGGTGCTTAGCCAATCACTACAAGGTGCCTTGCAAATGCTCCGTGGTCTGATGTCCTGTCTGTTGCAGTTGGAAAAAGGTTGCGAATATTATTCTCGCACCTCGCAAATGTTTTATAATTACCGGTCTATGTTCAGAATAAAATAACGATAACAAATGTCAAGTTCCCATACCAAAATTTGGGTTCATTTTAAAGCTTGATGATGCATAATGTCCAGCATAACTTTATTTGGTGCGTCAGACAATCCTCATAAAGTTGTTGAACCCGAAAAGTTTTAAAGGAAGGTAGGTGTCTATGTTTGTATAAAAGCTGGCAGTTCTCTGATCGAGGCAAATCAGGCGTATCGCGGCGCCTCATTGTTGGCTAGGACTGCGCTAATCAGGCCGTGACTGGACGGCTCCTGTGCGATGTGATGCTTACTAGCTTTGCCCCATTCAGATGCCAGCTAGTTATCCATGGATAGCATGCTCTATATGCTGAAGGGTAGGTAACTGTTGCTGGATCTTTCATTCAGTGCTGTACGAAGGATTAAAATGTGGATGTCTTTTTACCCACTGGACTGTATGGGTGTGGGGCAAAGCTAGTAAAATCGGTTTCGCTAATACCTTGTCATGCTTACTAAAAAGCGTCTGAGACAAGACTATCGTAGAGTAGGTACCTAAGGGCCAGTGCATAATTTCCCTGTTTTTTAAAAACATGTTTTTAAACTGATAATTGGGTGATTCTACGAAATCTCGTTTTTTGTCTGACTTCTGTGGCACATTTTTTTTTGTTGAAATTGCACATCATGATAGTATATTCTAAATAAAGATTTAATTTTGAATTTTTTGGTAGTGAAGGGAACTTTATTGGCTTTATGGTTACGGAATTATTCAATTTTAAAAATATGGTGTCCACGGAAATCAGAATTTATATCACCAAAATCAAATATGGGTTGGTTTATCGATAAAAATATGTGTTTTCGGTAGTAAGTAGATTATTAAGCTAAGGACCAATTATTTGACGTTTGTAGTTTTAATCAGTTTTTACAAAAACACATTTAAATCATTACTGTAAATACAAGTAACTTTTTACAAAAATCACACTAACAATGTTTATCTTTATTAAATTTACATACTAAATTTATATAATATAGATTATTAAAAAACTAAAAAAGGCCTCCCCTATTATCTTTGTCTAATCTACTATCATAAAAAAAATCAAAGGGCTAGGGATACTTTTTGTATGATTTTTCGAGCCGGACATGTTTTTTTCCACCCTGGGAGAATCACCCAATTTTTGATAATTCTGAGTTTTGTTGTAGAAGTGTATACACGCTTTGAAACATACATTAACATTGGGCAAAGCGAATGTTTTGTCTATAAGTCAGATTACACATCACACACACATTTTAGAAAACGGCAAAGATCTACTACCGATAGTCAGAACCAGAGATAGTTCGAATATTAGGAACGGCAATAGGTCGACGGTACTAAAATGCAGCCAACGTAATATAAAGGTTTATTTTAGTAAACGGGTCGCTACACTAAGGTACTGCTAAGCATGAGAACTCGCTGCAGCCTCGGTTTACCTGCTAATCTGGCTAAGAAGACGGCGCTCATTGGGGGAGGCCTATGTCCAGCAGTGGACTAATATAGGTTGATGATGACAGCATTTATAAAAGTATTGTAGGTACTTAGCTATTTTCTTAAATTACCAACATATAAAGATCGTAAAAGTCCAGTACATAAATAAATAACATACAGACAACATTATTTACTTTGGTCCAAAGTATGTTCGTATATTTGTCTTATCCTAAGTTAGTGGATTACATGGAATATTGTACATTTAGATAATTTCAAATCAATTAACCTGAAGAACGTATTTCCTCATTTATTGGATAAGTAATGCATCCAAGACAATATTGGTATTTCAAAGGTTGTCTGGAAGAGATCGCTTCTAATCGATAAGGCCGCCCATTGCACTAGTCTTGTGTAAGTTATTTTATTAATATTATTTTTTCTGGTGTACAATACAGCATTTTTGTATTGTATTGTACTTCCATACAGCCTACAGAACGAGGCGGCTTTCATATAAGATTCTAAATAAAACTACTTAAGTGTAAGATCTTGCCTTGCACCACCACTAGAGGATAATCAGCGCGTGACGTTTCATGACGTTCTCTCGGCTTCGGTTACACTACTGACACACTTGCACTGTTGGGTTAGGTAATGGCTGCTCGGAATGATCAGACTGACTGGAGACGGGGCGGTCTAGATCTTCAGTTTGTGCAAATAATGAGGGATTTGATGAACTCCGTGCAGGGGCGAAGATGTGCATGAGACGCCGGTTTGAGGTTCTATTCGTGCCGCACGACAAATGTTTTTATGATTTGTGAATCATTACATAGTATAAAACAAAGTCGCTTTCTCTGTCCCTATGTCCCTTTGTATGCTTATATCTTTAAAACTACGCAATGGATTTAGATGCGTTCTTTAATAGATAGAGTGATTCAAGAGGAAAGTTTATACGTACATATAATAAAACCGTGCGAGGCTGGGACGGGTCGCTAGTCTAAGAATATAATAGAATAGATGAACGAAAAATATTGAAGTCGTTCATCTAAGTTCAGGCTTTTCCTGACTGCGACATTATGTATGTATGTATGTATGTACTACGTAGACGAAAAGATGATAGTTTGTCTGCTCTATTTTGGTAATTAATAAATGACGGGATTCTAAAAAAAATTCATTTTCTTTTTAAGCGTTACCCTTTAATATTTTATTTGAATGTGATAATTTTAAATTAAATATTATTTAAGATTTAGTTAAATGTTTCACTGTTTGTATTTAATTATAATTTTAATAATATGTGTCATTGGCATTTTTTTCTAACTAATAATAAAATCAATCAGTCTTCCATCAACCTCTGCTTAGTTTGACGGTAGGTACTTGAAATGTCCACGATAATTCATTTAAAAATGTGACTCGTTATCACTGGTCGACGAAAACGAAGTTCGGTAAAACTATCATTTTTAACCACAAACTTCTTGTTACATTTCCTGGAGCAAACTCAGTCTGCCGATGTTTACTGGGTACTTCAAAGAACCCGTTCAATCCTTTGCTCGTTGGCCTTTCGAGAATCGCGACGATAAATTCCAAAAGGGATACATAATGCTTCACTTCTAAGTACATACCAGCTCTCATATTTTATCCCGGATCCCATAGGCCGGTAGCGGCTCTAAATAATTCACGAGTGTGTTGGCTAAGCGACTTACCATCAAATATGAATCAGATCTGGTCTGATACTTTGTTAATCAAGGCTTTATCATAGTGATTTCGTAATATACTAAATTACATTTCATCGGTCTGTTTTGTTGTATTTTTTCTTCCTTCGATCTAAGAGTATCTGAATAGATTATGGCATTCTTTTAATTATTTTTGATACATAAAAAAATCTTAGAAGATTTATATCAAAATCGAAAGCGCCTTTTCATGAACTGTTCATTTAAATACTCAGAAATAGCTGCAACTCAAATGTAGGGCAATTCGAACGCCCTCCGTTATGTCCATATTAATTTTACCTGGATGTACCAATCAGGTGAATGGATAGGTTATCGTCCCATTCACAGCGAAACGCAAAACGGTGATCCTTATTTTCCGTTCATTTCAACGGTTATTTGCCATTACCATAATTGATTTCTGCCTACTATGGTTGCCCACACTTCACTTATTTGTGGGGAATTTATTGAAAAAGGTATTTCGTCAACAATCCAGTATCGATTAGAGCATGTACAATGCAGGGGCAAGGTCGTTATGGCAATCAAAAACCGCGAAAGCCCTCGTATTCTAATTCTCACCTCACCCCACCTAGAGAAGAGGCAATTTCCTCCTTGAGAGAGGGTACATTAGATTCATTTTCAATATAATGCTTATTGATGAATGATCCTTTCAAATCCTTCGAAACGTGCAGGCAGAGCAGAGCAGATCTCATATTCAAACCCATTATCGTCTTTGTAGCGTGTTCTGGATAGCTTTCATTACGCAGCGTGTATTTATTGTGTTTCTCGCTTGTTGTGGCAAATTATCTCCCTAAATACAAATTGGCTTCTTAGCTAGGTAAAATGTAATCGTCTTTTATGAAAGTCGTCTGCTCGTGATGTTCTCGTTGCTAAAGTGGAACACCTGACTTAAAAAGATTTTGTCGGGCGCTCGAAAGTAAACGCGCGGTCTTTAGAAAAACAAGACCGTACATTTTAATTCCACATGTACCATGTACTTGTATCTTCAGGTAAATTGGTCTTCGAGCCACACCCACCGGGATATCGACGTGTTGACCATTAATAAGGAAGTTTCCAATTTTTCAAAAATTAAAACTACTTACATGAATTGAAGGGCATATAAATTACAATATATATGGTGAAAGAATTATTTAAAAAACTTGAAAAATGACAAAGTTATTCCAATTTTACTGAACTCCAAACGTATTTTGAAATAAGCGCGAGGCATTTCGCCTGTGACGTCACAATTCCCGGCGAGTCAACGGTACAGTAGGGGCGGAAAGCGTTTTTCGGCTGTTTCGTCGTTTGTCGCTCACAGTAAGTAAGTAGGTACATGGAAAGCGGTGTGTGGTGTGAGTGTCTTTATAAAGTATTAAGTAACCTTATTAATATCTTAATATCTTACTATTAGAATAAATGGGAAAGTCTGTGTGAATGTTTGTTATCGATAATCTCCGTAACTACTTAAGTTATTTAGATGAAATTTGGTATGTAAATCATTTGGGACTTAAAATAACATATAGGATAGTAAAATTTAGAAAAAATAATCTCTGAAGGGGTTATATGGGGTGGTAAAGTTTGTATGGAAAATAATTATTCCTTGGTTCGATTCTCTCAAAACTCTGTACAACTTATCTCTGGAATGAATAATTTAACACGTATTTTTTATTTTTACTCAATAACAATAACTAGGGGGTGTGCAATAACTTTCTGGAATTTGTATGACAAAAATCTCTGGTTCGTGGGCGAAGCCGCGGGGCGCATCTAGTGTTTATTTTATTTGAAAGAGATTTCTTTCTTTTAATAACTTTGCACCAATCTTATTTTTTAGGCACCATAATGTTTATCGGGTGCACTAATAGTTGTAGGTACTTGTGCACTTGGGCACGACACAATATTATACATATACTGTAGTGTAGCATCAACTTGCACGGTTTCCATAATGATTCTATGCGACGTGACTAGAAAGTCCTATATATGAAGATGACGTAGAATTTAAAGACTGTTCTGTGAGAACAGCTATTATATTTCCATACCTACTGCAATACTGAATTTATATTTCTATTAGTCCAATTTTTTTTTTTCACTTGTTCGTTTCCAAAGACTTAATCTATACTTAATCCATTCCAAACATTGAATGAATAATCGTCGGACATGTTCGGCCTTTTATATCTCCAATAGGTACCTCGTAACATTACAAAACTTAATTGAAAATTGACAAATTTCTAGAGAAATAACTCTGTCCCTTTCATTCAAACGCCAGCCACACCGTCAGCTGTCCTTGTCTTATGTCTCACGATTTTCCGAAAGGTAAATCTGTCTCTGTCATTCCCATTGTCTCTTTCTTTCTTTTCGATTCAATCGAGAACCTTGATATGATATACTTCAAAGTCATGAACATTAATAAGCAGTGATCGGAATTACAAGAGCATATTTTCCTAAAGTTACATATTTACATCAAAATCATAATGTTGGGATTTTAGAGGACTAGTGAAGAGGATTTATTGATATCATTATACGGACTTAGAGATTGTTCTATAGGCTTCCAGAAGTTTCTACTATGTTCTCGAATGATTTTCGTCACATATAAACCAACTCAACACACTCGGTAAGGTACTCAGACATGCACACAACACACACACAACTCAAAACACAAACACACACATATACTTATACACACACGCCACAAACACACAGGCGCACACTTATCTAAACAATCAAATGCTAACAAACTTTTGCAAACAATATTAAATGTTTTAATTTAATCTTTCATAAACGCACCTTCCAATATTATTGTAACTGTATATTACGGAAGAGCGGAACCCTCTAGCACACATAGGTATCTCTTTATTTAAATAGGGTTCCAAACCCAAGCTATGTTAATTAGTTTTCGTTTACTGTAATAGATAATTTGTATTTGATCTCGTATATTCCAGAACTTTCCAGATCTTTCTGCACATTCCCGAAAGCTCTAGAATGTTCGACTGTACACAAAATAAACCTTATTTACACAAAAGTAGGTAGGTACATATATTGTTTTCTATCAACTATAAGATAATCTATTAGATAGTTGCGATAAACGTGTTCTTGGGTGGAGACCGCGACTAGGCAAACGTAGTGTAGGACACCCTCCGGCCAGGTAGGATAACGATCTATGGCCAGTATATAAAGATAACCTATGGCCTATTTTTGTTGGAGACAAGTACCAACACTATTCTATGATGATAACTGAAAACGACGAACGATTTTAAACTCTAAAACCTGATAATCAGACCTGCAGAAAAATACTAGCAATCTTAAAACTATGTAGATGTTGTCCTGCACAGATTCTACAACGATAATATCCATTCGGTCTTGATTTAGCCAAAAGCAACAACCGTCTGAGGTGACCGCGCATCGATTACTACTCGACTCGAGCGTCTCGCGGAAGTAGTGACGTCATGACGTTGTTGAGCGGCCGCGCGCCGAGAACTTTTAAACCGGACGGGAAAAGTATCATAACTTCGTCATTTATGAAGATAATTGAAAAAAAATTTCACTGGGCTTTATTGCAAGAATAGTATTATTTTTCTACATTTAAATAAAAAATTTGGAAACTTCCTTATTGTCGGTCCACTTCCGGAATAACGTAGCGTGCGGTCCTTGCTTTTATGTTCAACCATTCCTATACTTATTTACTCATTCAGGTAGCTGGTCGTAATCAAATAGGCGGGTCACCTAATTAATCGAGTATGTAACTTTAATACAACTTGATAATCACGTATTTCTCTATAACAATTGAATCTTTAACAATTAAAATTGGTTATTATGTGAAATCTACACAAAATGCTTTATCGTAAGTATTCCTGTTTGCGTTCGCGTTCGCGGTTCCAATCCGACCTACATGTGTCGCTTGTATGGACAATAATGGACATTGAACCCCAAGGCCGTTCAAGGCCTCAAATACATTCAACCGATAAACAGAACAGCTCTCCTGCTCCCCGCTTCCCTGATTGTATTACGCTTCGCCGTACACGCTATTGCGAGATTGTTCCCTTCGTCGCCTGCATTCAGCCTCCGGAGACATGGGCAGCTTTACGTTATGAGGTATTGAGGATGGAAGTGACTTTGATAATTTGCTTATGATTATTACTATCTTCAGAAATTATCGTAAACTTTGAATATGAAATGCCGAAAAATAAATTCGAGAAATAAGTAAGAAGCTTCTCTACATTATTGCCATGCATCCAAATGATGAATGATCTGATGAACTTTAAGATGTTAAATATAGTTAACTGTCTTATCGGCAACAACCAAACCACTCAATGAGTTCCAAAAACCATTTAGGAACAAGAATAACCATAAAGATTCACGATGTATGGTCTTGCCTCGAACACCTTATTCTAACTCTGATTTCTCTCTCGCCTTTAGCCGACACTCCGTCACGCGGAATAAGACTCCTTTGAATTGGATCCTTCCGATTTTAATTCGATTTATAGGGGACTCGTCGTGATTCGGGAAATGGGCCTTCATAAGAGGTTTGAGTGAGGGTTGGTTTTGGTAGAATCAATGTTTTTCTTTCACTCCTTTGACGTAGGGATTGTCAAGGTTATTTCAAGGACCAAACACATCTCTCAAGGTAATTTGTCAGCGGATCTTGTGCGAATACAGTTACGGCCAGATATTTACTCAACCATAAGACATCCCGGTTTCATGGAAGCTGTACATCCTGCGTTAATCTGAATTCTTATCAGCCCCCATCTAAAATCTCCCGAAACCCCTGCAGCGGAATGTGTGTCGTTTAATATAATAGCTTCCTATTTACATACTGGGACGCAAGAATGTGACCATGACCAGTTACTAAACGTTTGAAGCCCGCGCTAAATGTTTGCCTAAGTTTGGAGCGGGGAGCAAAATGTAGAGACGCGAGATTGTACACACTTTGATTATCAAAGTAGCTGCGATCGTCAAATTAACTTGACATTGGCAAGCTTGTATGCTCTTATGTTATAAACAAGTTTGCATAAAGTTATCTCTAGCTGAAAATTATAGCTAGGTAGGTACGTCTAGTGTATTTAGCTTCGAGATGAGTTTAATTAAAGTAACGCACTAGAGACCTTTAAACAGATGTAATAAATTTCCCACTGATCCAATTAATGCTGGAGTCAATGAAACCTAACTACTAGGTGGTAGGTGCTTGCCCCCGGCTCCCATCGCTGATTGTAATTGATAGACTGTGCGCGCGATCCATCAATCGTTTCACAAAACCCGTCCGCTAATTAGGGCTTTGTATCCACGTCTTGGCCTCGGAAACGTTTCCTTCAAGAAATTGCCAAGACTTTTAACGCAATATTTTTTAATAAATTTACCAAGCACAGAATTTCTAAGAAAACGTTTTGCAATACTTTGTCTATTTAAAAATGGGTATTGTGTGTAAACTTTGTAAATACCATACAAATTCAAAAGTGGGTTATTGAAAAAGTTCTCGCAAATATTAAAAGGTCTCGCTCTGTTCTTTTATAAAAGCTTACGTACTTCGAAAGCAGCGAACTGAAACAATAATTTCAAACGAAGTCAAAAAGTTGAAAAACGACGTGAATTGGTTTATTGCCACAAAACGCGGTATTTTCTGTTTTGTGATGTTATAAAACTAGGGAGGTTTGTGATCCAGTGCAAATTATAGGCTGAAGCGGTGTATTTATTGGATTTGTGTTTTTACATTCTCATTACTTAGACCTCCTGGACTTCATCTATCTTAGCTCCATTTATATTCGATTTAAGTGAATATAACTTAGTCAATTCACCTATCATTTGCATTAGAATAACTATTTAAAATCTATCAAACTTTAACTCATCATACAACTTTATAAGTTACACGACTGAAGAAATAAAATCACCATAAAGTAACAAAAGTAAATAATATAATTTTATCTTGGAAATTCTACTTCGCGGTTTCACCCGCGGTAATTCCCGTTCCTGTGGGAATTCCGAGATAAAATAATATAATCTATCTCTGTGCCAAATTTCATCCATATCCGTTCAGTAGTTTTTGCGTGAAAGAATACCAAACATCCATCCATCCATACTTACAAACTTTCGCGTTATAATATTAGTAGCATTACCGACGCCTCCAACATGGACCAAGCTGTCACATCCCAGCCCGTTTTGCGGGGAGAAGGACAGTTTACACAAAACCGTCCACTGAAATATTTAAGAGAACACTTAACACTACCTCCGCGATGTATTCTGCAGGTGTTTGTCCAGGATTTATGTACTTATTAGCGACCCGCCCCGGCTTCGCGCGGTTTTATTATACGTATGAACCTTCCTCTTGAATCACTCTATCTATTAAAAAAAACCGCATCAAAATCCGTTGCGTAGTTTTAAAGATTTAAGCAGTCAAAGGGACAGAGGGAAATTGGGACACAAAAAGCGACTTTGTTTTATACCTATGTAGTGATAACACAATGTCTAGTATTTGTGGTATCTAATTCAGTAGTTTATCACATGCTCTAACTGCGAATTGTCTGAGACACGCTAACTTTGGAAACTGTATTCGGCTTGAATTTAATAGAGTGAACAATATATTAAACTTGACTGTTTACACATATTGTCCATGGTTCTATTTAACAAGCTTACTCACGTTTGTTTAGTAACCAATCTAGTCAGGGAATAGAGTGCACCAGAGTTTGAGCACACACTTGTGCACTATAATTACTTATGTCCTGCGAACATGCCTTGTGTCCCCCGGTGGGACTGGCCGCCGAGGCTGCAACTCGTTTAGGAAGACATCATCATATTTCCAATCTGTTGATATTCGATCCGAGATCATATATTATCGTATAGATGCAATCAACGAACTTTGTTCAATGCTTTCTTTTTTCAATGTTATGGTAGTACATAATATAAAACTATCTATGTATAAATATTGAATTTATCAGTTATCTAGTACTTACTGATAATACAAGCTCTTAGCTTGGGGCTAGATGATGCTGTGCGAATATTCCAGCAATATTTTTTTCATCATGTGACGATGTATCACTTTGGTCTAAAATTCTCTAAAAGTAGAATGTATCAGACAATACAGTGAATGAAAACATGTAGGTATCCAACCAAAGCATCGCGTTAACGTAGCATAAAGTGCGTATTTCTGTTACAAAATAAAATAAATACCTCATCATCACCCCTCGGCAGCAGACTCCGTATAAATAGACTGGTCGATAGCCACTCCACCGGCAATCCGAGCCTGGAAGCTCCTATATCGGACTGCCTTCTCATGATATCTCAATTCAATTCCTCCGAAGCAATTTCCCTTTGAAAATTGGTACTCACCGGTGAGTTGTAATGTAATTGTTTTCAGACTTATGATGCCAACTTTTTGCCGTATCAAATGCGTATCAAACGTTAAAGGGCAAGGTCAAATAACCCGCTTTGGATACACAAAACACAAGGAAACAAATGTTTTCACCGCATGCGTATAAAAATAAATCAGCAGGTGTGCGTTGAAATAACATCAAAAGCGTATCGAAATAAACATTGGCTATTGCGGTCTTGAGCGGGCCAGTTGTATGGACCGGATGTGACTGGCTTTCTGTACTACCTACACGAGTAACCGCTTTAAGGTCTCATAAATTCCCAAATTTCAAAGTGAAAGAGTCAAAGACCTTGCGGAATATGTCAGTGAAAACGTCGGTGGGGCAGTGGGCGTAAGGCAAAGGATATGGATTCGATTTCCGCCGTGAGATAGCTTTTCATGTTGCGCATGTTTCTAAACGTAGCGTTTACAACTTTTCTTAAGATTCTTTTTGTCCACAGTTTCTTTCCAAACATTTTCTTTCCTTATGGTGGGTCTAGAACTCCAGACCAAGCGAACGAGAGCTAGCGAAGGTTGACAAACGAACACGAACGAACTAGTGTGGAGTTAGGGTGACAAATCTAAATCGAGCTGTGCTGCGCTGTACTGCGCTGTGCTGTGTCAACCTCAACTCGCTCGTCTAATGTTTTAATGAGGATACAAACTAACCATGCTGTGCTGCGCTGTGCTGTGCTGCGTTAATCTGTTGACCAAACATAGCACAGCGCAGTACAGCGCAGCACAGCTCGATTTAGTTTTGTCACCCCTATGGTGGAAACAATTGAAAGCAAGGGAGGGCCTAGAGGGATTTTTGTTATCTTTTTACACGTCATATTTTCTGCAAATAAATATCTTTAAATCCTAAGTTCGCCTTCGGCCGTGCTCCATCGACGGCTTTAGCTGGGGTTTACAATGTTCACATGCGTTCGTTTAGTGTAGACACAACAGCGAATGCGAGTTAACGTGCAGTACCGATCGTCGAATCCCACTCGTTTGCTCTCGATCGCTTGTACCCACCATAAGGTTAAAGAAAATGTTTCCATCCGCTCACTCCTGCGATGTTCGCATAAGCCCTGCCGGTTCATTCAGGTGCTTCGCCGTTTAGTCTCACAATTACGTATGACAAAATCTCACAATCACTAGCAAGAATTAACATTCAGCAAGTCCCAAAAGGATCTATAAGGCGCCCTAACTCTCAGAGCGAGCTCAAACACCATTATAACCAGTTCCGGTAGATTTAAGAGCTTACCTCTTTTCATCTCTTCCACTAGTGAACAACAAATTGAAGTCAAGATAAAATCAATATATTTTATTTCAGATAAATTATAGTTTAACATTTTACTTTTGAAGCTTTACCGAAATAAATAAACTTTTTTGATTTCAACAAAAATCACACAATATACGTGATTTCTGTTTTCTAACAAAAATCACACAATAACGTATTCACAATCTATCGCTGGAGTAGCATCCTTCTACTAAAGCTCTTTGAAGCCGATATTCCAATAGTGACTTTAATGTCATAGGACATCGGTCCTCAGGTGGCGAGGGTACGTGATGGATGGATGGCAGCGGAGATTTATGCAACCGCACCTGATCTTTACAATGAGCTGTTGCGTTTAAGTTGTTTGTTTCATAACCAATATTCAAATAAAGGAGTCATTATTATAATAGAATAGAAAACTCTTTATTATACTTAAACCTACCACACAAAGACAGAAAATAATTCATTAAAATACTGCATACTAACACTAAGTAACTACCTATAATCAGCACTATCACTACATAGTATAAATCACAGTCGCTTTTTATGTCCCTATTTCCCTTTGACTGCTTAAATCTTTAAAACTACGAAACGGATGTTGATGCGGTTTTTAATATGGAGAGATTCAAGAGGTAGTTTTATACGTATAATAAAACAGTGCGAAGCCGGGGCGGGTCGCTAGTTATCCTATAAAACTACTTCCAATATTTGCCTATTATTTACAACTAGCGACCCGCCCCGGCTTCGCACGGTTTTATAATACGTATAAACCTTCATCACTCTATCTATTAAAAAAAAAACGCATCAAAATCCGTTGCGTAGTTTTAAAGATTAAAGCAGTCAAAGGGAAATAGAGACAAAAAAAGCGACTTTGTTTTAAACTATGTAGTGATGTACATCACGTTACTCGCAAGTATTGCATATAAAGCCTATGTGCACGTTCATTAGAAACCCAGAAACCATTAAAAGATGATTGCGCGTTCGTAATATTTCTTGAGATACCCTGTGTCATAAACATTGCACCTGTGTCATAAACATTGCAGCAGCTGTGCACATACTACTCATAACATGATATACTGAGACGATGATTTTATGGTCAAATTTAAAGTTACACTGATATTAAAATATAAAATGCCTGTATATATGTAAATGAACTTTCTAACGTGTCCAAGAGCCCTGTAAGGTCTAAAGGAAATATAAGACTGAGTTTGAGTGTATTATTTCCAGAATCGTTGAACATTGGAATCTTAATTTAGATTTTGAAGCAGCGTTCATTAAATTTCCATCAGGACCATTCCGATCGAAGATATTTCTCCCATTTCATTCTACTTCATTAGTACGCGGGCTTTTTGATACCTTTAGGACATAATTTGACACTCGTGTTCACGAAGTTAACTTAATTTTTTGTGTTTATTTTGTTACTAATCTGGATTTCACAAAAGATTAAAGGAAAAAAATTAGAATTTAATGTAATTCGAGTTTTTGACCCCGTCGATCCCGTGAGTAGTATATCCAGGATAGTTGACAAATCAAACCTGTTAGGTTCTCCTTTTAACCTAGAAGTTAGTTAGTTTTTATACGTATGTTTAAAGAACTAATAGAGCCGTTACTTAAAAGCTCGATTGAGTTGTAGTCATCACAACTACACAAAAGTGAAAATAAAACGTGACACCGCGTTCCCACTCGTATCTGTGAATGAACATTATTTGTCACCTGCGATCACGACCGGTCTGCGCGCGCGCATTCTCGACCTTGTCAAGGCGAACCGCTCGCGATGGATAGGTCGGAATTATGTCATGGGTTCTTTATAGACGCTGTGCTTAGATTTCCATGAGGCGTGAGTTTTAGACCCTGACTAAAAAGGGATGTTTTATAAACTCGTCGATATCTGTGCGTTTGTGGAAACTTTGTTCTCAGACGGATGGACCGATTTGTAGTTTCCGTTAAAATGGTGATGACTTCATCGAGTGTTGATTCTCAGTACCTCAGTCAGTGGTGCAGTGGGAGGTAAAGGACTGCCTGCAACGTTGCGGGTTCAATTCTCGCCTCGTGACAAATGTTTATACCATCAGATATTTCTTCCGGGTGAACACTGAACAGGGTGTTTTCTAAGTACTCAATACAATATCTATTAAAAATAATACGAGCTCTGCTTTCTTTTGGGCTAGATGATGTTTTGTGGATTGTCCAGCATTATTTATTTCATATCAAAATCTGTACCCATTCGGGGACATAACAAAGGAGAGATTAAATATTGGAATGTAACCTTCACATTTGTCAAGACTAGATTTAAATCATCGTTTGGAGCAGAAAGCTGGCACCGGCTCTGAGCCCGCGCCATCAATCGCGTGCCCCATAACGTAGAATTCACTTCACGCGTTCCTCCTAAACTACTCTCCTTTACTTCTCGCCTTGACAGATTGTGAGCGCCTCTTAAAGTCCATTAACTCTAATACACTTGGTACGTGCCCGCCTAAAATTTAAACGTATCACTCAGGCCAGACTTAACTGTGCGAGCGGAGCCAGCGACTTTCCTTTGTCCACGATTTCTGAAAATTTTTTAAAGTCCCTGTTGGCTTTCTATGTAAGCTTTATTGCGTATCGTTCTCATAGAAATCTCTCTAAATGTTCCTACAACCAACACAGAATCCTATCTTTGCTGTATAGGCAAAATGATCTAGACTTTATACGAGGCGCGTTCTCCTTTCAATAATCTAACTTTTGTCCCAGCTAGGTCGTTGCCCCGTAGAGATAGGTCGAAAAGATTTATAATATCGCGCGCTCCCACTCGAGACTGTAGCTTTAATTCCCTAAGAAAGTGAATTGTTTTTGCGATTGCTCCGTAATATCCAGGACTGCAATATTGTGCTTTTGGTAAGGCTGGTGGGTTTATTGTCGGCATATCTGAGGCTTGATTAATTGCGCTATCAAACGCAAGGAATCTAATTAGGGCGGTGAATATACAACTTTAGTCTGAGATGTGGAATATTTTGATGTCGGCTGCAGTTTTTCAGAGTTGGAGTCGGACGGATCAGATCGGTATCGCTTTGGATGGATCAGTTGAGCTATCTATAGATATCTAGTGTTTGAAACAACTGATTCAATTATTGTAAATGGCAGTTCGAATATTACAAAATTCTCTGGAGCATTAATAAAAAAAAAATTGTAGTCTAACGAATTCACTATAAATGTAATCGAGTTAGTTACGAACCTAGTATGCGTTGGATTCTTGTGTATATTATCCTCGTCTTATAATAATCGTCTTATAATCATCTTTGAAAGAGCAAATTCTCCTGCAGTCAATACATTTTATCTTTATAACAAAGACTGGCTGTATCTTCAAAACACAGCTAGCAACGCTGTTGCACCGCCGTTATCTTACCAATCCAATGATATCTGCAGTGTCGACCAAGGCTAGAGGTTCGATTTTGTTTTTAGTCGTCGTTTGCCGACCGAGTTACTTTATTGGGTGTTTGCCAGACTCTGCAATCCTTTTGTAAGTTGACACTTCCCCTCGCCCCGTGCTGGGGCAAGGCTGTTTGTGGGGCGAGAGCTTATGGGGTTCAAAAGTTCAAGTTTAACAACAATTAGTCTTGACATTCTGAGATAAATAAAAAAAAAGCCTGCGGAATCATTATAATTGTAAACGGGTTAACCACGAACCTAGTCAGTGTTAGATGAACACCAACTTTTCATTCCCTGTTATCGTTTTATCACACGTGCTTGCAGGGATGCTGAATGTGCGCGTATAGCACCGCACTCACCCTGAAAAAATATCTCGTTAAGGGATGAAACGTTGGTGTTCTTCACTATCACTACATAGTATAAAACTAAGTCGCTTTCTCTGTCCCTATGTCCCTATGTCCCTTTGAATGCTTAAATCTTTAAAACTACGCAACGGATTTTGATGAAGTTTTTTTTAATAGATAGAGTGATTCAAGAGGAAGGTTTATACGTATAATAAAACCGTGCGAAGCAGGGGCGGGTCGCTAGTACAACGTAAACTAGGTTCGTAGTTAATCCGCTTACAGTCATAATGAATTCGTCAAACAACGAAAGCTTTCGAAATAGTATCTTTTGTACTTTAAACTTCATCATCAAACTATATTAGTCCACTGCTGGACATAGGCCTCCCCCAATGAGCGCCATAGCGCCCACTACGCGTACTTTAAACTTACGCTTTGGAAATTAAGGGGCTCTTTTAGTCGGTGTTCAAAATCAAAGTCCCATTTGAAGTTCCACGCAAATGCTAATCATACTACACATCAGCGTTTAGAACCCCCTTACACTAGCGTTTATCCAACATAGGCGAACGCGTTGTCGCGGCGTCATATACAATAAAAAAAAAAAACGATTACCTTACGTCTGCACCGCGCTAGCGCAGCGTGCAATTAATCGCTGCGACAAATAGATGCGTTCGCCTACGCTGCGCCTTCGCCGGACAAACGCTAGTGTGAAGCGGCTTTTAGGAGTATTAGTCTCACAGCGGTTACATTCAATTCCCGATTTGGGAGCGTTAACTTTTACGGTGCTCCCCGGCCTATGTTAACAGCCTAGCTCGGTTAGACAGCCTGGCCCACTTTGCTCTTCAAATCGTATTTACGACTGAATTTTTTTCAATATACTTTAGTTCTGTTGCCACTTCTATCACAAATACACATTATCTAGACTTCTAGAGTATAATTATCTCAGTATGTTCAAGACAAATGTTAATAACGTATCTTATTAGACCTTTGCGATTCGTTTTCGGCCACATCGTCAATTAACATAACTATTTGGTGAGATTGTGGTCTTGTGTCCAATCTCACTCGTTCTAACTACGGGATATTTACAAAGATTGTTTTTAATTATCATTTTCAGGATCCCCGAAACAAATGCAGGTTTTCGGCATCATTCACAATACGCCAATAATATCCAATCGGAAATCAATAACAATCATTTCCATTTACTATTCAAAATTAAACCTTAATCCAAATAAAAAGTCAAGTTATAGAAAACATTATTATCAAATAAGAAAGAAAGCGCAACTTGATTCTCTTCATTTCAGTTTCATTCCCATGTACCAGCCTTTATCGTCCACTGCTCAACATACCATGACGTTCTACATGGGGAACTATTGCCTATTTGGAAAGCCTACTTAAAAGAGATTCTTCTGTTCCAGTAGGCTATTCTCTGTTACCATAAAATCCTGATCCTTTTCTCAGATCTCGTAATAGGCAATACAGTCCATAAACGCTATTATACCTCACCCTTTTTGCTCTGAAGCAGACCCACTCACAGTTGTTCCTCTTTCCTCCCGGGGCGCAAGTTTGCGCCTAATTTGTGTGCACAGTTAAGCTTGTTACGCCGTTTGTTTGACTGCGAATGCCCTTGTAATTTTTCATGCAAAATGAACTTTGTTTTTCGCTGGTTGTCGCTGATGATCTGAATGGATGGGTAAGGTCTTGCTTGTGAGGGGGGTGTTCGCTTGCAATGTTGTGTTATGGTTGTTAATTGTTTTTTGAGTATTTGGCAGTTAAGCTTTTATTCTTAAATTCTGTTTTTAAACTGGCTAAAATAAAAGAAGAACGACATGCCAAGTAGCAATGTTTTATTTGAATTTCGAATAAATTAATAATGCTGGACTACTCACAAAGCATGATCTAGCCCCAACCTAAGCAGAGCTTGTGTCATGGACACTAGATAATAGATTCTGGCCTTGAAAATACTTTTAGAACTATTCGTTACGAAATAAAATCCATCATGAATCAGTTTCTGTACAGAAGAGCTTTTTTAAATTATTCGCCACTAAATCAAACACTCGTTATGTAAACAGGGTTACAAAACTCCCTCATTTAATTTTGTACTGCCAGCGCCACTGCGGATACTGATGGAACTAACTCCTGAAGGTTCCCATTTACAAGAACCTCTGGAAGGTTTTGTGAAAGCGCGGGGTTAAAGTTAAGCCACGTTGCGAGTAAGTTCCGCTGCCCTTACATAGGTGGCGCTGGTAGTAGCGTTCTTGCAAAATAGCTCGAAAACCAGGAAAATTATAAAATTTTAGCAGGGACATACAAAAAAAATTGTTTGGGTTTATTAAAAACCCTCTTTGATTAAGATTTAAGTAGCTAGCTTTGGCTAAAAAATTAAAGTAACTAATTATAAATTTGATTCCGTCAATGAAATACCCATACAATCAGCCGCTAACAATACAAGCATATTTAAAATCACTTTCATCGCTTATAGCTGATAGATAAAACTGTAGATCGATGGGAGATTTCCCTAAAGATCAACGCGGGCGGGTAGTTTTATGATCAGTCATCGCTCGCTGAGTGTTCTCTACGTTTAAATACATTGGGATAATGAAAGGCTGTATTCAGTTTTAGAATCCTAGATATTTTTTGTAAACAAAGAGGTTACACCACCGTAGTTATATTGGTGAAAATGTTATACGATACTGGTAAAGTCAAAGGAAATCGCAGAAGTTCGAAAGAATTATTTACGTACCTAATTCTTCTCGTGCGTTTTCAAAACTAGCTCTTGTGCAATTATGCGTCATGCATCAGTTTGTGTTTTTATTTATTATTTAGAGGTTTTCCGCTATCGTTTTCAGTTCTTGTAAATTTTACTTTAAACGGCTTTGTTTCTATCACCGCTTACAGGTACTTTTATCCCCATAAAACTTGTGCTAAAAGCTTTTGCATTTTTTACCATCAGAATCCTTGCGCAAAGATCTCGCACCATCTGCAAATAATCAAAACTAACTACTTTAATTCCATTCAAACGTTCCGCTAAATACAATTTTTTCCAATTAAATAATATTGACACTCATAAGCAAAAAAAGTAACCCTTGACTGTGTGATCTTATGAAACCAATCGTATCACTCGAGTATTATACTCGATTCGCGATCGTGCGGGTCGAAGACTCGAGTCTCCCGAGACGGCTGCTCCGATTGAAGGGAACACAGACGCATGACCGAGTAATCAGAGAGCGGTTTTCTTTACAACAGAGCTAGCACTCAGGCTGATCAACATTACTACTACTTGTACATTCACTGTATACGCACCGATTGTGAAGTATACAAATAATGACAGAAAAGAATTATGTTAATGTAAGCTTCCAAGGATTTTTTACGGGTGCCAGTTAAATATGTAGATACGAAGCTTATCAAACTATAGTTTTTTTATATTCTATTTATCGATGGTCTTGGTGTTTACTTGGTGTGGGATTCCATTGAAAACCAGCTCGTGCGTTTTTTTTTGTTCCATAAAATGATTCGTGATACTAATCATGGAACCTTGGAAAATCTAATCCATTTATAGAAAAGTGTTAGGACTTGCATTCAGTATTACACAAATTTGCATTTTATTTCCTCGCGTCTCTCATCTATTTTCTCAGCGCCTAGTTATTTTCTCAGAAATACCCTGAATAAAACAAGAGTTTATTCCCCGGAACACATAATGGGCTGTTAATTAATGTCAGCTCGGTTTCCTGATGTCCCGGGATTTCCTGGTACAGTGCTCACGATATTTACTCATCGCGTTGAAACTCCGAGAGTGAAACAGCAGGTATTAATAGGCAATTCTTCATAAGCGGTTTACTGCTACTGCTGAAACGAATGCCCAAAACATGCATCCTCTTTATGGTATGGGTGGTCCTCTATATGGTTTATTGGGTCATAAATATCATACTTGGCGACCACCAATGTCGTAGTGTAAGTGTATACACAGAAGAATGCAGCTCCAGTAGATATCGTAGTAGACCAGGGTTGAGTTGGATTGAAAGAGGCGATTCATACGCCACGAGTCCACGACTGCGGTATATCTTCAGGTTTCTGATGAATTGTTTTGCTATTGTTTCAGGTACGTTATGGAGATTCTTCAACTCAGTCACGTTATGTAGATTGGACACCCGTAGCTATTTAATTTAAGTTGGACCGCAGAGCGATGAAACTTAAAAAGTAGATAGAGCTAGACTCCGCAAGGTCTCCACTGGCTTTGCGATCCGCACGAGTGTTGACCTTCTATAGAAATCGCCGTTTTGTGAAAGTTTTGATTGCCGAATGAGCTAGTTTCATTATGTCTAAATTTATATGCTTATATTACATGGGAATATACTGTACACACTATGTTTTAGTCAGATTAGTCATCAAACTATTCACCAAATCCAAACAACCGTAATATCAAAAATAAATAAGCATGCCTTTACTGAATGGTTCCATCATTCATCAATGGTTGTCTACATAGGTCCTTTCCACATGCCTTTTAGAGTTCCCAGTACCTAGAATCAAATCGGTTTTCCTGTGTTCTTAGAGGAGATTGCGACTCGTCAAACGTAGGTTAGGACGCCCTCCGTTAAGATGACAATAATTAGGGGAGACTATAACCCTTTGAACACCATTTTTTATATAGGCTGATTATCCTTTTTGAACTAAGTAGTTCAGGATCCTATGGACTCATTAACAGTCTGCAAAAATAAACTTGCCAACAAAAACCATTTTTATTTACTTTAATTTAAACGTGCTATTATAGCCATTAAGTTCCTATTAGCCGCAATTCGATAAACAAACCCCGACAAGCCAACAATTAGTTAATTGACTCCCGCCTGCCACATCTCATTCAATCTACTCACGCTGGTTTTCAACCTGCACACGTCAAAAAAGTAAATAAATAGTTTATCAGAGAAAACATTGATTAAAAACTACTCATCTCTTGGCAGAATGCCCGACGGTCACGTGTCTATTTTTATAAGCGCATACGCACATAGAGTTCATTCATTCGATGTTTTAAATTTAGAATTGTGCTTTATTATGGCGGCGATTAGTTGGGTGCGAGCTGTGAGCGTGGGTGGGTGTCATCTGTTTAGGATGACGTCATGATTAAGTCATGAATCAATGGATACAAATCAATCGAAATGTTGATAAAATTAAAATGTGAAACAGAGTGTAGTCGCAGGGAGTCGGTGGATGCATCACAGGGCCAAGACAACGAAACATTCGATTAACAATAACGATAGTAGAAAATTCCATAAAAAATATGACTTGTGCCATAGAAATGTCACGTCACGGGAACTGTTTCAGACGAATAGATCTATGGTAGCCAATGATGCACATACATTTTGTTGCCATCAAGCGAATCGAAAACGTACGAATTTACTTCCAAATGAATAGCAAATTGGCACTTTTGTTATGCGGTTTCCCTAAGTTGCTTGTGAAGCAATCGAACATTGCTGTCGTTTGAGCGACGACAATTATTATTGTAGAAATAGACTAGACCTACAAGGAATTCGTGGTCGTTTGTGATAGGCCTATGTATGTTAAATAGAGGAGGTATACGAGATAATGAACATTAGAAATCAAGTCCGTTCTGTAATGCTTTCGAGAAGAATTGTCCTAAGATGAGGGCTGTTAGAGGCAATCGTGAAGCTCTTCAGTGGTTACCGTTCAAAGCTTATAGGTACTCTGCTTCTTGGAAACGGTAAGCTGTTTTGAAAAAGTGTTGGACCGATTTTCTTTGTTTTGGTGTTGTTCAACGGAAATGTACGACTTTCAAACGTATGTAAAGCATCGGCTGAGCTAATTTTGAGGATATTTTTCTCACTGGTTCGTTCGAACTGTTGGCAGTGTTTTTTAATTTTTATGAACATAATAGAACAATTTTCCAAAAATTTTAACACCCATAAACACTTTCAGCGAGAAAAGCCACAAAATGGACAAAGTTTCCGGATTGCCGGCTTTCCAAAATGCTTATTATTCAAAAAGTACTTTTTTTGTGAAAACAACTTGTCGTAACAACAATGCATTTGTAATTTGGAAGGTTCTCGTGTTCCCGGCGATGTGACAAGGATGAATTTGAAGAAAGTGCGACTTGCGAGGTCGATGCGAACATTTTTTGAGTTATTTCTGAGCCATTTGCGAAACAGAAGTGTAATAACTTTGGAGTGGTTTCTCTGATACGCCTCGTCAGAACGACTTTGTATTTTTCTTTTATATTTTCCTAAAAACTGAAGCATACTTTTCGTAATTACTTGATTTAGTATCTTGTCCGTAGGCGGTTGTTATTGAACGTACCTACAACAGTATTATATACTGTTAACTTTGCCATGCACATTTTATTATGTTGTCGATGATGATAACACGCTGTTGGCTTACAGCTCCTATTTGTAGCCCTCATTTAATAAATAAGTTCATGTTATAAGGCGGCCCATGTGGATGAAGCCCGCCGCTTCCGTCCGCTTGCGGCGCAGGAGGTTGCAGGTTCGATTCTCGTCTTGTTTATTTAGTACGATCAGCAAATATTTGTTTCCGCAGTTCTAGATTTTTACTAAGTCTAATAAAAAATATCTACCTATGTTGGCAATGTATTTTAAGTAAGTATATCAGTCATCTAGAACCCATAACGCAAGCTCTGCTTATCTTGGGGCTAGATAATGCTGTGTGGATAGTCCAGCATTACTAATTTATTTATTTATTCAGGAAAAGCAAACGGCTACAAAATATATAGTTGTAAATAACTAGATTACTAAGATAAACCTAGATAATAATGCAGCCCACAACGCAATTCACAGATTGCTATATGAGGTAGTGGTATTAGCACAAGTCATGTAAATAAATAAATAAACATTATCTATGAGAGTTAAAACAACAAAGTACCGGCAACAAACTCTTTGTTTGGTCACTGTAAGCAACCCCGTGCACCTGTCAGGCACCGTTTCCGTTACCCAATACGTCCATTACAGCAAACCTTTGGAGCACAGCGCAACCGCAATGCGATAAAGTGCCTTCATTTCATCATCATAAGCAGCTGGATTCTACCCACTGAAACTGTAATTGAATGCCTATTACTAGACCTCTTTTGCGACATAGAAAAAGTGTGTAAAAGAATCGCGCCGGAATGCATGCATCTAGGACAATTCTATCAATATCTCCGTCCATATAGAATTTTAAATTATAAATCTAAACTTTTTGGCTTATTACTGGACTATTTAGCCTACATAAAATTCACTTAGGTAAGTACACATATTATACCTACCGAGTTATTATGACAATAAATTAAAATGTAACAAACAGCACCGCAAACACTATGTAGAGATTCTTTAATCTCTTCGTGGCGATTCTTTGACAATACCTTTTTCATAGAGAACTTATTGGTATTTTTTAATGGACAACTTTCTTCTTCTTCACTTCTCCATCTCTCAGCAGCTCGGCTTGCTTAGAACTGCGGCGGTAACGGTGTAGGTTTTACGACACTGAAAGCAACGCGCGTGTAATGTCTCTGATGTTGCAGGCGTCCATAGGGTGAGGAAACCGTTTTCTATCAAGCGGGCCGCAGCTTTTTTGCCACCTTGATGGTATAAAAAATCTTCAATTCACCACTCATCCCCTGACCACGGTAGCTAGTTAAAAGGAACGCCTGAGGATGTAAATTAAGACGATAAAAACCATTTAGTGGATAAAAGGGTTAAATGAAAATCAAACATCCAGTAAAGCATTCAAGGATCTCGTTTTCCATTTTCCGCGTCCCATCACCACGAAATCGTCTCGCTGGCCGAGGGCGGCGGAATAAATCAATTAAACCAATTGTTCCGGCTTCCCGAAGTTCCCTTTGAATATCATTTCCAAGAGTTTTCAACTCGTAATAAATAAAGTTACGGTTGACGGTTATGAACGAACATTCCTGGCTAGACACGGAATTCCGCGGTTTTGAATAACAATTATGTTGCTAACTTTATCTATTTTGGACAATACGTACCATGTATTATCTTATCCGTGCCTTGGAACTAACCTTGTCTGTTAAGTAAACCGCTTGTGTGTGTGTCGGTCGAGAGGAATTAGATGTAAGTCAACGCAGGTACCACAATTTTAACGTCTCAGAGTCTCCACTACTCGGTACTAGACGTAAACAACTCTCAGCTAAACAGTTTCACATCGACAGTTGGTTGCATAGTTACCTATGCAACCAACTGCCCACTAAAGAACAGCTTTGGTCCAGCGATCACAGGGACGCAATCAGACCATTTGAGTTTTCGGGGGATAGCTAGGCTTTAGTTTCGCTTTACAAATCATCAGCACTCGTGTAATTTCTGTAAAGTTTGTCGTCGCTCGTTAGTATTTTCACTGGTCTGTCCTATTCGGGAATAAGCTATTGATCTGCTCTTTGACTTAACGTAAGTAGATAACATTTCTTTTCTGATGTTAGAACTATTTAAGCTTTGCCGATTTCTATCGCTTGCTAGAGACTTCTTTCTAGAAATTTCCAATTCATTAAGATGTACATATGACGGCTTAAGGATGGAATTCCTACGCATGCCTAGTCCATGCCCTTGTAAGTTCATTCCAGTTTTGCTCACTGATTAAAAACTAACCAACTGCTTTAAGTCAGGCGTGACTGGTAGGAATGGCGCTAGATATTTTATTTATCTTGACTCGATTTATGTGCAGAGTTCAAAGGGTTTGCCCCCTTTCTAAGACCCTGAGAGCTGCCCCGGCAGGTTGTGTTTTTATTTCACAGTACATTTATTTGCTGAAAGGCTCTCGTTCTAATTTATTGCCGACTAGTTCGCCGCAGGAAATACAAATGTTTTCTAGACAGTTTTATATCCCCTGTTCCCGATTTTTCGGAGCTTTTATTCAAATAAATATCAATACAAATATGCAGTTTGTAAACAAACCCTGTTTTAAGTCAGTCAAGTTCCATATAACTTAAAGGTGTGGATAGTGTGTTGTTTTCGACCTATTTCAGCATCGACAGCTAACTTAAGCGATTTGAAAACTGGCAAAATTTCGAATTATCAGTATGATTTCGGTTCCTCGCTGATTGGTTACATTACATACTCGTACATTCCACTTTGCCTACTTCCTACCTACTAACATGTGGATGTCTCGTATAAAAAACTGTGCGCCTTTTATTTCAATTCCAGTGATGCTGTCTACACAATCAGTGAAAGCGGCGTAACAAATGAAAAGTACAGAGCGGCTTAAAATGAGATAGTGCGCTAGGTGGCGCCGCACAGAGGCCAATCAAAGCAACTGCCTCCGGGCGGCTATTCAATTACAAATACTCTCGAGAAGCGTGTGGTACAACGCATCGTCTGATCACTACTTCCACTCTTCACTTTTCTATATTTAATCCATCTCTGGTATTGCCCATCGTCGGTAGTGTTCCCAATAAGTAAGACCAAGATACGGTCTTGTCTTGACCCCCTCTTCTGCTCTACCTATAGTTGACAATGAAAATTCATTGATTTGTTTTTATTTGGTGAATGAGGAAGAATTTTAGACGTTTTAATTTAATCAGCTAAATATTTGTCTTACTGAAAGTTTAATACATCTAAGTAGAAATACCGGATTCAGTCAATAACCACGTATCTACCGTATGTGGTTTTGTTTTTCGTATCGGTAGTTGAATGTGTGTATTTGTATGTAGACATGGTGTCAAATTCGACTTCATAAAATCAACGATAGATAACAGAACTAATACAGGGATCTCGTACAGAATCCACTTAAGTGCATTGATCTACGTGGCGTTTTTTTTAATGACGTTCCTACAATATCCTTTTGGGTTTTCAGAAAAGTCAGTTAACAAACCCTAGCTTATCCTATGTAATTATTTTTTTTTGCGTTTTGTAAGAAAACTTTTAGAGCATTGAATGGCAGTTAAACATTTATGTAAACACCTTGTTTCTACTTTTACCTGTCCTGAAGTGTTGTTTTCCGTGATTAAGGCAACAAGACAAAAAAATGTCCCAAGTGGAATGACCATTTCTCATACCTTACGCCGAGTTCGATATAAAATGCTCTATCAAGGCTCATCGCGGAGCTAGGCTAGGGTAGGTAAATTGGGTCGCGTCAGATAATCCCTCTTCTGACCTTTCTTTTGCATTTCTTCAAATGTTTGCTTCTTTTATTGGCGGAGATTTATTTCTATTTTATAATTCTTTTGGGAGTTTGAATCCTCTTTTGATATGTACATATATAGTTTAGTGCTGGCAAATTAGTTTGTTTTTGGCGACAGCAAAATTGACACCAGAGTTTATACTTGTTCATTTAAACAGGAAACTGGTTTTTAAATCATGCAAAACGATCTGCGTTTCATTTCCACAGTTGAATCGAATGTGGTTCAATCCTCACTAGCTATGTGAAGAAGTGGTTAGGGTCCGCGTGAAGTAGAAGATTGCGGGTTCGATTACCGCAATAATTATGTTTCGTTATTTGTAAAAGAACTAGCAGCTGTGTGCCTTCTTACTCATAAGACAAGGTCTTGTTGGGGCAAGATGACGATGTGTGAAATGTCCAACATTATTCAATCATCATCCGCACCACAACTTCATCCACTGCTGGGCTCCAAACTCTTATGCCACTCCCTAAGACCCTGCCCTCCTTACATCCAGTTTTGCCCTACCGTCTGCCCATCAAGCCTCTAGATATCCGACGTTACATTATTTGTTATTTAATGTAACAACGCCCTTTGATGAAAACCCACCCTAAATATCGGAGGCTCGACATTGAGGCATCGTGTTTATCGGTTATTGATACGGGCTGGCGCATAAAAACAAATTGTTTTGTGTATGTGACGCCCGCGGCGAGTCGTTGCTTTTTACTGTTTCTCACTTCCCCAGTTCTGCACACGACCGGCCCGGTTCGCTTTTGTCATTCAAATGTTCTAATTCAGAATGGATGTGTTGATTGAATTTTGGTCTCATGGATTCGTGTGGGATTAATGACTCGAGTTGTTATCTAATTTGGTTGACCGCTAACGTAGTACTCTACATTCTTCAAATCACTTCACTACGTTGTTTAGTATCACCTCAATACTAGAAAGCCCGTTTAGCGATTTAAGCCTGTTTCACTCTTATGTCTGAGTTATTAATATAATTATCATCTCAGCCAAAAATCGTTTCCTGCTGGATGGTTAAGATCACAACAAAGACCTGCCCAGCGCTGGTCGCATCCAGAGGTATCCATCCACCGTCTGTTTTTTGTACATGTTATACCAAAGTGGTATTGCCCTGTCATAAAAGAAAGCAAATAAACGTATGACACTCATAGACCGGAGGCAAAAAATAAAAATACCCGCAAAATGTGAAGCACGTATCGTTCAGATAAGAAATCGTAAAGCGACACGCGCCGGTGCGTCGCGGGCACGAGCAAGGCTGTTTTATTGCGCCTCCTGGCGTAAATATTGTCAGTCGCAGGCTTCTGCATAAACGACTAATTCTAAAATTATTTATTTATGATGATGTAGGAGGCCCAGTACTAAGCAAGTGGAAAATGAACCTGCCACCTGAAAGCTTGTTTAAAGGTGAACCGATTTTGAAGATTATTATTTATTAATTGCAAAGCTATTAAGGTGGTCCATTTAAATTTGATCAAGATCTGACTTAATGTTTTCGAGATTACGTTCATATTCGACTACATTCATGGTTTTCTCATTCTTGTTAGAATTGGAGGTCAGTTTATAGTTTAAAACATTTCAAACTATTGTTTTGTTCAAACCGGAAATGTAGTCAATGTAACGATACGGTTAATTGATGGGCAGGTTCAGCACCTGTGTATGGGAAGAGAACCAACATCTCTATTATTCAAGAAGAGATCTCTTTTAACTAGTTGTAAGTGAGTTTGGATTCAGCAAAGTCAAAACCTTGAGGCGTATTCGCGGGCGGAATAATAAATCGTTTATCTTGTACCGCATTAGGTCGATCTCTTTATTCTCCTACTAGCAGCGCCTCGCGGTTTCAGCCGCGTAATTCCCGTTCCCGTGGGAATTCGGGGATAAAACATGTGCTATTCCAGACTACAATCCATCTCTGTGCCAAATTTCATCCATATCCGTTCTGTAGTTCATCCATCCATACTTACAAACTTTCGCGTTTATAGTATTAGTAGGATAAGTCTCTGGCTGGCTGCGCCACGTAAAAGACAGGGTAACGGTTAAATTGAAAACACGAAATTATAACAATCGAACTCATTTCTTTTAACACATATCGTCGACAAAATCTGTCTTAACTTCTAACCTCCGTCAAATCAACAAATTGATACATTTTCGTTGAAACATGTCCATTTAGATTTAATATAAAATTATAATATAAATTGCATGCTAAGGTCATAGTGAGACATGAGCACATTATTAATATTTATAAACCACCTTAATACATTATTTGACGTAAGTAAATATTTTTGAATCTCTTGTCAAATACTTTTCACTGGCTTGGGCTATATCGGCCGCACAGCCTCTTTCTACAAAGTCGGGAATTATTGCGAAATGGAAAAGTAAAGAGGCAGAGCATTGTCAGCTTAACTTGATAAATCGCTTCCAAGATTGTTCTAACTTACAGAAGGCTACATGTTTCTTGCCACTAAATTAAAATGAAATTTTCCACGCTTAATTCCTGTAAGAGGCGAATTGATCCCATCTTTCAGGCTCTTGGAAATGTTAATTAAAGAGAGCAGACTTTGCGTTTCCTTTCAAATTAATTTTAGCTGGTCAACAATGGTTTCAAGTTTGTGGATGTAAAATAATTAGGACCTGCACCAATTAAGAGTTATTTGGAATAATATTAGTAAACCTACTCGTATTTCGTACACAAGTTTTTGATAGATTCTTTGACGATCGTTGACAGGTCGAAGGTTGGATTCCCGTTTTGGGTCAAAAATATTTTTACTATCTTCTGATATCTGTTTCGCGTGAATAGATAGATGAAACACCCGGATGATGTTTCTTATAAGTAATAATATATCTATCTGTGTATGATGTTAATTATAGTAAACTGCGATGTTAATTTATCAAGTCAATTAAATACTCGGTAATCTAGAGTTTTCGTAAAAGCATCAAATTATCGTTTACAATAACTACTGAGGCCTGCAAGACCCGCTAATACAAAGAAATTCACTTTCTCTTGTTCATCAGATAACCCCCTTTGTAGTCCAGTAATTAAATATATAAAAGAAACGCTAATTAGCTGGTTATCAGGTTGCTTTTTTAATTAGCCGCCGTTGACGTTTTTTTGATGTTTTTTTAGAACGGTGTAAGGGTAGAGACAGGGAATATTTGAGAGGAATTTAAGATGGAACTTTAAGCCTTTCTCTTTTTCTAATTCTGTATAAAAGGTTACTCTGCTCCGCTATTGGCAAAAAACGTATACCTACATACGTTACACAATATGCTTTTGTTAATTAATAAAATTTAGTACCTCATATATTATAGTTATAGTTTTGAAAGTTAAAGTGTAAAAAGAGGATAATTCTATTAACTTGTCAATTTAGAACATTTCATGATACATATCGCAGTCCATGCTATGTAGTCTATTTTGTCTATGGCCCAGCCGTAGACACATCTCGAACCAATCAGCGGGTCCTGCCAAAATCAATTCGCAAAGCTCGTCCTAGTTGTAATGAGCAAAGCAAACCGAGGCAGAACATTAATTTCGACCAGTCCGAAGCACTTTGAAAGGCAAGCATCCCTCTAACTCCGCGCCGGTTAATTTGCCTCAGCTTGCAAATTGGCTGCCATCGTTCACGATTCGGCCCTGGCTGCACGTCCTTATTGAAAGCAGCCAATAACTGAACTCATATTTCAGACAAACCAATCAAGCAAAGCGAAAGCATTCAAACACTAATATTAAGGAAAGAGTAACTCTGTCTGTTGCTACCACTAAACGGCTGAACTGATATAAATGGCAAAATCTCGGAATATACCTCAAGGAAACATAGCATATGCTTTTCGTCCCATAAATCAATTACCATGAGATAGAAATAGCCTCGAAACATTTCCATAGAAACAACCGTGCGTAGCCGCTCACATATGAGTATTTACTACCATAAAAGAGACAGTAATTCTGTCTGTCAGTTACCTATTCACGCTTGCTCTGCTGAACGGATCATAATTGAAGGATACAATAATTTAGCAGGTTGGTTAACAGTATCCCAGAGCACAAAGACTACTTTGTTTACAGGAAGAGACCGTGCGAAGCTACGGGCTGGTGCTAGTAATCCCTAAAGAATATATGTATTTAGAAAGAACTCTTCGCTTTTCTCACTTACTCTCGCACCATTGCGTACAATGTCAATTCCATGCACTCAAGCCAGCGGCTTTGTGCCGATACGACCTCTCCAACTTGGTTTTCCTCCTCAAAGGAACAACTTCACGTCTACGCTTGAACACCTTTTTATACATGAAACTTCGATGGAAAAACTCCCGTTCGATCGGTTTCACTTTATGTTTTCGATGTCATGCACACTCTCGTGCGAGGTATGAATTTATTTATACTTAGCGTGTCATGGTTCATCGTTAAAATGTAGTTCATGATTGTAATGACACGGCAGATAGTGCTGTTTTGACCTAAAGAATCAATCCTCTAATTAAATAAAAGCTACCTGAAGGGAAAAATGTATAGTTGGAAAAGCCTAAAGTTTATTTTAGTTAAAACTTTTGTTATCTATCGCCGCGCCCGTTCCCCTATCGTTATCCAACATCAGGTGAAATTATGGCCAAACCGGGTTTTCCAGGAATACAAAGAACTATTATTACGATATTTGCTTAAATACAACTTGCTACTCGTTCTACCTACCTATAACGTATGTATTATTAACATACGTATACCGTTACGTTCTACGTACCTACCATATCATAATTATTTGAACTAACTCCTGTATAAGTTTTATCCAATAGAGTGATATGATACTCCAATGAATAATATTGTAGTTATATAATAGTTATTTATTCGTATTCATTATTACTAGTCAAATCTGGGAAGTAAGTAAACATTTTCACTCATTGTTAAATTAAATTTTACTAACGAATTAGAAATTTTATAATTCGGAAAATGAATATAATGAAATATATAAAGTCGATTAAAATTAATACATGATAACTATGTGCATAATGAAGCAAATACATGTAATCATTTCTTTCAAAAATTCGTTTAAAAGTAAAAATTACAACCCAACAAGGCAGCATTTCAAAATTAAATTTAATAAATTCGTATTATCCTGCGCTTGTTTAGTCAAAGATTCCTTTACCTACGTCACGATATTGAAGCTACGTAGCCCAGTGCTACGAGCGGTCTACGGCGTAGCAGTATCTACGAGCGACTCGGTCGTGTAGCGCGTTCTACGCCGCCCGCCCCGCCGCGCCGTCCGCTTCGCTACACTTTCTACGCCGACAACTAACGGCGTACAGCAAAAAATCACTAAAAATAACAAATGACACTGGAGAACCCATAACATTATCTAGATCCATACTAGGCAAAAAGTGACTGAATAAAACACCATGTCTATATGTCTCTACTTTCCCTTTTATAATCTGAATCTAGAGAAAACTTTATCTACTTTAATCCTTTCAGCAAGTTTTTTAATTAAACGCGAACATGAAACTATATTTGTTCATGAAATGCAATTTTCTCGGGAAACTATTGTGCTTAATTGAAAGGACCAAGATCCGTATTTTTCAGGGCAGTTTGTGAAGGAATTTTCCCGGTTTTCAGCAGTATTGTACGGTGAATTCGCTCGGTTGAACGTTTGGTCGGGATTGCTTTGAGCGAACTGTATTCCCTTCATTTTTGTGCGGCCCTTATGATTTGTCGATTTTATGAGGAATCCAATTAAAAATACATAACGGATATCCACGAATCTACGAAAGTCCACCGCGTTTTGCAAAACAGGGCATAGAGCTTTGGTCAGTAAGTAATTGATTAGCAATACAAATACTTTAAAGAGTACGAATATTAATTTTACGATATCAAAAGTAAAACTGCGTGATTAAAAAAAAAATCAAATTATGTCTCATCTTTAGGGCGATACTGAACGCGACACAGTTTTATACCTTTAGCATTAGTATCGTTGCATTATGTTAGTTTTTAAATAATGTATGATACTCATAAACAATTTTCCATTATGACGAGCAATAGGCTGCATACTTTCACCGTCATTGAAGAAAGTGAAACTTGTGGATAGTCAGCGACCGGGTATGTGAGATGTAGGTGGAAACGTAGTGAAAAAAGTCTGTCTATTGTGGAAACTAAGTCCTATCTCTACAATGTTGGTAACATTGTGAAGATGTGAGATAATGGTGGAAGGTCAGAGTCCTGGCGTGTTCTTCTCCGGCGCCAACGGCACCGGGTATCGGCTGTCGCTGCGCGGAGTCAGGACCTTGAGGAGCTTCCTCCAAGACCACGGAGCTGAATGCGTCAGGCAGTTTATGCAGGTCAGCCTCATCTTATATGCAAACAATAACATTTTATTTTATAGTTATATTTATTGTAGTTATATGAAGGAGATATCCGAAGCGACAAGGCCGCAAAAAATACAATCCGTCGGTCGATATTCCACAATGTCGAACTAAAAAATTTGCTCAACCTTCATAAAAAGCACGGCCAGAGAGTGGAACGAGCTTCCTACGTGTTTTCCCGCTAGAGTACGATCTCGGAGTCTTCAAATCACGAGTGAATAAGTTCCTTCTGGGAAAGCGTGCTCCATCTTAGGCCACATCTTCACTTACCTGAGATAGTGGCCAAACGCTCGACCATTTCCAATAAAAAATAGTAAATGCCTATTATAAGCTTTCTGTGTAAATTTTAAGTTGATGGCAATCCGAATTAAATAAAAAAAAAGTACCTAATCAATAATTTTATTTCTTTAGACTTACAAAATAAGCACTTAGCCACCCGTTATACTTTTGTCTTATGTCGTGTCTGTATTCTACAGGGTGATTGGAAGGTGGGTGCAAAGCTGGTGGGCGAAGGTAGTGTGGACTATTTGGAACCATTTAAGCCATATTTGTCTAAGACGAAGTCTGACTGTTTCTTTTTTATCAATTTTTTATTGGTGGCAAGGAAAATACCCGAAATTTTACAGTTAGTTGCCAGTTTAAAAGGCCAATGATTTTTTTTTGTTTAATTTAAGTAAAACTAATGTGTAAGCAATCTAACAAAACATGTTCTTAGGTATCTGAGTCATCGGCTTTTTTTTTACAGACATTTAAAACTTACAAAAATTTTCAGCGATTTCCGAAAACCTTTTTTAATGTTATTTAAAAAAAAAAACGGTTGATGTTTGTTTTGTTCAAACCAGCAACATTGTATGTTTGATTTCAATTTACTTATCTGATAATAAGATAATAAGTTCGGCCCTAAGTATAAGATTGAGTCAAGAAATTCGTACAATTCCTAAACATGACGTACGTACTTTAAGAATCTTTTGAACAATTCCATTTATTTATTTATATATTGCCAACTAGCTGCGCCCCGCAGCGTCGCCCGCGGGGAAATTTATTTATTTGTCAAATATCATATTTTTATACATAATATGCTATTCCCGACGAAGACAAATCCAAAAACACAAAAATCATAAAAATCGGTCCAGCCGTTCTCGAGTTATAAGTGTTGTAACAAACACGACTTTCTTTTATATATATAGATATGCATGTACATTTGTAAGTTGCTCCAGACCAAATAGGTAAACTTAATTACATACATACTGTTGTGTACTGGAATTTTGATTGACATATGTAATTACTTTTGAAACTAATTACGTGTCAATCAGTTGGATGAATAATCAATTTATTGGTAAGAATGTTAAACGTCAGTCAATCAATTTTATAAGCATAATAATTAAAAATTTATTTAATAAAGCAAAATAGTTTTATTGCAATAATTATTCTTAGTACATAAATATATGACGAACTACCCTCTTTTTAATTCAGCATCATTTTTTGTTAGTTAATTTTAGTACGTGTTAGTTAGCCCTATATCTTTAATTTTTTTGTGTTTTCTCATGTAAGTGAATTTATTCTTAGTGAGAAATAAAACATTCTTAAACCTGAAAATATGAGATGTATTGATACGAATGCAGTAGAACAGAAATATAGACATTGACCATTAATCTTGTCAGTAGTAACACGTCTTATTTTTGTTTCAGGTATGTTTTTGAAATATTCAAAAAGGTATAACGTCAGAGGTCCCTTTAAGTACTCAGAAGGATGATGAAAACTCATGGACGTGGAGGGACTACTGGAGGGTGAGATGTATTTTCTGTTTAATTTCTTCAACTTGTGAACAAACAAATTAACTGAAGAGAAAATCAATAAACGCAAATGTTATTTGATAATATAGTAGGTATCATACAAAATAAGCAAGTCTAATCTTATGACTATTAATGACAATATTATCTGGTTGTACCCATGTTTTTGTTAAATGCAAATAGCAAGAGACGGCGCAAAATCGCACTTGAGACATCTCAAACTTATGAAAAAGCCGTAACCATAGGCGTGGTTAATAAATAAAGACTCACCGATCGCTGCTTACTTATCTGGCTGTTGAATTTACAATCACATTCGCAGAAATCGTAAAGTCCGCAGTTGTTTTGGGAATATTATGATAAAAATTGATAGTTTCGATGGTTGACGCATTTGAATTTTAAGGATTTGACCTTTTCTAAGTAACCTACTATTATTATAGCATACACACACAAGACACATACACTAGTAAACTAACCTTTCTAACTCATATCTTACCCATTACACGATATTGATACTGTACTGTGAGGGATGAAGAACTTCTTCTAACCCCATAAGTACTAGTTAGCATACACAAGACTACTTAAATAAAAGTCAAGAAGCCTATCAGTTGTCAACGGAAGCTCCCATACGGTGGTACTTACTCCGCCACGGCAGATGGGCGGCAGCCGCGCGCCGGCCGGTCGTCTCGCGATCGCTCCTTTACCACTTGTAAACCTTACCAACTCTTATCATAACTATTACACGATATTGATAGTGTGTACTATGAGGGATGACTTGTGAAACCGTGTTGTGGATCAGACGTGAATAGAACTGACAAGTGTTGGAAAGCCAAAGGGAATAGTGGTAGTGGTGATAAGTGCGCACGTAGTTTTACTTCGATTTTATGCGATATCTTCTAAACTTATGTCTTCAAAGCCATATTTGAAGTATTTTTATATTTGGTTTATGAAGGTTATGTGTTAGGTTGTGCTCTCTTCATATTCTTGGTATTATTTGAATCTTCGTTATCCATAATGAATGAATAAATGAATGAATGAATAGATGATTGGCTCTTGGGTAAATAAATATACGGTATTCCGCATCTACATACAATTTTTCCTTAAATTATTTCGGTCATTTGGAGAGTAGTAATCTGAATATCACATGATAGCTTATGCGTTATTGATAATAAAAATAAACGGTTCTCAGATGAATTAGAGAAAACCGCTACATTTGCGAGATGAAATTGTGCGCAAGGAACATTCTATTCTAGTCTAGTCCCTGAAACTAAAATCGAAAGCACCCAATTCCTCACTCATAAAACGTCTCTCACATAATTCAGTGAATACCTGAAGTGCGTAGCTGCCGATCGGCTCTGACTAATAGTTAATGCGGTCGTCGTAAACGTGAGGTTAATGCTTTACAGGAGTTTTACAGCAGCTTTACAGTAGCTCGGAGGTTACAGTCCGTACCACGCGCTCTTTTTACCGGCGACCTTAGCAGTTTGCAGGCGCTTGATATTGCCAAAATTTGTTTACGGATAAACCTAAAAGTAGTAGTTTATTATTTGCATTGCCGTAGTCACGTACTGTGGCAGTGGGCCAGCCATATTTCGCGAAGAACCGACCACCGTTGGGGTAAACGTAAACGTGTTCTTGAGTGGAGACCGCGACTTGGCAAACGTAGTGTAGGACGCCCTCCGGCTAGATGGGATGACGATCTGCGAAAGACTGCTGGCAGATGCTGGATGCGTCAAGCTGAATACAGGGCGCTATGGCGCTCATTAGGGGAGGCCTATGTCCAGCAGTGGACTAATGTAGGCTGATGATGATGATGAAGATGAGTCACGTACTGTCTTGTACTGTGACACCTTTGCAGTTTCAACGTGTTTGATATGGCCTAATATTGCTTTTTATGACTATTCCCTTTCGGCTGAAACGAAAAGTTTGAAAGAAGCGGGGACTACGTTTCGTACTTAGTTTGTTTGTTACCCCAAAAGTTCTTTATTAGAAGATATCTAGGGACTCTTATTTCAAGCTTGATGCTTGAATTTTCACCCGGCGCGCGTGGAGGGGCAGGTTTTATTTTGGGAGCGTTTCTTTGTTTTTGCGTTTATTACTTCGAAGTATCAAACAATTGAAGCATTTATGATAGATGATGTAAATGTTGAATTGTAATTTTGAATTAAACCTATATTCGGACGAACAAAACCATTTTGAAAGAATGTTGGACTTCAACATTTATAGTATTCTTCTCATTAAATCGAGAACAATTAGCCCGACACTTGTTAGACAGAGGCTGAATAAATCTCTGTTGGTAGTCAGGTAAAAACAATAAATGATCTATGGAATTTTCACTAGGAACCAACAGACCCTGAATTAAATAAATAAAAAAATAAAATAAAAAATAAATAAATAATAATAATAATAATTAAAGCAAATGAGTCCACTTTCGGTTTTCTGTAAGGATCGAGAGTGTTTCAACACTCCTATTAGCTCTCTGATCACGCTCTCTCGCTTTCATATGGTAATCGTCAATGGACCTTTAGAGCCAGGCGAAAAATTCCCTTTGGGGATGGTTTTTATTGTTTAGTATTTTCCAATTATTTTACCAAAAAAATTCTTCAAAAAGAATTTTATTTCACAATTTTGTATTACCCACATTATGATCTGAATATAAAATTATATCTAAGTAATTACATTTTTTTAAGACTAATAAAGTAGATTGCGTGTCTTGAGTGGATAACTAGGTCAATTGGCACTACTGAAATATTAATTGATTCCAACTCAACGCTTCCATACCTGTCAGTATAATTGCCTACATTTACATTTAAAAAGTATCTGTTAAAATCTCAAGGTTTTGTAAATAGTAGAATGAAAATCTCATCTAACTCCAATATATTACAATAATATCGATCTTATTTGCTTAACACTTATTAATGAACTATCTAAAGACAAAAAGCTACTTCGTATCCTCCTTTACTGTTATAATGAATTTCTTCGTCCAAGAGCCCGGAACTTAAATGTTTACAGAAAGTCGCAGCTTTCCTACAAACTAGAAGTTACTTTATAAATCCCAACATCGCCACTGCGGATCACCCCACTGAAGCTTAGTAAAAGTGCTTCTAACTTCAAGTTTCTGTTCCCTCGCCCAACTTAAATTAAATTTAGAATAGAGAACTCATTTTTCTCTGAATAGTGTTACTTCGCTAATGATGCGGAAAATGGCGTCTGCTCATCAAAATGGCGACTGAACATCGTGTTAGGTTCCTTTGATGGTTATAACTCAGTGTAGTGAATTAAAATACTAAAGATTCTGTAGTTTTCTGGTTCACTTTCAAGTTCAAAATTAGTAGGGAAAATCTTACATACAAATTAAACATCATACTTTTCTAGCGACCTGATTTATGTTTAGCCTTTATAATAACTAGTAACAGTTACTATAAATAAAAAGATTTCAGGAAAACAAATTCAACCTCGTATCACTAGTTGTTGTGATTTTTAAAACAAAATATCCCTAATCGCATAACCCGATTCGGGATCACCTAACGACGTGGGGGTTGTTATAAAAGTATTTGAGGCTTACAGCGGCTCCGACTTGTTTTGCTGCGCTTATAGATAGTATCAATGCTTTACATAATAGTGTTGTTTATTTGTACCGATTTTAAACCGAACGGCATAAACCGAACCCTTTTTCGTTCATCCGTATGTCAAAGGTTTTTTACCTATAGAGACAGTCACTTTGCCACATCGAAACTGATCAAATCCCACATTATCGGCGTGCTTTGTGTTTTTGCTTAATAAATGTTTACTTTTACTTATAAGCCAGTCATACAATTTTGTATAAATTTATTACCTTCGTAAGCGATCGACTCACGCGTCTTACATATCATTTCATTACTCATTTGACTCAAGCATAATTTCATCAGTAATTTCAGTTTATGTATCAATTGAATGCCTGTAAGTTTGTTGTTATGGGTAGAAAAAACGAAAATGACATCACATCCTCATACATTGCATAAATTACTGAAGTTGCAGGAATGAAAAAATTAATGTGCGCATTTGATGACAATGTGACGTATTTTATCCTGTACCCTAGCTAGACAAAAAATATGTGTCTGACCTACAGGCGTACGACCGTATCAGTGTTATTTTATGTGATAAAATGGGATAAGAAAAATCTAATGAATCTACATGCGGAAACATTCGGTATCGCTTATAGAACTGAAGCCGATAATAAGACTAATTTGAGCTAATTTTCATTCAATGGATTATATATATTCATTCGAACGAGTCTCGAGCCTGATAAACCCAACAAGGGAGCAATTAGAGGAATATTAGTTCGTTCGCGTATCCGGCTGCAATAACTGGTTTTTATCTAGATAGGGTTGCCAAACTAACAAGTATCTCCGAATTTATTGCAGAAAGACTTTTTTGTCATTTAAAGGTTCGTTCTACCAATGCCTTTTGAAATATCGTTACCATACTTATTTTGTTTTGATTAATTTAACGAATGGACAACCAAGAAGCACACCGATGAAAGTCCAATGCTCCGAGGAATCAATAGATTACGAAATGAAATGATGATAAATCCGGCCGCTATAAGATAGGTCCATCTGGCGGGTCGCATTCTAAAAGGTCGCTGAAATCAACCTGTAATATTATATATCACGGCTTATCATGTTTTTAATTTGGTCACCAACGCCTCAGTACAAAAAGCCATTAACATGTTTAAAGTCTGTAATTAAGAAATTACTGTCTTCCGGTGTTTAGTTGTAAGTCTGGCAACCCTGTCCAAACTCACGTAGAGCCAAACTTCCCGATCGCGTGACAAGAGACGCTAATTTCCCAACCGGAAGTATGTTCTCAGAATGCTATTTTCTAATGTTGCCAGCTAAAAGCTGTGATTACCCCACGTTTTCTTTATCGTTGCAGTTGCGTTTATCTGGTTTGTTATGGTTTCAAGTATTTGTATTACCGTATAGTAGATTCAATGTTAAATATGCTACAACTTATTTAAAAAAATCGTCGCATTTCAAATAAAAATATTTAAGGATGCATTCCTTCGGAATTTTAAAGAGAGAAAATTACAAATAAATTTTAACATCTAAATAAAGTTTAAGTAAATAAGCTTGAATAGCAAAGTTTTTACTTTCTATCTCAGTGTGTACTTGTTGTTTACTGAGATCTGTTGAAACTTAGTGCAAAAAAAAGAAATTTTATACACGTTAAAATAAAAATACTAAAATTATAAATGCGAAAGTTTGGATATATGCATGTTTGATACCTCACCCGCGTGAAAGTTGATGAAAAGTCTAGCCTTTTTTTCTATTCCAGGCCTCGAACTACGTCTATTCGAAATTTCAACCCCATCCGTTAAGTAGTTTTGACGTGACAAAAATCCATCCTACTTTCGCAACTTTACAAGTGTGATAAGTGTGATACCAACTCACATATGTTCAATGCTGAACTTTAAAAATCAAGAAGGAATATGTGAATAAATTGAAATGCAGGAAATCTTTCGCCATATTCGCCATGCTTGGCAACCGGGTTGGTCACAAATACCGAATACGTCAAGCTTCCATCAGAGGGAATGCCCTTTGCTTGGGGGGTTAAAAGGCCAGTGTAATGAGTCCGTGCTTCGTGTAACCAGATAGTGCACTAGTGAGGGTCTGGCTTTTAATTGTAGTCGTTGTCGCTTTTAAAAGCTTTGGTTAGTCGAGTGAGAAACTCGTGAAAGCTCTCGTCTGTAATTTGATCTCTGCTAGGTACGAGCTCTGGAAGTACTTAGATGGTTCGTTGCGCCCACTCAACTAAGAAAGTTATTTTCATGTAGACAACTAGTTGTAAAATAATGAAGGAGAAATGAATTGTCCGCAGAGGTAACTAGTTACCTGGATGGAATTTTAGTTCTATGTAACCAACTGTTTGGTAGCTGTCTTGGTGAAACATTTCACAACATTCTCTTCTGGGTTGTGGGGACATTTTCCAGTTTTTTATTTGTCTAACGTGGATTTAATGTTTATAGTACTTAAATAAGTTAAAGCCATACAGCTTAACACACTATGGCAAATAAGTTAGCAAATCACTAGTGATACCTGTCAAATAGCCTTAAAGCGGTCAGTGAACCCGCGGGTACCTGAGAGGGGCTGTAATTGGCTCGTTCGCGCTTCAAAACACAACAAAACAATTTCAACTTTAACAAAAAGGGTCAGGAATTGTTTTTGAAGTCAAAGGTATGAGGTGTCGCCAACTGAATAAAATGGAAAAAGCTTTGGCAAACTCGAAGTTACGAGGACGTCATTTAGGGTTAATCTTACAGTGATACTCTTAATTATTTAGACGATGACTCGAATCATGATATTGTATATTGACAGCAAAAATGTAATGGGTAATCATTTACTTGTCAGGTTTCACGTGAATTCATCTACAAAGCAATCGCGTTTGTACTTGATAGTCTTCTTATTGCAAATAATCAAGTCAGGGCTTATTTTGGCATCTTAGGGCTCCCACACAAAACTGCGATTTGGTGCGATTTGGTGCGATGCGATGCGATGTGATGCGATGTCACACGAACTTGATTTGCGAATTTCTGCGATGCGAATTTGTGCGGCGAACCGTTTTGTAGGGTAACCATACCTTCAAGTTTAGTCAGCCGTATTGGACGTGTTTTTAGGAAGCGTAAGATGGATCCCAAAAACATAATTGTACCGATTTAAGCAAAAATGATCCAACCCACACAAACCTCATTTCGAGATAATCGATATTAAAGTTTGTGGCGGTATTTCTCTAGCTTTGTAATACAAAATGTTGTTATTTTAATTTAATTTAATGCTATGTAAACTCAACTTTTTTGCTATAAATAATATAAAGAATAAATTGTAATAGTAGATAATTGGGAAAACTTGCGCCTGGATCATTATTTCAAAATTAATTTTGTATGGAAAGAGCTATGTAGGGTGCAAAAATTAAAATGCAAAAATGAGTAATCATTTTTGTGTTTTAAAAGACAAAACAAACAAAATTGGCCCTACTTTTCGTCCAAATCAGAATAAGGTTCATCACATAAACCATCTACATCGTCTAATTATTGCAGCTTCCCTTCGGTTTCTTAAATTAATCAATGCAATCATCTGGTATCTAATAGTAAATCTGCTGGCCCTGTACTTATTTTATTTTATTTATTTATTTTTCGTTAAAGTACGAAATACACAGAAGCCGGAGGCGAAGGCGTGCAAGTTGTATTCTATGGAATCCTATGAAAGCCTACGCACACACCGCAGGCCGTGGCGAACGCGGTGGCATGGCATAGGAAAAACCGGCACGCCTTCGCCTCCGCCACGCCTCCGGCTTCTGTGTGTTTTGAAGTTTATGGTTTATTTCGTTTACGTACTTAGATGGAATAGCAATTTCAAATATTAACTTGTCAAAGCTTAACTTGTTTTATATCATCATCATCATAATCAACCTATATTAGTCCACTGCTGGACATAGGCCTCCCTTAATGAGCGCCATAGCTCCCTGTCTTCAGCTTGACGCATCCAGCATCTGCCAGCAGTCTTTCGCAGATCGTCATCCCACCTGGCCGGAGGGCGTCCTATACTACGTTTGCCAAGTCTCGGTCTCCACTCAAGAACACGTTTACCCCAACGGTTGTCGGTTCTTCGCGAGATATAGCCAGCCCACTGCCACCACTTCAGCTTGCTAATTATTTGAGCTATGTCGATAACTTTGGTTCTCTTTCGGATGTATTCTTTACGAATCCTATCCTTCAGAGAAACTCCGAGCATAGCTCTTTCTATAGCTTTCTGAGCTCTTTGAACTGATGGACCAGCTTAATATTATAGTTTGAATCATTGTAGCAAAATAGAACGGTTATAATTATGTTAGGGTAACCAAAGCAACACAAAAATGATTCAAGTGGCATGAAACACTTATACATTTTAAAAAATGGTCTTCGACATGACAGTTGTGGGTTGGGTCATATGGATTTTCCACATTTGTGAACATAGAGGTGCGAGTCTTTGATATGTTAAAATATACCTTATACTGATTGATTACATAGGTTAAAAAAACTCGAAATTGACTAGGTTGTGGGTTGGATCATTTTTGCATAAATCGGTCCAATTGCACTGCTGTTATTGTTAAATAGATATAAAAGAAAAAGAAGATTCTGGATTCATCCATTTAATAGGATTATGAACTCTTAAGGGAACTATTTTACTGAGAACTGAAGTAGTTTTTTTTTTTTACAACACAAAGTAGGCGGCTCAGGCGCCGCGCATCTTTCGCTAAAGTTGTCTCAGAGCGGACTAAAAGGGGGGTCACCAAGTATGACGTAATATGACAGGAATGCGCGATGCAAATGAGATCGGACGTTATCGTGCGAGCTCGCAGATATTTGCGATGCGATGCGAGCTCGCAGTTTTGTGTTTGAGCCCTTAGATCGAAATGTGTCTGTGGTGATTATATGACCTTAGTTTATGTAAATTTAAGTAATATCCCAAACATCTGATTCTCTCGCTTGAGCAAGATGATGATATGTGAAGTCTATAATTTTGTACGAAGTAGTTTTTTTTCTGTCTGGTAAAATAATGAGGTTCCAGATCTGCCACTAATCGCACCATAATCTCGAGAAAAACTCAATTCCGAATAAATAATCAGTGAACCGTCGAATTTGATGACAGACAAGCTTCAAGCCCCAATCTTCTTTGACATATATTTTTAGATATGGTCTTCCTCTTTCGAAATGGGATCTATTTTATCAGTAAAGGTCCATCAAGCTCCTTTGCAAAAAGGTTCGGTCATTACAGATGGATAAATTACGTAAAAATCGCTTTCATGATTCTGCACAAAAGAAATGAATGAAATACCTATTACCTTAACGAGATGACGCGTTTATTTAAATATTTTGGTATGTAGGCATTCTCTATTGAAATACTATTTTTAGTAAGTACGGTCTGAAAATAACGATATTTTTATACGGCAAATACAACAGAAACGGTAAAGCAAAACCTAAAAAACTCGCCAACGAGTCACGCCTCGATTCATCGGTATTTTATCTTCGCCAAGCAGACCCATGCTCCAATAGCTGCGGCCAATAGTTCCTCTCACGTGTCATGTCCGTGATATATCGCCGATCTATCACTCTCAATCACTCACTGAGAAAAATGACTCTCGTCCTTCATTATATTTAAACATGAAGAATTATAACTAATCAAGACAACTGAATTATTATCATGTGCATTTTAAAATGTTGTTCAGCCTGGTTCGATTTACGTGACATCAGATTTATATATGATGATAAACTTGGTTGGCTATCATGATTGCTCATCATTAGAACGTGAAGTTACATACTAATGAGGTATCAGAACTAGCATGACGTTTTATCGTGAAAGTCATATTATTCTGTTGTTTTCCTGATTAAGTGACTAGCACTACATTTCTTAAGTTTATAACTTGCATGAGTAGTGATGATCATTAAATTACCAAGGCTGCGCATGATTAATTGTCAAGACTGTATTGACTAAAGACTAAGAATCGAAATTCATCACGTTACAAAATCAAGAATTCCTTCTAACTTTAGGTGTAGGGTTAACAGGAGAATCACTATAAACAGTTAGGAAAGCTTAATAGTATATTACGCTGTCATGATAAACTTTCGTGCTGTCATGACAAACTTCCGTGCTGTCATGAAAAACTTTCGTGCCGTCATGACAAACTTTCGTGCTGTCATGACAAACTATCGTGCTGTCATGACAAACTTTCGTGCTGTCATGACAAACTTTCGTGCTGTCATGACAAAAATTCGTGCTGTCATACCAAACTTACATGTTGGAAATGGAAAATCAAGAATAACTAGGTACTTATTGTATTTGTTGGGTATCGATCGGGATCTGGTTAGTTCCTATAAAAATTAACTAGATGTCGCTAGTAAAAGTGGACGAAGGCTAGATCGCGCTGACGAGAACGCACGGGTGTCGGCTATAAGGTGGCAGTGATTTTTGTTAAACTGAGCTCCTCTCGGTAGAGAGTATTATGTATGTTCCTTGCTGAGCTCGGTTGGTTGGTTGTACTGTTGTACGGTTGGATAGTTCTACCGCGCTTCGAACTTCGTACTTTATTGATGAAGTACCTTTGCCAAGTTCAAAGCGCCGTTTTATTTGGATTCCAACATTTTGGTCCCACGTATACTAATAATATATTAGTAAAGCATACAGATTAGACATGAGGGATCGAAAAGTTTCAAGATAAAAGAGGTCGCACCTTATCCTTACAATACTAACAACAATTAGGGTAGGTCAGTTTCACAAATATTATTAGGAAATTTCTACTAATTAACATGATGTCCACAACAACATGACATTCAAATAATGATATATTAATATGACTTCAACAATTTCTATCATTCCCCTCATGATTTCTCATCATTACTGTTAGGAATATTCAGAGTTCTTCACGACAAAATGTTATAACGCGTAATGACAACAAAAGAGTATGCAGCACTCTGTGTCATTCCCATCATGATGGAAACTCATTTCTAGTAATGATTATTATGCACGAGCAGAGAGTTAGTCACGACGTTTTGTTATGACGTGTAACGATAAGACAAGAGTTTACAGCACTTTGTATTGTCGTGCTATTGTAATGATGTTCCTTGGTGACCAGTTTATTGATAAATTGTTAGGATTTACGCACAAATTTTTAGTAAGAACTCTTGGTCCGTTTTTGTTGGGAATACGGATAAAATTGCTGGAATTCCTTTAAAATTATTCGTAATCACGAAAGTTATTTTTCTCAGTGCTCTTACGTCGACAAACGTTATCTTTACTTGAAAGAAAGCTAAACGGTCATAAAGGTTTGATCAGTTTAGGACTGAGATTTTACTAGTACCACGGACTAGTACAGTCGCTTTTCACTGTTTTCTGAATATAATTCTGAAAGGAAATGTTCGCTCCCGCAGTAAATTAAAACACTTGCGAGTGCATGTATGTTCATTGTTAAGTGATATTCGGTTGAACTCAGCGAACGATTGCTTAGAACGAAATGTTTGAGGCAGAGTTCAAGAACATTAAACCACCGCGAAAGACACTGACATTCTGTATGTTGCATGAGCAACGAGACCTCGTTTGTATCTCTCTGGTGTGTGATAACTAGACATACACTTATACATACACTGTTTCATACACTTCCCGTCAGTAACCCTTGCTTGGAACACCTCTCGTCAGAGTAGTTAATAATTGAGATGAATGCCTGCCTTGTGTGTTTACATTATTCATATAACTTCATCACTCACCGTGTCTCGTAAGGTGTTGTCGTCTTAACGTGTAATGCCTGATACAGGGTAAAGGTTTTGAGGAAGCTTTAAACGTTGGTAAAATTATATCCATTGAAAATGTACATAAGTAAACTAAATACTTAGCTAAAGCGCCTAACAAAAGGTAAATTATTCAGGTCGGGATCTCGCCACGTTTTTTGCCCTTCCAATCTGGCACTGTTTACGGTTATTGCTGGCTATATATTTGTTGGGCAGAGATGATTTTCCGTGGCCCGTCGGCTCAAGATTTAACTTTCAATGTTTCAATGGTTTCAAATCTTTGTTGCAGAAAAAACAATATTTTGTATTTTCTGTTTGTTCAAATTAAATATATCAAAATTCTATCTTATATCTTTGCTTCTAATAGTTTTGTTTAATATTTTGTTTTGTTATCCGTAAATGAACTGAAACTTTTCACTTCGTTCTCACTCTACAATCTATATAGACTAGATACATAAACTCATGAACCGTTCAATTTCAGCCAACCCTTATACAATTTGAACAGGTAATAGCAGAAACAAACCCACTTATAACAAAACTCTGTTTAAATTCGTTTGAAATCCGCCCTCAAAGCAAACTATTTCCAACATTTCCGAATTTAACCGACTTCATTATGCATTGTCTGTCAGTTGGAGCAAGCAGCCCGTGTGGCAAGTTTACCCGGAACTCACGATAGTATGATGTGATGTGAACTAATAGTGAATTCATAACGTTGAAATTTAACAAATAAGTTATTCCGTAAAAAGACTTTTAGTGACTTGAACGACGACGTAACTATTGAATGTTAAAAAGACTGGTGTGGTGAAAAACTAACCCTCGGTCTCTCACAGCTTGCTCGTAAACCAGGCCAATTACTGTGTACGGCCCCAACGGGACACGGTTTGACGACCCTCGGCCCGCGTCCGAAATCTAAGGAATCGAAGGTTAAAATAAAACTACATAGATCTGCTAAAGCAAAGCAAATTTCGAATTATCAAAGCGCGCATCTGCCGCACGTGTACTAATAAATATATGAAGATATTAGTCTTCTACTGACATAGGCCTCTCTTAAAGAGTACGACACGGCCTTTTATCAGCTTGCCGCATCGGTGCTTCGTGACATATGGCCGTCTGTCTGTCTGGGCCGGGAATAAAACATAGGCTACTTTTTATAAATTTTCACACGCCTGAAGCCGCGGGGCGCAACTAGTGAATACTTAAATGGGCAGGTGTTCACAAATCTTTTGAAAAAGGAGGGTAAAATGTTTCGCAGAAATATTCTCGGCGAGAAAAGGGTTTTATGTATTTAATTTTCGAGCGCAGTAACTGTCCCATATACCTCTTTAAAACTACTATGTACCAACTTCTGTAAAATTGAAGTACCTACAAAAGTTTAAATAGTCAAATTCTTGCAAGATTTCGTACTCTCGCAAGTAGTGAAATAAAACCTTTGCAATAGAAAACCCGATATCAATCGATCTACAGGACTATCTAGTTAGACAATTATTATAAGGTATAAATGTCTCTTATCTTTTGTGATTTAAATTTAAACCTTCTGTAAACCTGTAACAAAATTTAAGAAAACTATAGGATGAACCAATATTCATCCTACATGGAACTGCCAAAGCAGTAAATAAATATTTTCTACAGTGGTAGGAAACATATTTAACCCATAGTGTACCAGAGATCAGTTCAAGTGTTTACGATACGATTAATAATTTATTCTAAAAACATGGAAAAATGAAAAACAAAACAGAAAAGACTAATGTTAATCTCCAGGAGACGGACAGTAGATGTCGTCAGTGAAGTTGGTGTGAAAATGTTAGGATCGTGAAGTTTGTCTCAGACAGATAGGTCAGGTCAGTTGGTGATCAGTGAAGTTAAGATGGTGAAGTGGTGAGTGCCGCGCTGCGCTGGCCGCGGCATGGTCGCGCGCGATGCGCGGAGGCGCGTGCGCGTGGCTGGGCACGCCGTGCGCGCGCAAGAACGGCGCCGTCTGCAGCTGCCGTGTCCATACTGCTCTGCTACAGGTTGGTCTCTAACATCAGTCTATCTGTGAAGTAATGATAGTGAGTGTCGCGTTGCGGCGGCGCGTGCGCGTGGCTGGGCACGCCGTGCGCGCGCAGGAACGGCGCCGTCTGCAGCTGCCGTGTCCATACCGCTCTGCTACAGGTTGGTCTCTAACATCACTCTATCATACCTGGCAATAGACCTCCTCTGCTCGACATAGCCCTGTCCTAAAAAGGCCTAATCTGCACTGTCTGCAGCTTTCGTGTACATCTAGGCTCTGCTACAGGTTGATACTGGTTTTTATCAACAGTCTATCCGTCATACCTAGCAATAGACATCATAGACCTCTCTTAAAATCCTACAGTGGCCAAAAACTGCACTGTCACAGCTATCGTGTCCATTCGGCTCTGCTATAGGTTGGTTTCTATTGGGTATCATCCATAATTTTACGATCTGAATTTGTTATGCTTTTGTTAGTTTTCATTCATTTTTAATTTTGGGCCACAGGATACGAGCTTACAGTACATTAAATTGCGATGTGAAGTCGCATCGTAAAAATCTACGAGTCTAATTGATGAGAATCTAATCTGAATCTTACTGATCGCAGTTTTTTGTACAAGCCCTAAACTCATTTTTATAAGAACACTCGAATATATCCTTGTCTACATATCCAGTCCAGCCAGCCTTGCATGAGCGTGCAGACCTTGCATCGATGTAATTACTAGATACCGCCGCTGTGTCCTAATGAAATTCCTTTGGCATGCCTAATTTGATCTGGTTTCGAAGGCTAGCTTAAGCCAGTTAATCTTGCGTTGATCCAGGTACTCACATGCATCTACGTAAGGTAACATAAGAATATCCTGGGACTTTCTGTGATTTATTTGTGTACTCTCACTACACTTACCTTTCATTCTGGTAACAATAAAAAGCCCCTAACTTACAGATATGAAGTTGCTCTTGGTGGCCACCAAACTCTTTTCGTATCTCTTCCTAAAATATACAAAATGAAACTACTGCAGATTCATTTAAAAAAAAGCTTATGATAGGTTAGTATGGTATAGGATAGGCAAACTGAACGTGTGAATTTTGGAAATTCCTTTGTTTAACGTAATTATACAATAAAATAAGTGATGGCGATAGTGTACCTCCTGTATGCGCCTTAACTGGTGGTCCGTTTGCTTATTCCAGCTGTTGGGGAAGTATGAAAACTATTCTGGTTTCATTCATTCATTTTCCAAGTATCTATGTTGTATCCAATTATTATATAACTGACATATATTATTTGTGCGACCCTTTGCGTGTCCCCAATATGTGGTGAAACTACAAGGACAAAATGCGAAGACTATTCCCATTTCATCTGTCCAAAGCGATGTCCCGTTGCGCTCCAATATATTGTATTGACAGGCTATTGTACTACGCCTTTATCTGTTCGTTTGTTGTGCACAAACGTGCCACAACAATGAGAGATAAAATAAAACCTGCCATTTAGAAACCTTGATCAATTTCAGGCTGATTGGGATACGATGTGTCATTAAATACAGGATAACTAGGTACCGGTAAGATAAGGTAATTTTGTAGATATGGCCACAAATTCATTTGAAGAGCCACAATTCAATTCTACACTATCTAATATATTTGGCAAAATGGTATTTTATGATACCTACTTAGTGAATGCAACGCTAAGTGGGTGTAATAAATACTGTGGCATACGAAATAAAATATTCAACAAGTCTATCAGCATCCAATACATCTACGGACGAGAATACTACTGAATGGCGGAATGGCCACCAGCCGAGATAATTTGTCAATCGATTACTCCCTATTACACCCATAATAAAGGACGCCGACGGTAATACCGCATCGATGCGATACTTTACGATATATTTATGTAATGCCATCATCATATTCTCTTTAGTATCATCTATCTGTCCAATGTATTAAGGCACTCAAGTTGTAAAACCATGCGCTATGACTTGAGGGTAAAATGTATCGAGTAAAGTTACCACCTGGTTTTATGGTGTTTGAAGTTATTATGTTGGGTAACTTTTAGTCAGTAGTTTAGGCAAGCGAATACGGTTTAACTGGGCATTAAATATTTTTGGATTAAATATCTCGACGATAATATCTGTTGATTTTATCGACGAGACGTATCATTTGTCCGAAATGCATTGTTATCTATTTATCTCAACTTTTACTAATAACAGCATAGTTTTGTCTCATTTATAACCTTATTCAATGTCAAAAAGAGTCGACTTTAGAGTTACAATTAGTAAACAGGTGCATAAACATTTGTGTAAAAAAGTCTATAAAATTTACTCTTAGAAGACGTTACCAAAACTCGTAAAAATATAGTTGGTAACATAGTTTCTCCTAATTATTTCGCTCGCAAAATAATTATTCATCTTTCTGGTGTAGCCACTCAGTCCTGCAAACAGCACTTGCATATCTAGCTAATGGTGCATTAATGTGGGACCGGGGAGTCCCGGGATGTCCGGGATAAGCCCGGAGAGACAAATTTGCTTATGGTAATGCGGTAAATGGAGTCTCGAAAACTGAATGAATGATAACTGAAAAGCGGGCTACGTATGGTACATTCGTACCAAAAACACGAGAAAAAGTAAAAACCTCGGACAGGGTTGGTAATGGAGTTCTTTCGACGGTATGTTGGTACCAAATAAAGTGGTTCAATGTACTTTGTTTAATACACTTTTACTTATGTACGGACCCCGTCATACTTATGATGTGAGTTTTAAAACTCGTAATTGGCACCCAACGTTCGGCACTGAAAAAAATGCGACTACTTCAAAACTAGTTTTGGCCTATTCATGAAAGTATATTTGAAATAAACTAATATGTAAATTGTTGTACACAAATGAGTACTAAAACGTTAAGGTTTTTGCTAAGACAAGAAATGAAGTCAACCCGCTCACATCCGTTTTGAATTAAAACAATAATTGTATGGCCCTCTTCTTCGCCTACTAATGAGTATGACCTAATATTTTGTCGCCTAAGAGCGAGAGAGAAACTAATCCTTCAAAAATTCCTCTCCTCACCACTCTAATCCTGAATCCCATCTGTATCCTATCCCTTCCCGTTGGATAACAGTTTTGAACTGTGTTCGCGGCTCTGCGAGCGCCTGAAAAGATTTATTAGAGCGCCGCTAACTGAAAGGAGCCAGCCTTGTGTGATAACTACGAGCAGAGCCAGAGACTCGCTTCATTCCTGCTGAATATATCTTTAGACAGAAGTTTCTAAAGCTTTTTGAATTTTACTGTCATTTGCAGTGTAGAAATTAAGCCAAAATAATAATATTAATTACGATTTAAACAGAAACAGAGAAACGAATAATTTCTAAATAAAATACTTAGCAGTAAGCAACTCTCAGTATATTTTTACCCGTCTAGGAGAATGGGGTGGAATACGTTTGTTTTTCTGTTTGTCTGACTGTGGCAACGAAGCTCCAAAACAGACAAACTGATTTTGATTCAGTTTTACAGTTCAAAAAGTCACCTAGAAAGTTCTTTAGCTATGTTTGACTGAAATATAACTTTATTTTTTGGGCTTACAAAGTAAGTACTCTCTGACAAATCAATATAATACAAATTAACAAAATCAAAATAATTTAAGAAATAAGGTGTTAATTGATTTTCTCTTCGTTTACTTCGTGTGCTCTGGAATAAGCGTAAAATCTTTGCAGTATTTCAAACGGTATGATGGTTCAAATTTCAGCCGTCGCCGGTGATTAGATTCTATGAAATCAGCTGCAGCATAACAGCTGTACTAAAAAGACACGTGTGGTGAAGATAAAGATTCCTTGTACTAAAATCCGGAGCCATCGAATCCATGCAATAAATCACGTGTCCGTTCTCGCGGACGCTATAAATTAGAAGGATATCTAGGCATACTCACATCTTCTCTTCTGTCTTGAGATAACAACCACGCGTTAGGTCGGCCTTGTTTGACATGAAAATATTTTATTTCTTACTATTAAAGCAATCAAAGATCAATCGCGCAAAAAAGTAAAAAACAATCCTGTCTGTTTTATTTTTTTATGAAATTCTTCATGCTTATATAAAAAAAGTCTTTTGATGACTGTAAACTAATGCAAATAATTTAGAGATTAGATCCTGGGTAAGGCTAGAATTTCTTCATATAGAATTCTACAAATAAAGACAGCATTTCAATATTTGAAACTGCCAAACTGAATAAAAGCTTAAACAACTATCCACCACCAGGTAATTCAAAGCAAACTTGCAAATTAACCACAAAGCTTATCCAAACAATAATCCGGCACCCGAAAGCGTTACCTTTTTAACGTTTGACGATTCAACTCAAAGCTAAAGTTGGCAAAGTAAAACCTAACCCCGGAGGTTGCATTGTGAAGCTGTCAAAAGAGTCCTGTAGGGATCAGGAAATCTGCAGATTTATGCAGATAAAGAATAACAGGCAGGCGGTATTCCACGTTAACTGGAAAAGGATTTGCTTTATATTTTCAAGAATATGCTCAAACCATAACGTTTATTTTCTCTCACTAGCTTTATACCTGTAGCTTTACAATCACTATTCTCGTATAAATAAAGCGTATTTTTTGAGTCTGATTATGTATATTTATCAATAGATTTCTTGGTAACAATCATCAATTCTCTTCTCCAAATTTCGCCTCAATATTAGTAAAATGTAACGTCAATTGTATTTGTGAATGATGCTGTCTCCTTGGGTGGTATCTTTTGAATTTCATATTAATGAAATCCATGGAATTCATATATTTTTATGACCAAGTACAGTAGGTACGCCTAGGTTATGACATGGCTTTATTTCAGTTAGACTAGTTATCGTAAAGCGTACATCTCTCTCTTAAAGTCTTTGTTTGCTAAAGTGCTAACTATGCAACACGTCTCTGCATGCAGATGACTCGGGTCCAAACCAACAGTCTAATTTAGGTGGGTCTAGTCTAGAATGTAGAATATGTAGATCAAGGGCGCAGGTTCATTTGCGGAGTTTACTCTGTGTGGCCTTAGCGCAATCAATGGACGCTTTTAGTGTAGGTTTTTGAGTTCAAGGTGCTTTGGAGTCTGTGTGGTGCGAATAGGGTAGGTCAGGGGTATGTAAGGCATATAAGACCAACCTTGGGTCCGTTAAATAAGCATCTTCTAGTCTAGATCTTTGCGATACATCGTCGGTCCTATTGTCATTTACCAGCAACAAGGAATACAAGAAATATAAAAGGTATAAATAAATTATAAAAGGTATTAAGTGTTCATATTTTGTTTCATTGTTTTTTTCTGTGTTTAAATTAAATGTTTGTTTATTTTCATAAATTGTGTTTTAAGTCTGTATTGTGTGTTAAGCAGAGAATAAAATGAATGTCTATGTCTAGGTGGTAGTTTCGGTTTACCATTAATTTCCATTGGTTTGTTTAGTATTTTGTAGAAAAAACCAGAGTAATCGTGTACACAACCGTGTGATAGCATGAAATTGTACAAAAATGTCGATGTAATCAATACGTTTCAAACTAAATCTCTCACAACTGATTCCTGATGACTTTAATATTCACGTTAATTAGTTCATACTTTCAAATTCTAAATAAATCTTCGGTCTTTAAATTTTTCATTTGATGTGCGAAATTTTATACTGTTTTAAATTTTGTCACCATTGAAGGTGTCGTACGAAATTGCAGTCTGGCGGCGTTAAGTGCCCTTTCAGATTGCATTACTGTAACTGCTATATCAAATGGAATGTTTCACATTAAAAATGTTTTTTGCATGCTGCGCAGATGATTTAATTTCATGGAATTTTTCGACTAAGGTGTAACTTCACACACAGTACAGGTATCTGTAACTAAAACTTCACAAATGGTAATTTCATAGTGTGTCGCAATTGATATTTGTTTATGAGATGGTACTTATTTTTAAGGCAACTTGATAAACGGTGATGTCATGTCTGAGAAACTTAAACTAAAACTTAAAACTTTTTATTTGTATTATTTAATGAAATCTGGAGAAATCCCATAAAGTGTCTCTGGGTGTTCCTTTCCAATCATCACACTGACGTCATATTATCTCTTGTCTACAGGAATTCGCGACACTCACAAAAGAACTGAACCAGGCCCGAGAGCAGCTGTTAGAGCGAGAGGAAGAGATCTCAGAACTCAAGGCAGAAAGAAACAACACCAGGGTAAGATACCAGCAATATTTTGCGTGAGAGACGAAAAGCTTCACCAAAATGTTGTAACTAATAGCTAGCATAGTAGAATAGAACCGAAGTAAAAGTTAACAAAACTGTTTTCAAACTTTCCAACCATCGATTTCAGTTAAACTTTGAGAAAAACGAATTGCGTAACGAACGGACTACAAATCCTTACCTTAAAACTTTTACAGAAATTCAGTAACAGATGTAGCCTTCGGCAAAACATGTTGAATAATTCATCCGTCTAGACCCGTATACACCGGATTTGCTGCCTGCAAGATCGGTTAACTGTTTGCTCTAAGCAATGAGTGTTTGTTCATGTTCTAAACTGCTTTGATATTTAACAATTCTGCCTCCAGCAAGTGGTCGTATAATAAGAGCTTAATCGTACGAGTCTTGCACGATGATAGTTACTAGATATTGAAACTCAAATCCTCTTACACCACTACAAATTCCGAGTATTCGTCATATAAACCGAAGTCTGGCGGGCAGTGCCAAAAAGCCAACCAAAGCCGGTAGCATAGTGTGTAGAAACTGTAAAGTAAAACTCCCCTTCATTCTACGGACCTCTGGCGCAATGGATGAAGGTCTACTCTACCTGCTACACAGGTTTCTGGAGTTCGATGCTCGCTTCGGGGCAAGTTCTGCGGATATTTGTTCCGGGTTTTCTGCGTGGTTTCTATGTATAATGAAGTATTCAATCCAAAAATCATCTAGCCCCAAGCTAAGCAGAATAATGTATTAAGAATATCAGCTATCTAGTTCATACAAGCTCTCCTGCGATTGGGGCTAGATGATGTGGAGTGTCCAGCAATATTAATTTACTAGGATTATGTAATATAAAAACATCGCAAGAAAATTTTACTTCGGCGGGATTTGATTCCGGGGCCCTTCCTCAGCACGGGATGCGCTACCAACTGCGCCACGCAGTCAAGTAGCCACCAAGTCGAAAATCTTTGTGACCTTCTACGGACTCTAGCGCCGTTATCTCCACCTAATAATAATTTTATTCGTAAGTTTTGGGATATTATCAAATTTCTTAAATATAAGTATATCAGTCATCTAGTACCCATACCCATGACACAAACTCTACTTAGCTTGGGGCTAGATGATGCTGTGTTGGTTGACTAGCATTATTTATTATATTTATTGTATTGTTTTCCCCAGTTACTATTAGAGCACCTAGAATGCCTGGTGTCGCGGCACGAGCGGTCGCTGCGCATGACGGTGGTGAAGCGGCAGGCGGCCGCGCAGTCCGGCGTCTCCTCCGAGGTGGAGGTGCTCAAGGCGCTCAAGAGTCTCTTCGAGCACCACAAGGCTTTAGACGAGAAGGTAATAACTAACTATACAGCTTTTTAGCATATAATACAGCTTTTTCCTCGTGTTCATTTATACATACAAATATCTAGTAAGTATAGCTATAGGGTGGATTTTTGAAACGGAACAGTAAGAGCTGGTACCATAACCATTATAGTTAGAGAAAAACTTTCCTATCCATAATTATTGGAGATTGTCTGAACTGCATACACAAATTTTGGAAAAAATGTACACTCAGCAAGAAAACATGGTATTTTTACACAAAACTTTTTTAATGACAATCGATCCATTGTTTCCATTATGGATCAAAAGACTACTGAACTGACATATGTTTGAGTCTAGAAATGTCAGAATTACGGAAAAACGATATTCCAACTCGAAATATTCTTTGTATCCAAACCATCCTATTTGTTACTGTGATCAAATTATACCGACTCAAAAATCCACCAATACTTAACTAAACGGCATCAGAGTATGGATATGCACGAGAAATTCGTATATTAAGTTGACAATCCGCTTACAAAATATTTTGTTTACTTTGAAGCACATGCTTCTGTTTTCTCGCAGTGAGTTTGACAAGTAGAGTATTTTCGTTTCGGGTGAGAGTAAATTTCTCAGGCACTCAGGATACTAGAAACTCTCTCGCTCCGCTCGTAGATTATATCCAGTATCCTGAGTTGCGCTCATGACTTAAGACGATGTTTATCTCCTTGGCTAATGGTATACTACTATAAAATGTTTAAATCCCTTTCAAAAAATTCAGTAACGTCGTTTATAGGTAATTTCACTGGAAGCTATAACGCTCACAAGGAACCGGCAAAGTTGCTGATAGTACTTCACCGGCCCCTTAAGAACAAAGCTAAAAAAAGCTATTAAATTCTATTGTAATTAGTTAAGCTGATGGCAATCCGAATTAAATAAATAAATAAATAAATAAAGCTTTACTTTTAAATATTGCAATGTTTCTAGAAAAGTATAAAATGAATCATTTCTTAAAAACGTGATTTCTGTTTCAGGTTCGGGAACGGTTACGGGTTGCGTTAGAAAGGAATACGGCGTTAGAAGAGGAATTAGCTTTAACCAAAGAAGAAGTAAGTCCTAAGCAGATTTTCTCTTCGTTTATCATTCTAACCGCTATGGTTGGAACTTAAGGTGGAATGCTCCAAGTCCAGCCCTGCCCGGGATTTGCCCTCTTTTAAATAGAGCTTTTATGTTTCAGTTACAAAACGTAAAAGCTGGCCAGGACAGCGACAAGCCAAAGGAAAACGGCCAAGTGCAAACCGGCTCGCCGGAACAAAATGGCGAACCAGTAGTTAAGGTAACCCCTCATTGTTAACCTGAAATAAGTCTTAAAACCTCTCCGAAAGTATAAGTTACATGCTCGATGCCTTTGCGTTTGATCAAGCAGAAATTGAACGGGAATTCGAGAAACGACATCGTAAATTTTGTTAGTCGCTCTCGAACTAGCGAAGTGTAGAGTCTTAGCGATATTTGATGAGATTTGTTTGTCGAGCATGTAAGTAGCGTATAGGCAGATAAAATAATAGGTTAACAGTTGAATTTTGCGAAGCACAAAAACACGAACACAAATTCCGAAACACTTTCGTCCAGATTCCGCCTAGACATAGAAAAGGGGCACAATTTCGATCACCAATCGTTTACTATAACAACGGTACCGCCGCAGAATCTTCACGTAGTTTCCTTAGATAAAATAAAGTCTGGAAAGTATCTTGAGGTGCTTTTCGAATAGATGCATTGATATATTGATAAATTTTTGTGCATCTATAGTTTCGTTGCCAAAATTTGTAATTCTGTGACGATACCATTGTAATAGTGAAGCGAATAAGGCCCCGGAGATGCGTAAAAAGGACAAACAATACGGTTATGTGTCGATTTCGACACTTCTGGTTATTTTTACACCTGTCCCTCTGCTTATGGTAAAAACCGGCCACGGACTTGACAGGTGTTATAGATATAGTTGCTTGGAGAATGGTGACTGCTATTTAGGGATGCTATGATACGACTGAGCCAATTTTGATCTATGTTGGTTATATTTATGTGGAAGCTCTAATTTATTACATGGGCAATCAAAATTGGCCCAGTTGTGCGTTAGACTTTTTAAACCTAGGATTTTAGGATTGGCTTTACTCAATCATTTATCAAATTCATAGTCTCCAAATTGTAGAAAGTTCTTGTTAAAATGATCAATTGATACAATAAGTATATCTTTGCAAATAAAGAATACAGCCTATTATACAAAGGAAAGTTAATCAGATTTTTGTATATACGGTAATTCAGTGTTTATAACTACGGCGGTAGAAATAACTGCAAAATCCTCTGAGTTGAACCCATGGTGCTTGACAGCCACTTTTCACATCTCAGAGTGAACAAGTTCCTTCCGGGAAGCGCGCTCCAACTGAGGCCACATCTTAACTTACTTAAGTGGGATGATTTCCAAACGCTCGACCATTTATCTATAAAAGAAATCATTAGAATAGAGAATAGATGAAAATCGAGTTTTGACTTCAATGAGACTTAAGAATCTTTAACACCTATTTCTAAACCCTTTTGAATTGAGTAAAGCCACATGCAAATAGTGTAGTATATTTTGTTTCTTAAATGTTTTGTTTGATGGTGGGCACAGGAGCAAAATAATGTGAGCACAGAGGTGGAAAGCAGCCGCCGAATCACAGACCTACAAAACACGGTCGCCAAACAGGTTAGCGGGCATTACCAGCTGATCGACTACGTATTGTGATTTAAAATTATTTGAATTCATATATACTTATTTAAAAGGAATATATTACCAATGTAGTGAGCAGCGCAAGCGTTTGTTTTGTACCTTTACATCAGGGGCTCAGTTCTTCTACTTATACAAAGTTACTTTTCTCTGGATACAATTTGCCACATTGCTCCACTAATACAGCATAAAGCAGTGGAGCGAGCCTGAGATCCCTAAGATCTTTCCATGTAATTATGCCTTTGGTCTGATGACGATATACCTTTATCGAGTTTTCGGTGATTACAATTTTAAGTCAAAACCTTTATTGAAATAAATAGCCTTGTCTTGAAAAAAGTCTTGTATTATTTTTGCCCTTTCACGGCAAATTTATGCTCTCAAATTGAGAATAATACACAATAATGATCAATTTCATAGATATTATTTGATCCAGAAAGTTTCACAATACGTATTTGATCAAACAGACCCTAACAACGAGGTCTGACGCCATTGCATCGTGTCGCCATCTATCTATACACACTTACATTTATGTATACTATACAAACAATCAGCCTGCTTAATTATGCCATGTACGAACATACAACTACACTGTCAGAGCTAAGCTACATTGAACCATATATACCTATATATAGAATATCGATTATATATTAAGTAGGTACTGCAACTTAAATAAAACTAAAATGTATTTAAGTATATATTTCAGTAATCTAGCACCCATAAGTTAGCCCTGCTTTCTTTGGGAATGATAGATATATACTATTTAGACATGTCCAGCATTAAGTATATGTTTATTATTATTAATATATGTTTATTAATTGTTATATAAGTCATAGCATAGACGCATGTATAAGTAATATAACGAAACATATGTAGAAAAGCATCGCATTTATATAGATCGGCAGATAAAGTATTTAAAAGCACTGTAATGGATTAATAATCATCAACTACTAACACCTAACATCGTCATATCAATCATGGTAGTTGGTGCACTAATATTAACATAAAAAATACATTCTACACTAAGATTTAAGTGCTTTAGTACTTTGTCGCTTTAAGTTTACGCGACGACTGCATTATGAGAACTTTGAAATCTTAGTGCAGACAAATGTATTGTGATTTGGGACAATAATGGTAATTAAGTATGGTACATAACACGTAGTTAGCTGTATAAGTTCGGATGAAGTTTGCTTGACAAAAACCGACAGTTTATGGCTTTTTCAACAAAAAGGAACTACCCATAACTCCGTCCACACATTCTTTTTCTTTTTTGAAAGCTCCAGGGATAATCAATTAGTTGTGCAGCAATGATTTCCAGATTCGATTTTCAAAAATTACAACTAGCCGAAGAGCATCATTGCATCCAATTCCCAAAAAGGTTAGACCATAACAATGTCTTTTGACTCAGAACTTGTTTCAAATTGCAGTCAGCGGAGCTGAGCTCGTGGCAGCGGCGCGTGGCGGAACTGAACAACAAGATGTCTGAGATGGAGGAGCGACTCGCGAAGGGGGAGAAGGAGCTGCTGAAGAAGCAGGAGGAGTGCGCCAAGCTGCAGCGGGACCTGAGGGAGAACGTCGCGCAGAAAGAAGATCAGGTCAGTTCAAACAACATGCAGTGCCTCATCATCAGCCTATATTAGTCTACTGCTGGACATAAATCAGTAAATCAATATCTTTATTTCTTTAGGTTTACAAAATAAGCACTTAGACAAGTCAAATTTAGGTAGGTACATAATTATCAAAATAATATAAGAAATAATGTGATCATTGATTTTCAGTTCGCTTCACTCTTTTGTCCACTAGTGGAAGAAGCGAAATAGAAACCACTAGCACGTGTATAACTTATGTGTCTAATATCATAGGCCTCCCCTAATGACCGCCACAGCTCCCTGTCTTCAGCTTGCCGCATCCAGCATCTGCCAGCAGTCTTTCGCAGATCGTCATCCCACTTTGCCGAAGGGCCTACTAAAATAAATATCTAAACATATCTACAGACCTACCAAGTCCTGTTCCTGTAACTAATTCTTAGGATACTTTTGTTATTTTGTTACCACCGAACCAAACGTCTTATTCTATCTTCGATACCCATATTGGTCAACAATAAAATTCAACGCGCGGGGCGTAGCTATTACATGATACGTTGTTTGCATGTTTGAAGAGGGCGACTATCCTGCTAATATTATAAACGCGAAAGTTTGTAAGGATGGATAGATATGGATGGATGTTTGTTCCTCTTTCACGCAAAAACTACTGAAAGGATCGTGACGAAATTTGGCACAGAGATAGATTATAGTGTGCGAGGCGCTGCCTGCTAGTAATAAATAATATCTTTGTGTCGAACATAGTTTATAAGCAACTAGCAACCCGCCCCGGCTTCGCACGGTTTTATTATACGTATGTAAACGAAGTGCGTGACACTTCATTTGAATTTGCCGCGTAATAACTTGAATCTATGGAGAGCTATCTGTCATTGACTGAATGACACAGCACGATAGAATATGGAGGTTAGGTTATATTACAATAAAGAATTTTCATTTTAATTTAAAGATCAAATAAGAACTGGTGAAGCAATAGCTTTAAATGTTGTTTCTCTTTTCAGGTAAGTTATTTATACATGTAATAGAATGTTTTGTAAGTGTTATCTATACATAACTGGTTTTTGTAATAAAATTCTCTTTTCAGAGCAACTCAATTTGGTTATTGTTTTACTTCAACCAATCCAAAGATAAAACACATTATAAAACAACATTTCTACAGCTAGTTTCCTGGAATAATGGAAAAATTACGATTCGAGTTCATGGTCAGAGCCGCTGAAGATGTGAAAACAAACATTATTTGTGTAACGACAATCACGGACTTAGATGGCCGGACTTTTGCGATCCCAGATAAGTTACAACCTGTAAGACTACATGAGGCAATAGCACAGACTCAAATCTTTCAGAAAGTAAAAAGTACATTACAAAAACGGCATGAAAAACGGCAGGTGTGGATATCCATGAACCCGGAGATGAAAGCGGTTTATTGTGATGAAGATGGAAATAAACAATTTATGGGATACCTATTGGAGGAAAAAACAGAACCTATAACTTCAACCACAGGGATTTCAGAAGAATCTCTAGCAAGAATCATGGAAAGCTTTGCTGAAATGAAGAAAGATTCATCAAAACCTTTTAACACGAGGAGCATAGCAGAAAAATTTGTAATAGAAAAATTCAATAGCAAGACTACTAATGTGTCCCAGTGGATGACTATCTTTGAAGCGGAATGTGCACGTATAGGAATAGAAGAAGATATGAAAAAAATTGAACTTTTTAGGTTATTTATAGAAGATTCTTGTTTAGACTGGTATAGTTCCATGCTTATTAAGCATACAATAAATTCAGAATGGGAACTGTGGAAAAAAAACTTTGATGAAACATATGCGGATAAAAGTTGGTCACCGATCAGGTATGCAATGTTATTTAAATACAGACAGGGCTCATTACTGGAGTATGCGTTAAAAAAAGAGAGACTACTATTAGAAATAAATAAGTCCATAGATAAACTCACTCTAATTAATCTGATTGCTACCGGATTACCAAATTTTATTGCAGATAAGATTGATAGGAATAGTTTAAAGGAAACTGAAGACTTATTTAATAATATAAGAAGTTTAGAACATATGGTAAACAAAAAAACATTTGATAGAAAAGTAGTACCTTCTGAAAGTAAAATTAAAGGAAAAAATATGAATCCCGTGGTTAATCCATGTAAAATTTGTGAAAAAGAGAATAAAGGTATACGTTACCACCCTGAATCCCAATGTTGGTTCAAAATTAAAAATAATGATAAGCCAAAAAAAGATCAAATAAGGAGTGTTAATAATTCTGAATTAGAGACAGAATTAAATGAAATTGATCCAAAAAACTAACAGTGCCGCCATTGATTAAAATTAAATTACTAATAAATGATACTTTGGAAATATCAGGTATTTATGATTCAGGATCTAATGTGTCCATAATAAATTCTAGGTTATTATCTTTAAAAAAAATACCTGCTTATAATAAAAATGCAGGTTTAAAAACAATTAATGGCGTAAAAAAATCAATAGGAATGGTAACTTTAAAAATCAAAATTTTTGATGTAGAGAAACAAGTTAATGTATTTGTTATAGATGAAGACAACTTTGACTATGATTTCCTACTTGGATTAGACTGTATACAACAATTTCATTTAACTCAAAATGAGAATTTAAATATAACCCAAAATATTATCAACAATAATGATAAAGACTACAAAAAAGTTAAAGATCAGCATCCTATTAACACAAATAAAATTCCTGGCAATTCAGGTAGTGACATAGGAAATAAACAAGAGATATATTATGAAAAAGAAGGTTTGGATATTACAAAGAAAAAGAAAAAAGAAATTTTGATTGATGAGTATAAAATAAACTTCAATGAAAATATAATAGTCAATAATTTTGATATTTCAGTAAATAATTTAGATCATCAAAAAAAAGATGATATTGATCGATTGATATGCAAATATAGTTCAATTTTTGCTAAAGACAAGTATGATATAGGCACTGTAAAAGGTTATGAAGCCCATATCGATTTGTTGATTGACAAATACTGTAGTAAAAGACCTTATAGGTGCTCTATTGAGGATATGAAAGAAATTGAACATCAAATATCAAAATTACTAGAAAAAAACCTAATCGAGGAGTCATATAGCCCTTTTGCCGCTCCAGTAACACTGGCATTTAAAAAAGAAGAAGGAAAGAGATCAAGGCTTTGTATAGACTTTCGTGAATTAAATAAAATTGTAGTCCCCCAATCACAACCTTTTCCGCTAATCGAGGATTTAATGGTAAAAACGAGGAAATGTAAATATTTTTCAACATTTGATGTAAACTCAGCGTTCTGGTCCATACCTCTTAAAATTGAAGATAGACAAAAAACTGCATTTGTCACTCAGGAGGCTCATTTTCAATGGACATGTTTACCTTTTGGCTTAAAAACTTCGCCCGCTATTTTCCAGAGAATATTGAGTAGTATTATAAGAAAGCATAAACTGTCAGATTTTACTGTCAATTACATAGACGATATTTTAGTATTTTCTGAAACATTTGAAAAACACATTGAGCACTTATCTTTGTTATTAGAAGCAATCTTAAAAGAAGGTTTTAAATTAAAGTTCTCGAAATGTAACTTTGCACAGGACTCTGTAAAATATCTGGGGCACATAATAAAAAACAATACTGTCACTCCATTAAAAGACAATTTGATAGCCATAAAAGAATTTCCAATTCCAAAAACACAAAAAAACATCCGACAATTTTTAGGAAAAATTAATTTCTATGGAAAATATGTGCCTAATGTTTCAATTATACTGGATCCTTTACATAATTTATTAAGAAAAGGAGAAAAATTCGTTTGGTCTGATAAATGTCAAGAATCCTTTGATACTATAAAAAAACTACTCTGCTCAAAACCTATTTTAGCTATCTTTGATCCAGACTTGCCAATTCATATTTATACAGATGCTAGCATACAAGGTATAGGTGCAATTTTAAAACAAATTCAACCCAATGGTGATGAAAAGCCTTGCGGATATTTTTCCAAAAAATTGAACGACTCCCAAAAAAAGAAAAAAGCCATATACCTTGAGTGTTTGGCAATAAAAGAGGCGGTAAAATACTGGCAACACTGGCTTATAGGTAAAACATTCACGGTTTTTTCAGATCACAAACCTTTAGAGAAAATGAATATTAAAGCCAGAACGGACGAAGAACTGGGAGATTTAACATATTATTTATCGCAGTTCAATTTTAAAATAATATACTCTCCAGGTAAATATAATATAGAGGCAGATACTTTAAGCAGAAACCCTGTGTTAGAATCGTATGAAAATAAAGATAGTAGTTTAAAAGTAGTGAATTTTGTTCGATTAGAAGATATACAACATGATCAAGATAAAAATGAAGATTTAAAACAAAATATCAATAAATTTATTTTGAAACATAATATTTATTATAAAAAGATAGGAAAACATGAAAAGATTGTACTGACTGAGGAATTCAGTAAAAATATTATAAAACGTGTACATCACTACTACTGTCACATAGGAAGACAACAAATGGAAAACAAGATAAAACCCTTTTATAAAGCTAAAAATTTATTAGATAATATAAAAAAAATTTGCGAAAACTGTGATATCTGTATAAAAAATAAATCTAGAGGAAAATACAAATTTGGACTAATGTCCCACTTAGGTCCCGCTACCTATCCGTTTGAAATAGTGTCTATAGATACCATAGGGGGATTTGGTGGTGCTCGTTCAACCAAAACATATTTACATCTTCTAGTAGATCACTACACTCGTTATGCCTATATTTTGACGTCCAAAACCCAGTGTGCGAATGATTTTATAAAACTTGTCCAAAAAGTAACACAAGATAATAAAATTGACTTGATTTTATCAGACCAATATCCAGGCATAAATTCAAAGGATTTCAAAAATTTTTTAGAAAGAGAAGATATACCTATCGTTTTTACTGCAGTAAATGCGCCGTTCTCAAATGGTCTGAATGAAAGATTAAACCAAACGTTGGTTAATAAAATTCGTTGTAAGATTAATGAAAGGAGGAATAAAATTGCTTGGACTACTATTGCTCACGAATGCACAGAAAGATATAACGAAACTGAACATAGTGTAACAGGGTTCTCCCCAAAATATTTATTGGAGGGAAAAAATGTTGATATTCTACCAGATGAACTGAAACAAAATATAACACAGAATCATCTATTACGAGACCGAAAAATTGCCTTAGAAAATAGTATAAAATCTCACAATTATAATAAACAAAGATTTGATAAAAACAGAAAACATTATGAACTAAAAGTTGGAGATTCTGTATATGTTGAAAATGGAAATCGCTTAAACCGAAAGAAACTAGATGAATTGAAAATAGGACCATACCAAATTGTAGACAAAATATCCAATTCAATTTACAAAGTAAACACGGGCCACAAAAAGTCAGAGTCGAATCTCTTCCATGTAACAAAACTTATTCCAGTAATAGAGTAAAACAGTAAAACATTGCAATTTCAAGGGGGGGAGATGTAAACGAAGTGCGTGACACTTCATTTGAATTTGCCGCGTAATAACTTGAATCTATGGAGAGCTATCTGTCATTGACTGAATGACACAGCACGATAGAATATGGAGGTTAGGTTATATTACAATAAAGAATTTTCATTTTAATTTAAAGATCAAATAAGAACTGGTGAAGCAATAGCTTTAAATGTTGTTTCTCTTTTCAGGTAAGTTATTTATACATGTAATAGAATGTTTTGTAAGTGTTATCTATACATAACTGGTTTTTGTAATAAAATTCTCTTTTCAGAGCAACTCAATTTGGTTATTGTTTTACTTCAACCAATCCAAAGATAAAACACATTATACGTATAAACCTTCCTCTTGAATCACTCATCTATTAAAAAAACAGCAGCAAAATCCGTTAATAAAATAAGGACAGAAAAAGCGATTTTGTTTTATACTATGTAGTGATGCGTTGTTTGTGTGTTTGAAGAGGGTGACTTATAAATGATATATTTAAACCTAACCAGGGCTTGATACCGGTACCAATAATACCGTTACTTCTACGGTAGTAACGGAACTTTCATTTCGTTAAATTCGAGTATCGATACTTTTGAAGTACCGCTACTTTGCCTGAAAGTATTAACGACCGGTCGAACCGGTATTTATAAATACCGGTATTCCAAGCCCTGAGCCTAACATAGTTCAACAAGCAATGTTTAATGCAGGAGGAGAGGATCACGACTCTGGAGAAGCGGTACCTGAACGCGCAGCGCGAGTCCACCTCGCTGCACGACCTCAACGAGAAGCTGGAGCAGGAGTTGCAGCACAAGCAGGCTCAGCTCAAGGTGAACACCACACTCTCACTCTTATCTCATTGTAACACGGCTTCTTATTGTACTCAAACAACAGGCTTATAGCCAACGCAAAGCAACAGAAAACATTGTTTAAAACTACCTATATGTAACTAAAGCCAAGGATACACTTGGGAACATTTTGTCCCGCAACATGACGCGCAAAACTTAACGTTGCATATTGTCCCGCAACATGCCCCGCAACATTGTACGAGACGCGGGGTATGTTGCTTGCTCCCGCCTCGAGAGCGAGCGCACGTTCAATGTTCCGTGACATTCACTTCGGCATGTTCTACGTAGTTTTTGAGCAACATGTTGTTCCATTTGCCCCGTGTATACTTGGCTTAATGCATTATTTATATAAGAATTGTAATGTAATAGAATCCGAATGGATAATATATAACAATTATCATTATAATGTAAAAGAATTCTTGCTGGCTAAGCTAGACGATTTATAAAACCCTTGTAAGGAAACAAAAACCGTACGCTGGCTAATTAAGGAAACATGCCATAACAATTTCATGTTATTTACATAAACGATCAGCGAACTTTAAATTTCACGCACTATTACTAATCAGACTTTAAATTTCACGCACTATTACTAATCATAACTTTGAGTGTTTACACGGGAGTTTTTACAGAACGAGTTTTTACACGGGAAATCTGTGGATCCGGCATACTAAAAGATCGATGGACGCCCTACAAATCCAATACAATAATATATTTAGGATGATGCTGCGACTGCCCCGTTTCTGCAGTGCGTCGGGAATGTTTGCGCAGTACCACACTGATGGCTTTCATGCCATAGTGCGCAAGAAAACTGCATCCCTGATGCGCAGAATACGGGATAGTCGCAACAGCATCCTGGGGACTGTGGCAGAGGGGCTATCATCTCCGCTCTGGAGGTACTTTGTGGTGAGGGTGATCAATGAAGGAAAATACTTCCTGCATTGATTATCCTCAGCCCAGCTGGTTCCTGCTACAGTGTCTTAATATATCTATTTCTATTTTTATTTTATGTGTGTTTTTACTCTAATTTTATTTTATTTTTGTTCGTAAGCATATGGACTCATCTGAAATAAAAACTTTTTATTTTATTTATTATTTATAAATTTACTGGTCAGATCCTAATCAAATTCATATGGATGCGGTCCCATACAAATGGATCAGTTTTCAAATAAAAAATAGTATCACACATAAAAATACAGTACACTCCGCGTTCTTAAGAACGCAGCTTTCCGTGTTTTGCTAACTACCCTCATAGTCTCCATAGTAACAAGACAGAGGACAATGTGTTATCGATTGCTCCGCGTCTTTAGGATCTCAGCCATTCGGTTTTGTGCTAACTACCCTCATAGCCATAGTAACAAGATAGAGTCATTCAGCTTCGCCTCACTCCACAGCTGCAAGAGGAGAAAACATCAGCCATAGAAGAGAAACTGGAGCTTTCCTCGCAGAAGTTAGCGCAGATGTCTTCGCTGCCCGAGATGGAGGAACAGCTTAAAGCGAGGATGGAGGCTCTCAGTCAGGTAAACTTTATACTGCAAACCTACTGGATATATATAAACTTAATACTTGTATCAGTCAGGTAAACTTAATACATGTAATACTTATGTCGATTCGGTCGACGCAAAGCTAAACGAATCACTCGTAATGTCGCTGCTCTTTTAAATAGGCTAGATGCCTAAAAAAGCGAATTAGTTCGTCAGTTAGATTTTCGAAAAATATTGGCAATATATTTCTTCTTTTGTCAATCAGACAGAAAATGACCTGAATAAAGCGCAATAAAGATGAGGGGCTAGTGACGTCACGACCTGGGACATTTTATAGAAAGACGTGACGTCAGGAGCCCCCCATTTCTCAACTGTAATGCGTTTTGGTAAGCTTCTGTTTGATTGACGAAAGAAAAAATACGTATCCAATACTTTTCGTAATTCTAACTTGAGGACTAAATAGATATTTTTCTTACCCAATCATCTACCCTATTGAACTTGAAGACAGATAACGTTTTAGTGATCTCAAATTAGATTTGTTTTTGTGCCAATCGAATACACACCAATAAGCAACTTAAAGACAATAGTCTTAACGAATAATAAGATTTTAAAAAAATACCCTGGCTATCGCGGATTTCTTACTTTCTCGTGATACTTAGTAGCAAGAAGGTAAAAATAAAATAAGACCAATGCAACAGAATCGTAGAAAGTGAAACTTGCCTGAGCTAAAAGATTTATGAAAAGTGTGAATAGTTTTTGTGTTCATGATCGTGCTTACTGCTTATCACTTCCATGTAAAATTGTTAACCCATAACATTACTTTCCCTAATGCATTATTCAACCTGTCAGATATCCGGTCTACAGTATATAAGTTCAACTTAGTTTGGGGCTAGTTTTCCGGTTGTGAAATATCCCTCACTAATGGTTTGTTAAATATCCATTGTAAGACGTAAATCTTGAACTTTATTAGGAACTATGTTATACATATCTATCGTCTATCTGAATCGGCAATTCATCATCATCACCAACCTATATAAGTTCACTGCTGGACATAAGCCTCCCCAATGATCGCCAACTGACTGTATCATTTAGACTGAATTGGCAATTACGCTGTACCATGCGTGCTGTGAAAATTTTCAGAGTCAAAAGAGTCAGATATCAAATAATAATATTCAATCAATAGATAAAATTATGCCTCCTCTCTATTTATATTTCTGTTCTCCTATTATTGATCTGTCTGTTCATCTTTCGAAAACTTACAGGGTCTATGACGAGGTTGTGTTTTGTGATTTCTCTTAGCTTTAATTCTCTATGTATAAATCAATAAGTGCCCATATTTCCACACCGATATAAAGAGTCTTAAACAACAGTTCCACCCCCAGGCTCAAGAGCGCCACGGGTCCGCAGAAGACCGCATCCAGCGGCTGGAGGCCAGCGTGGAGGAGAAGAACGCGGAGCTCATGAGACTGAACCAGCGGCTGCGGATGAACGAGGAGCACAACACGCGCCTCTCTGCCACCGTCGACAAACTGCTCTCCGAGTCCAACGACAGGTGAGTCTTATTGCAACCGGATAGAGTCCACAGAAGACCGCATCCAGCGGCTGGAGGCCAGCGGGTCTAGTTTTGGAAATACGATTATCCTAGCTAGTAGGCTGCAGGGTTTCTCTGGGTCTAAATAGGCTAGATAACTTAAACAAATTTGAACAATATTGTTGCAATTTTGAAAAATATTGGACACGTATTTTTTCTTTTGTCCGCCAAACAGAAAATGACCAAGATAAAGCGCATTACAGTTGAGAAGTGGGGGCTCGTGACGTCACGCCCTGAGACATTTTAAAGAAAGACGTGACGAAATAGAATCATATATTTCTTACCCAGTTATCTACCCTTTATACTGCACGAAGAGTCCTCTGCTGCAGCACAAATACGATGTTAATATTGCAGTACTCCCCCACAACAGTATACCATAAGATATAATACCGTGGAAGAAGATGAAGTAAACTAATCTAGAAATATCTACGTCTGTAAAATTACACTCTTTTCACTGCATATGTTGCAGAACTAGAGCTCTAACATAGCTTATTTATGTGCGGGTACTATTGAAGTTTACTATTAGAGAGAATTGCCAAAAACAAATCCTATTTGAAATCGGTTATAATTATATATTACACATTATCAAAGTTTTCTTCCTTTATTTCTACATTAGGCCATTATAGAATTGACGAATTAAATTTGAAATTCATCATCATCCGCAGCCTGGCTTCACCCACTGCTGGGTATAGGCCTCAAAATTTGATATTGGTAGGTAATCACTATCACTACATAGTATAAAACAAAGTCGCTTTCTCTGTCCCTATGTCATTATGTCCCTTTGAACGCTTAAATCTTTAAAACTACGCAACGGATTTTGATGCGGTTTTCTTTAATAGATAGAGTGATTCAAGAGGAAGGTTTATACGTATAAAAAACCGTGCGAAGCCGGGGCGGGTCGCTAGTATAGTATAAAAACAAAGTCGCTTTTTCTCTGTCCCTATGTCCCTTTGAATGCTTAAATCTTTAAAACTACGCAACGGATTTTGATGCAGTTTTTTTAATAGATAGAGTGATGCAAGAGGAAGGTTTATAAGTATAATAAAACCGTGCGAAGCCGGGGCGGGTCGCTAATAATTAATAAATATAATTATCTTTGTACTAAATACTTTTATCTTTTTCCCAGATTACAAGTCCACTTGAAGGAGCGAATGCACGCGCTGGATGAGAAGAACGCTTTGACCCAAGAGCTGGAGAAGACGAGGAAGTACGCTGACGAGCTGCTGCTGGAGAAGCAGGAGATCCTGAAGGAACTCGCCAAGTGGAGGATGGAGACTGAACAGGTGCTATACCAGCACACTCATACTTGCTATAAATGCGGAAGTTTAGATGTACTTCTAAAAAAAACTACCATAAACATAACATAACCATAAAAAACTACGAATTGTTTTCATATGTCTAATCTATGTACTTACTTCTTAAGGCGCAAACAGCAACTAAAGTGGCGCCCCCCCTTATTTTATGATTTAATTCCGTTAAATAACGGAATTTTCAAAATTCACACGTACAGTTTGTTAAACCTATCAGCTATTTTTTAATGCATCTCTCGTAGTTTTATTTTGTTTTTCTATGTGTGACAGTTTGGCACTTTGGTTTCATTTTGTAGGAAAAGTGTTCTCAAACATTTGCTTACCATGCAAAAAGTGAAGCATTATTGTTTGTCGACCATAGAAAAACTGATCATATACATAAAATATGAAACATACCGCATTCGAGAAGAAAGTATCGATATCGAGGAAGCTATCGACTCATTAAACTTAGGGATCCTTCTACTATAAATAGCAACTGACACCCATTTTTTGTATTCCAGTTAAAACGTCAGATGTTGGAACAGGAGATAGCGTTCAACATCCAACAAACCGACGCGTTAACACGTTCGCTGTCACCCGGCGCGCCGCAACCTCCACCGTCTCAGCTGTTCCAAGCCAAGGTAATACTGCAATATATCTGAAAAGGCAGATATTAGAACAACCAAGATAGAGGAATTTACTGAACAAGCGACTAATGTGTTAGCAATGGCCCTCAGACAAAAATGTCTTCCGCAACTATTGTTTCTACGAGGGCATGTTTTCTTTGTTAATTGACAAAAATAATATAAATAATTCTGACTTTGAAATTACTGAACATGCATGGGCTCCGTTGTTTATTAGATTTAGACCTTAAGCCTGGTGTTTACCCAAAGATAAATGGACAAATAGGCAGCTTCATCAACGTATCAAAACTTGTGTCAAAAAAGTCCAAACAACAGTAAACAATTTAACGATCTGTTAATGAACTCGGGTCTTAATCATTTCACTTGTGATCACTTATACAATAGGTACAGTTTTTATAAGTCTCAACAAATAGACTAGTGAGTTTTAAGATTAGGACATCCTGTTTAACCTGCGAACAATAATGACATTTAGGAAAACGTCATATCTTTTTAAAAATAAATAATGATTTATTGCCTTTTAAGAATAGTAAATTTAGCATTTTGCTGTAATATTCTAAAATGAAGACAGCGCTGCGTTTAAATTTACTCATCTCGGGTGTTTATTCACGGAGAGGTTAAAGGTGTCTGCTACCACGCTCAGATTGGACTCGAATTTAGCGAGACAACATGCGAGTTGAAGAAATGCTCAATCCCATTGTATGAGTGAGTTGGCTATATGAATCTCTGTGTTATTTCAGCTGGACGGTTCGTGGGAGAAGCTACAACAAGCGCACGTGCTCGCCAACGTGCAGCAACAGTTCGACGTCTCCAGCGACGCGGAGGTCAGTGCATCTCCTCTCTCACTCCCTCCACAACTACCAACACTGTGGAGTGCAGCTAATGCTGACTCTTTTTAACTTGTGCATCAAACCTACACAACTATTTAATATAAGCTATGTAGGGAAATGGTCTGCGGCCGTTGCGTTGTTTTTAAATCAAATGACCGACTATAAATCATATAGAGCGTAGATTGGTAATGATGATTCTTTTTCTAACTTGTGCATCAAAACTACACAATGTCTGATATATGCCCCTGTAGGGGAATGCTTCGCGGCCGTTGGGTTGTTTTTAAATCAAATGACTGACTATAAGTCATATAGAGTGTAGATTGGAACGACCGATATGCTTCTATGTGTTTAACAAACTTATTGTTTCATATTAGATTCAATGTGGAGTAGTTTTGGGTGAAGGGAGCTTTAGCTGAAAATTCAAATTAGTTTTCGTACAATATGAGAAATTAAACGATGCAACGATATTGACGCTAAAAGTTAAAATATGTCGCGTTTAGTATCGCCATCAGAGGGAAAAAATTAGACGCCTTCCATGAAAGTATCTAGCCTAGGCTATAATATACGTACGTAAATAATATAAAAAAAACGATTTACTGAATTGAATAAAAAAACAATTTATGAAAATATCTAAGTAGCCTTGTCTATAACTAATGAATATTATTATAGTAAATATTATTATAGTAACTCTGTGTAGTCAAATACAGAAATTAATATTTGAAAAACTTTCATAGCATATAGCATTTTTTTGGGGCTTTTTTCGCTGGTAATGTTGGTTCTTGTACTAGCTCCTCTATCTTTTGTAACTCAATTAACCCTTAACTGTTGTCTTGTAGAACTCGTCATCAGACGGCGGCGTGGAAGGCGGGCACACGGACGCGGCTGCGCTGGCTCTGATGCTGCAGGAACAGCTGGACGCCATCAACACGGAGATCCGTCTCATCCAGGAAGAGAAGCAGAGCACCGAGGCACGCGCCGAGGAACTCGAGTCCAGGGTCAGTACACTACAAACTTATTTTATTATTATAGGTTCACAAAACTGGTTTTTACACAGAACAAAGTCATGGGATTTCTTATACATTATTTAAAATAGACTGAGTGTAAAACCTACTCGTTGTGAACACAGCTTGCTTATTAGTTTATTGTATCAAGTAGTTACTTAATGAGAGAAAAAAGGAAGTTAAGTATATAGTAAATAAAAGTATAACAGAACAAAAATATGTTGAAAGAGGACTTACAGGCTAGAGAGTTTCGTATCTTACTTACCATCTAATAATAAAATAATAATAAATATTCCGCACAGTCCACACAGCATCATCTAGCCCCAAGCTAAGCAGAGCTTGTGTTATGGGTACTAGATGACTGATATACTTAGTACAATTTTAGAGATTTTATGGATAGATATTTTTCTGTCCAGAATTATTATTATTATCTGGCACGCCACTACTCTCCCCCTTATGTTAATGTCTCGCTGCCTGGATGTCATTTCGTTACAATAGCTCTCGCCTACCTCCGTATCATTCCTTGTCGCCGTTGTCATTACTCACCTTCCTACATGTCATTCATCACCTTTCATGTAATTTTTCACCTTCCTACGTGTAGTTCTCACCTTCTTACAAGTCATTACTCACCTTCTTGTCATTCATCAACTTATTACATGTCATTTCTCACCTTCCCAAATAACATTCCAAACCTTCTTACATATCATTTCTCACCTTTCTACATGTCTTTCCTCGCTCCCGTCTATGTCACTCTTTTCAAATGAACTTAACATTCAATTTATCTGTAACCTTCTACCTTTTTAGCATAAGAACATCCACTCTATAACGAAGTAACTAAGGTGGTTTATTGTTTGTCCATAGGCGCCCTTCTCATCGCCCTTGTTCCCGCAGGTGGGTAGCTACGAGCACATGAACGTGTTGTCTCGGCGCGAGTCCCCCCCGCGCGCGCCCTCCCCCTCACCCGGGCCCCCCCTGCCGCCGCCCGCCTTCAACAAGTACCACACGGTGAGTGCACACACACACACACACACAATACACACACACACACAATACACACACAGAAACTTTCAGACATATAGGTGAATCCCGTTTCCCAGGCTATCGAAAGACTGTATCGCATTTTTTTATTCTGTGATTATGTCGCTCTCACTAAATTACAAAAAATAAATAAAACACCATAAAGTTATATAAAACTAAACATAAGCAGATAAATAAATAAGAACATTAGAGTAATGTAGTACAATTTTACTAGATTTTTAACTTTTTAACGTTTCTGGGTTTGACAGTTATACCAATTACAATCAGTGAATTCCTTTAAAAAAAATATTTGAGAACCATTAATATGTAAATTATAATTGCTGACACATGTAGTAAAACGAAATCAAATACTAACACTAAAAAAATTATAATAATTTAGATGTGTCCAGCCAGACAGGTTTTAGAGTTTTATTCTTTATTGTTTATTCTCAAAAGACAAATTATAGAATGTCTTTTACATGAGAGCAGGGTTCCACAGGGTTCTTAGATTAAGTGTAGATAGGTACATAGGTTACATACATCGTTCGATAGCTTAGCTGACTTATTCAATGTGTTCACTTATTAAGAAGATAATCATTGTTATTACATGTATTATAAAATAATTATTTCTTGGTGTGTGTGTATTATAACAATAGTCAATAGTCAAAGTGCTTTATTTCCTTAAGACCTTACAGGACACTTGGACATGTCATAAAATACATTTACTGAATAATTAAAACTAGGAAATAAAGTGCTCACTTTGATTTTTGTTCACTTCAATATTTTTAAGGTAAAGTAAAAAAGCGAACAGAAACCTTGTTAGGTTGTTATTTTTCGAGTTGGAGAAAAACTCATCCCAAGCTTTTTTATCATCTAAATAATCAGATACTTGATAGTAAGCCTTTTTACAAAGAATATCTGTAATGTAATGTCTGTATGTGTACAATGTATAGTGATGTGTGTGGTAGGCCCCGGCGGCGATGTCTCCTGCGCACGCGCACTACCGCGCCGCGCACGCCGCCTCCGAGAGCCTGCCGTCCAGTCAGGTCGGTCTACACCCGCCGAAACTACTGCCCTGTGTCAACCTTCCACTACTCCTTTAGTCTACTATCAAACCCCTTCTACTCCCCTTGAAAACCTCCACTTGTCAACCTTTCTCTGACTCCTATAGTATAGAGTCTATACTATAGGAGTAAGAGAAAGGTTGACAAGTATAGAGTCTATACTATAGGAGTAAGAGAAAGGTTGACAAGTGGAGCTTTTCAAGGGGAGTAGAAGGGGTTTGATAGTAGACTAAAGGAGTAGTGGAAAGGTCTATAGTCTCCTATAGTCTATACTATAGACTATAGGAGACTATAGACCTTTGAAAACCTCCACTGGTCTACCTTAACCTTTCTATTACTCCTTTAATCTACTCCCGTGAAAACCTTTCCACTACTCCTTTAGTCTACTATCAAACCCCTTGAAAACTACTCCTTTAGTCTACTCCCTTGAAAGCCTTTCCACTACAGTCTACTCCCTTGAAAACCTTTCCACCTTTAGTCCACTCCCTTGAAAACCTTTCCGTTACTCTACTCCCTTGAAAACCTTTCCACTACAGTCTACTCCCTTGAAAACTACTCCTTTAGTCTACTCCCCTGGGCAACCTTTTCACTACTCCTTTAGTCTACTCCCTTGAAAACCGTTCCACTACTCCTTTAGTCTACTCCATTCCACTACTTCTACTTGAAAACCTTTCCACTACTCCTTTAGTCTACTCCCTTCTACTACTCCTACTTGAAAACCTTTCCACTACTCCTTTAGTCTACTCCCTTCCACTACTCCTACTTGAAAACCTTTCCACTACTCCTTTGAAAACCTCCCCTTGTCAACCTTTCTCTTACTCCTCCTCTCCTCAGTCGTTAGTTAACGACTGATATGATATGGAAGTTTCCATATCACTTTAAACCTCACCGCCTGCGCCAACTTAGACTTTATAAACTCCCACCTCTCTATTGATCTGAGGAAGAAAATCTGCTAGCTATATCTTTACCCCCCTTCAACCTTTCCCTTAGTCCTGTAGTCGTTTACTTCCACAAATATCACTTTGAACCTGACCGCCTGCGCCGACTTAGACTTTATACACTCCTTCTATTGCACGATCTGCGAAGATCCGGTCGATATATTTATTTAATGAACTTAATCACTCTGTGATTATGTAGCTCTGACCAATTACAAAAACAAACAAAACATCTTAGTCTTAAATAACTGAGCAGATTAAACATTTATTTGCCGGTTCTTTGTATATTTATGTATGAACTTACATATATATGTATTTAACTATATTTGTGTATGATAAACAAATGTCCATTTAATGGATAGCTCACAATACCACTTTGCCCCAAGCTAGTATTATCTCTTTACTCCATAACACAAGGTCTCTTCAGCTTGGGGTTAGATGATGCATTGTGGATTGTCCACTATTTCTTGCCTCCTGCAAAATTTTCAAAAGTTGTAGACCGTTTAAAAATATTTAGAAATCACAGAGCAACCGTTCAGGCAAAACATTAAAACTTCCCTCCTAAAAATCCTGTCTATCTCCCTCACATCTTAGCCCTATCTCTCTCCCTCCATTCCTGCAAAAAGAAGAAAATTGTTTCGCACCTCGCACTTGATTGCTTCACAGCTTTTGTTTGTATAATGAAAAAGTACCTACTATAAGATTAAAGTATATGTATATTTACGCTTGACTCAAACGCATCTCAGGTTTAAGCTTGTCTTGACAGAGATTCAATGAAAACTGTCAAATCATCACTGTTAAATCTGTGTTGCGTTTAAGTAATCGAGCGTCATTGTGTATGTGTATCCCAAGGCTTCCCGCATAATGTAATGCAATGAAAATAGTATAAACATACAAAAAGTATGTACATGTGTAGGTTTTTCAGTGTTTGAGAAACTGGCTATTATTAGTCTCTATAATGTAATAATTGAAAGTATTCCTAGGTAAGCAAATCACACTGCACTGCTTCAAGCAAATTTATATTAGCAAATGCTTATGTTGTGAAGCCGATTGAAAGGCTCTGTTTGAAGTATGAATATGTAATAGGATATGTATTTATGAAATTAAATTTGTATTTTTGTATGTAATGTAAGTTAAATTTTGCTTCTTCAATACGTGCATTAGTTAGTGGTATTTGTGTAGCTAAATATGATGATACAACATACAAACATTTATTTTATATGTATGACGGTATTTTATGTAAATAATGTTGTTTTTAATTACGTTGTTATGTATGTACGAACAGGCTAAATAATGCACATAGAGATAACTGTGAAATCCAAATACCCTTGCAATTATTGCATGATAATAATAATAATAATGCTGGACAATCCACACAGCACCATCTAGCCCCAAAGTAAGCTACTCAAAGCTTGTGTTATGGGTACTAGATAACTGATATATTTAATACATTATATACATAGATAGATATGATGGTAGTATCTATCAGCTATCAGAGTCAGCATTAAATTATATGGTATTTTTAAGATGAAATTATAAAACAAGCTCTTGACTTGATAACAAATGTATGTTGGCAACTTACCCTGAGGCATTAATAATCACTACATACTATAAAACAAAGTCACTTTCCGCTGTCTGTCTGTTCCTAATTATGCTTGGATCTTTAAATATACGCAACGGATTGTGATTCAAGAGGAAGGTTTATATGTATAATACACACGTGCGAAGCTGGGGTGGGTCGCTAGTAGACGCTAGTAAGGCAGAATAGGTGGCCTACAATGCTTCAGGGTACCGCCAGCAATAAAGCCTCAAGCCTTTTTGCATTCACGACTCAGCCTCAGCTGTACTTTAGTTTTCGTAACCTTGATAGTTTAACAGTGTCAGTATGTTTCCAGATGCAGCTGTGCGACGACGGCGGCGGCGGTGTAGGAGGCATGGGCTCCATGCCGCTCGGCGAGGGAGCGGAGTCCCCGCTGACGGCGCGCTCGCTGCGCCTGGAGCGCGCCGCCCGCGCCATACACGCGGAGCGCGACCGGCTGCGCTCACACTACCAGACTCCCTACGACTCGTGAGTAATGTCCTCTGTACATGGGCTCCATGCCGCTCGGCGAGGGAGCGGAGTCCCCGCTGACGGCGCGCTCGCTGCGCCTGGAGCGCGCCGCCCGCGCCATACACGCGGAGCGCGACCGGCTGCGCTCACACTACCAGACTCCCTACGACTCGTGAGTAATGTCCTCTGTACATGGGCTCCATGCCGCTCGGCGAGGGAGCGGAGTCCCCGCTGACGGCGCGCTCGCTGCGCCTGGAGCGCGCCGCCCGCGCCATACACGCGGAGCGCGACCGGCTGCGCTCACACTACCAGACTCCCTACGACTCGTGAGTAATGTCCTCTGTACATGGGCTCCATGCCGCTCGGCGAGGGAGCGGAGTCCCCGCTGACGGCGCGCTCGCTGCGCCTGGAGCGCGCCGCCCGCGCCATACACGCGGAGCGCGACCGGCTGCGCTCACACTACCAGACTCCCTACGACTCGTGAGTAATGTCCTCTGTACATGGGCTCCATGCCGCTCGGCGAGGGAGCGGAGTCCCCGCTGACGGCGCGCTCGCTGCGCCTGGAGCGCGCCGCCCGCGCCATACACGCGGAGCGCGACCGGCTGCGCTCACACTACCAGACTCCCTACGACTCGTGAGTAATGTCCTCTGTACATGGGCTCCATGCCGCTCGGCGAGGGAGCGGAGTCCCCGCTGACGGCGCGCTCGCTGCGCCTGGAGCGCGCCGCCCGCGCCATACACGCGGAGCGCGACCGGCTGCGCTCACACTACCAGACTCCCTACGACTCGTGAGTAATGTCCTCTGTACATGGGCTCCATGCCGCTCGGCGAGGGAGCGGAGTCCCCGCTGACGGCGCGCTCGCTGCGCCTGGAGCGCGCCGCCCGCGCCATACACGCGGAGCGCGACCGGCTGCGCTCACACTACCAGACTCCCTACGACTCGTGAGTAATGTCCTCTGTACATGGGCTCCATGCCGCTCGGCGAGGGAGCGGAGTCCCCGCTGACGGCGCGCTCGCTGCGCCTGGAGCGCGCCGCCCGCGCCATACACGCGGAGCGCGACCGGCTGCGCTCACACTACCAGACTCCCTACGACTCGTGAGTAATGTCCTCTGTACATGGGCTCCATGCCGCTCGGCGAGGGAGCGGAGTCCCCGCTGACGGCGCGCTCGCTGCGCCTGGAGCGCGCCGCCCGCGCCATACACGCGGAGCGCGACCGGCTGCGCTCACACTACCAGACTCCCTACGACTCGTGAGTAATGTCCTCTGTACATGGGCTCCATGCCGCTCGGCGAGGGAGCGGAGTCCCCGCTGACGGCGCGCTCGCTGCGCCTGGAGCGCGCCGCCCGCGCCATACACGCGGAGCGCGACCGGCTGCGCTCACACTACCAGACTCCCTACGACTCGTGAGTAATGTCCTCTGTACATGGGCTCCATGCCGCTCGGCGAGGGAGCGGAGTCCCCGCTGACGGCGCGCTCGCTGCGCCTGGAGCGCGCCGCCCGCGCCATACACGCGGAGCGCGACCGGCTGCGCTCACACTACCAGACTCCCTACGACTCGTGAGTAATGTCCTCTGTACATGGGCTCCATGCCGCTCGGCGAGGGAGCGGAGTCCCCGCTGACGGCGCGCTCGCTGCGCCTGGAGCGCGCCGCCCGCGCCATACACGCGGAGCGCGACCGGCTGCGCTCACACTACCAGACTCCCTACGACTCGTGAGTAATGTCCTCTGTACATGGGCTCCATGCCGCTCGGCGAGGGAGCGGAGTCCCCGCTGACGGCGCGCTCGCTGCGCCTGGAGCGCGCCGCCCGCGCCATACACGCGGAGCGCGACCGGCTGCGCTCACACTACCAGACTCCCTACGACTCGTGAGTAATGTCCTCTGTACATGGGCTCCATGCCGCTCGGCGAGGGAGCGGAGTCCCCGCTGACGGCGCGCTCGCTGCGCCTGGAGCGCGCCGCCCGCGCCATACACGCGGAGCGCGACCGGCTGCGCTCACACTACCAGACTCCCTACGACTCGTGAGTAATGTCCTCTGTACATGGGCTCCATGCCGCTCGGCGAGGGAGCGGAGTCCCCGCTGACGGCGCGCTCGCTGCGCCTGGAGCGCGCCGCCCGCGCCATACACGCGGAGCGCGACCGGCTGCGCTCACACTACCAGACTCCCTACGACTCGTGAGTAATGTCCTCTGTACATGGGCTCCATGCCGCTCGGCGAGGGAGCGGAGTCCCCGCTGACGGCGCGCTCGCTGCGCCTGGAGCGCGCCGCCCGCGCCATACACGCGGAGCGCGACCGGCTGCGCTCACACTACCAGACTCCCTACGACTCGTGAGTAATGTCCTCTGTACATGGGCTCCATGCCGCTCGGCGAGGGAGCGGAGTCCCCGCTGACGGCGCGCTCGCTGCGCCTGGAGCGCGCCGCCCGCGCCATACACGCGGAGCGCGACCGGCTGCGCTCACACTACCAGACTCCCTACGACTCGTGAGTAATGTCCTCTGTACATGGGCTCCATGCCGCTCGGCGAGGGAGCGGAGTCCCCGCTGACGGCGCGCTCGCTGCGCCTGGAGCGCGCCGCCCGCGCCATACACGCGGAGCGCGACCGGCTGCGCTCACACTACCAGACTCCCTACGACTCGTGAGTAATGTCCTCTGTACATGGGCTCCATGCCGCTCGGCGAGGGAGCGGAGTCCCCGCTGACGGCGCGCTCGCTGCGCCTGGAGCGCGCCGCCCGCGCCATACACGCGGAGCGCGACCGGCTGCGCTCACACTACCAGACTCCCTACGACTCGTGAGTAATGTCCTCTGTACATGGGCTCCATGCCGCTCGGCGAGGGAGCGGAGTCCCCGCTGACGGCGCGCTCGCTGCGCCTGGAGCGCGCCGCCCGCGCCATACACGCGGAGCGCGACCGGCTGCGCTCACACTACCAGACTCCCTACGACTCGTGAGTAATGTCCTCTGTACATGGGCTCCATGCCGCTCGGCGAGGGAGCGGAGTCCCCGCTGACGGCGCGCTCGCTGCGCCTGGAGCGCGCCGCCCGCGCCATACACGCGGAGCGCGACCGGCTGCGCTCACACTACCAGACTCCCTACGACTCGTGAGTAATGTCCTCTGTACATGGGCTCCATGCCGCTCGGCGAGGGAGCGGAGTCCCCGCTGACGGCGCGCTCGCTGCGCCTGGAGCGCGCCGCCCGCGCCATACACGCGGAGCGCGACCGGCTGCGCTCACACTACCAGACTCCCTACGACTCGTGAGTAATGTCCTCTGTACATGGGCTCCATGCCGCTCGGCGAGGGAGCGGAGTCCCCGCTGACGGCGCGCTCGCTGCGCCTGGAGCGCGCCGCCCGCGCCATACACGCGGAGCGCGACCGGCTGCGCTCACACTACCAGACTCCCTACGACTCGTGAGTAATGTCCTCTGTACATGGGCTCCATGCCGCTCGGCGAGGGAGCGGAGTCCCCGCTGACGGCGCGCTCGCTGCGCCTGGAGCGCGCCGCCCGCGCCATACACGCGGAGCGCGACCGGCTGCGCTCACACTACCAGACTCCCTACGACTCGTGAGTAATGTCCTCTGTACATGGGCTCCATGCCGCTCGGCGAGGGAGCGGAGTCCCCGCTGACGGCGCGCTCGCTGCGCCTGGAGCGCGCCGCCCGCGCCATACACGCGGAGCGCGACCGGCTGCGCTCACACTACCAGACTCCCTACGACTCGTGAGTAATGTCCTCTGTACATGGGCTCCATGCCGCTCGGCGAGGGAGCGGAGTCCCCGCTGACGGCGCGCTCGCTGCGCCTGGAGCGCGCCGCCCGCGCCATACACGCGGAGCGCGACCGGCTGCGCTCACACTACCAGACTCCCTACGACTCGTGAGTAATGTCCTCTGTACATGGGCTCCATGCCGCTCGGCGAGGGAGCGGAGTCCCCGCTGACGGCGCGCTCGCTGCGCCTGGAGCGCGCCGCCCGCGCCATACACGCGGAGCGCGACCGGCTGCGCTCACACTACCAGACTCCCTACGACTCGTGAGTAATGTCCTCTGTACATGGGCTCCATGCCGCTCGGCGAGGGAGCGGAGTCCCCGCTGACGGCGCGCTCGCTGCGCCTGGAGCGCGCCGCCCGCGCCATACACGCGGAGCGCGACCGGCTGCGCTCACACTACCAGACTCCCTACGACTCGTGAGTAATGTCCTCTGTACATGGGCTCCATGCCGCTCGGCGAGGGAGCGGAGTCCCCGCTGACGGCGCGCTCGCTGCGCCTGGAGCGCGCCGCCCGCGCCATACACGCGGAGCGCGACCGGCTGCGCTCACACTACCAGACTCCCTACGACTCGTGAGTAATGTCCTCTGTACATGGGCTCCATGCCGCTCGGCGAGGGAGCGGAGTCCCCGCTGACGGCGCGCTCGCTGCGCCTGGAGCGCGCCGCCCGCGCCATACACGCGGAGCGCGACCGGCTGCGCTCACACTACCAGACTCCCTACGACTCGTGAGTAATGTCCTCTGTACATGGGCTCCATGCCGCTCGGCGAGGGAGCGGAGTCCCCGCTGACGGCGCGCTCGCTGCGCCTGGAGCGCGCCGCCCGCGCCATACACGCGGAGCGCGACCGGCTGCGCTCACACTACCAGACTCCCTACGACTCGTGAGTAATGTCCTCTGTACATGGGCTCCATGCCGCTCGGCGAGGGAGCGGAGTCCCCGCTGACGGCGCGCTCGCTGCGCCTGGAGCGCGCCGCCCGCGCCATACACGCGGAGCGCGACCGGCTGCGCTCACACTACCAGACTCCCTACGACTCGTGAGTAATGTCCTCTGTACATGGGCTCCATGCCGCTCGGCGAGGGAGCGGAGTCCCCGCTGACGGCGCGCTCGCTGCGCCTGGAGCGCGCCGCCCGCGCCATACACGCGGAGCGCGACCGGCTGCGCTCACACTACCAGACTCCCTACGACTCGTGAGTAATGTCCTCTGTACATGGGCTCCATGCCGCTCGGCGAGGGAGCGGAGTCCCCGCTGACGGCGCGCTCGCTGCGCCTGGAGCGCGCCGCCCGCGCCATACACGCGGAGCGCGACCGGCTGCGCTCACACTACCAGACTCCCTACGACTCGTGAGTAATGTCCTCTGTACATGGGCTCCATGCCGCTCGGCGAGGGAGCGGAGTCCCCGCTGACGGCGCGCTCGCTGCGCCTGGAGCGCGCCGCCCGCGCCATACACGCGGAGCGCGACCGGCTGCGCTCACACTACCAGACTCCCTACGACTCGTGAGTAATGTCCTCTGTACATGGGCTCCATGCCGCTCGGCGAGGGAGCGGAGTCCCCGCTGACGGCGCGCTCGCTGCGCCTGGAGCGCGCCGCCCGCGCCATACACGCGGAGCGCGACCGGCTGCGCTCACACTACCAGACTCCCTACGACTCGTGAGTAATGTCCTCTGTACATGGGCTCCATGCCGCTCGGCGAGGGAGCGGAGTCCCCGCTGACGGCGCGCTCGCTGCGCCTGGAGCGCGCCGCCCGCGCCATACACGCGGAGCGCGACCGGCTGCGCTCACACTACCAGACTCCCTACGACTCGTGAGTAATGTCCTCTGTACATGGGCTCCATGCCGCTCGGCGAGGGAGCGGAGTCCCCGCTGACGGCGCGCTCGCTGCGCCTGGAGCGCGCCGCCCGCGCCATACACGCGGAGCGCGACCGGCTGCGCTCACACTACCAGACTCCCTACGACTCGTGAGTAATGTCCTCTGTACATGGGCTCCATGCCGCTCGGCGAGGGAGCGGAGTCCCCGCTGACGGCGCGCTCGCTGCGCCTGGAGCGCGCCGCCCGCGCCATACACGCGGAGCGCGACCGGCTGCGCTCACACTACCAGACTCCCTACGACTCGTGAGTAATGTCCTCTGTACATGGGCTCCATGCCGCTCGGCGAGGGAGCGGAGTCCCCGCTGACGGCGCGCTCGCTGCGCCTGGAGCGCGCCGCCCGCGCCATACACGCGGAGCGCGACCGGCTGCGCTCACACTACCAGACTCCCTACGACTCGTGAGTAATGTCCTCTGTACATGGGCTCCATGCCGCTCGGCGAGGGAGCGGAGTCCCCGCTGACGGCGCGCTCGCTGCGCCTGGAGCGCGCCGCCCGCGCCATACACGCGGAGCGCGACCGGCTGCGCTCACACTACCAGACTCCCTACGACTCGTGAGTAATGTCCTCTGTACATGGGCTCCATGCCGCTCGGCGAGGGAGCGGAGTCCCCGCTGACGGCGCGCTCGCTGCGCCTGGAGCGCGCCGCCCGCGCCATACACGCGGAGCGCGACCGGCTGCGCTCACACTACCAGACTCCCTACGACTCGTGAGTAATGTCCTCTGTACATGGGCTCCATGCCGCTCGGCGAGGGAGCGGAGTCCCCGCTGACGGCGCGCTCGCTGCGCCTGGAGCGCGCCGCCCGCGCCATACACGCGGAGCGCGACCGGCTGCGCTCACACTACCAGACTCCCTACGACTCGTGAGTAATGTCCTCTGTACATGGGCTCCATGCCGCTCGGCGAGGGAGCGGAGTCCCCGCTGACGGCGCGCTCGCTGCGCCTGGAGCGCGCCGCCCGCGCCATACACGCGGAGCGCGACCGGCTGCGCTCACACTACCAGACTCCCTACGACTCGTGAGTAATGTCCTCTGTACATGGGCTCCATGCCGCTCGGCGAGGGAGCGGAGTCCCCGCTGACGGCGCGCTCGCTGCGCCTGGAGCGCGCCGCCCGCGCCATACACGCGGAGCGCGACCGGCTGCGCTCACACTACCAGACTCCCTACGACTCGTGAGTAATGTCCTCTGTACATGGGCTCCATGCCGCTCGGCGAGGGAGCGGAGTCCCCGCTGACGGCGCGCTCGCTGCGCCTGGAGCGCGCCGCCCGCGCCATACACGCGGAGCGCGACCGGCTGCGCTCACACTACCAGACTCCCTACGACTCGTGAGTAATGTCCTCTGTACATGGGCTCCATGCCGCTCGGCGAGGGAGCGGAGTCCCCGCTGACGGCGCGCTCGCTGCGCCTGGAGCGCGCCGCCCGCGCCATACACGCGGAGCGCGACCGGCTGCGCTCACACTACCAGACTCCCTACGACTCGTGAGTAATGTCCTCTGTACATGGGCTCCATGCCGCTCGGCGAGGGAGCGGAGTCCCCGCTGACGGCGCGCTCGCTGCGCCTGGAGCGCGCCGCCCGCGCCATACACGCGGAGCGCGACCGGCTGCGCTCACACTACCAGACTCCCTACGACTCGTGAGTAATGTCCTCTGTACATGGGCTCCATGCCGCTCGGCGAGGGAGCGGAGTCCCCGCTGACGGCGCGCTCGCTGCGCCTGGAGCGCGCCGCCCGCGCCATACACGCGGAGCGCGACCGGCTGCGCTCACACTACCAGACTCCCTACGACTCGTGAGTAATGTCCTCTGTACATGGGCTCCATGCCTCTCGGCGAGGGAGCGGAGTCCCCGCTGACGGCGCGCTCGCTGCGCCTGGAGCGCGCCGCCCGCGCCATACACGCGGAGCGCGACCGGCTGCGCTCACACTACCAGACTCCCTACGACTCGTGAGTAATGTCCTCTGTACATGGGCTCCATGGGCGAGGGAGCGGAGTCCCCGCTGACGGCGCGCTCGCTGCGCCTGGAGCGCGCCGCCCGCGCCATACACGCGGAGCGCGACCGGCTGCGCTCACACTACCAGACTCCCTACGACTCGTGAGTAATGTCCTCTGTACATGGGCTCCATGCCGCTCGGCGAGGGAGCGGAGTCCCCGCTGACGGCGCGCTCGCTGCGCCTGGAGCGCGCCGCCCGCGCCATACACGCGGAGCGCGACCGGCTGCGCTCACACTACCAGACTCCCTACGACTCGTGAGTAATGTCCTCTGTACATGGGCTCCATGCCGCTCGGCGAGGGAGCGGAGTCCCCGCTGACGGCGCGCTCGCTGCGCCTGGAGCGCGCCGCCCGCGCCATACACGCGGAGCGCGACCGGCTGCGCTCACACTACCAGACTCCCTACGACTCGTGAGTAATGTCCTCTGTACATGGGCTCCATGCCGCTCGGCGAGGGAGCGGAGTCCCCGCTGACGGCGCGCTCACACTACCAGACTCCCTACGACTCGTGAGTAATGTCCTCTGTACAGGGTATTCTCATCTTAGTCGCTACGCTCTAGAGTGGTCGTGGTCGTCATATCAGGGAAGGTTGCATCCTTCACAATCCGGCGCCATTCTTCTCGCAGTGCTGCTTTCCTGGTGCATTCGTGTAGGAATAGACAGGGTACTCTCATATACTAACTACCTGCCAATGCCTGCTGCTGTCTGGAATACCAAGGATATATTTCTAGGTGTGCGTAAAATATTTGCCCCGATCACCTGCCACCAGAACTAGGCACATTAAAGGTTTGTGCTGCGACTAAGACTGATTGATAGTGACAGGATTTAAAAAGTCAAGTATGGAATGGTATATTTGTTTTTTGAATGTATTTTAATTTGATTGCCACATAAGATTTATATTGTTCTTAAACTTTACCTCCTACGGAATTTAATTTATCTTTGTATATAATTTAAAATCATTACATTGTATTTTTTAAGGTGATCCGATTGTCATACGTTTGTATTTTCCCAAATATGAGCGATGTGGACATAATTTAACAAATAAATAACTGTTTTTGGCTTTGTTATTGGTCATTATTTGCGGCAAATTGTGTTTGATTCATGAAAACACTCGGTATAATTAGAAATAACGTGAAAATTTTAGGCCATTTTTATCAATGTGTGAGTGAACACGGATAATGTTGTACGCCCGCTTACTTGAACTTGTGAGTGTGACGGCGGCGACGGAATCGCCATCTGTGTGCTATCTAAAGAATCATCTAATAATACCATAGTCTACCGTTCTCAAAGGGTTTTTCCATCGTCCAAGTATTTATTCCTATCTATTTTTGCTGCATGTCAAATAAGATCTAGGAAGCCTACGTTCCGTTTCCATGACAACAATAAATGACACTATGTAAACAGATAAAATGTTTGCTTATAGATACCAGTTTAGAGAGTTTTACGCTGGGGCCACACTACCTTACCGTCTACCGGGCTGTTACCGCAATAATTATGACATTAAATTACCGTTTAAATTACTGCATGACCTGGTGTGGTTACACTAGAGTTTACCTAGATATGTCAATAAATAAGGCGGTAAAAATATCACGTGCGTCGCCGGTGAGCTCATATTGCACACTGGACAAACGGTAGTGGCCACAAACGCATTAATTACTGCGGTAATCTTCTTTGATGTGCGAAAAAAGACCGCCGCCGGAGCTATTGTCTACCGCCATTTGCCATATTGATTGGCATTGTAAAATTATGGCCATAAATCGTGGTTACACCTAGGTGTTGTATAAGTTATAATTAAAATAATTATCGGCATATCACGGTAGTGTGGCCCCAGCATCAGACGTGTCAGATTGTATGCAAAGCATTTCGATCATTCATCAGCGACAACCGATGTGGCGCAGTGGGCGAAGGTCCGCCTGCGACCGGTAGTGGGTTCGATTCCCGTGTCGGAAAAAATTGTGTACGATCTACAGAAATTGAACATGAAATTGTTCCGTTGGTCTGGGTGTTTTCTATGTATTTATAAAAAAAAATCTATCTATGTAATGTATTGTATTAAGTTTATCAGTCAACTAGTACCCATAATACGAGCTTTGCTCACCTTGGGGCTAGATGATTGTGTGTGGACTGTCAGGAATTATATATATATTTTTTTTATTGGACTAATCGTAACTTTTTACAGAGAGCCAAAACAAAATTTTGAACATGATTTTTTTGAAAAGTTAAAGTTTTTCTTTTTTAATATTAAAACATCATTGTTTTCGTAATTTTTTGCTCTATTTTTTAAAATAATGGTCGCTGTTATAGCTATCACCCAACTTGATAAAAACTACAAAAGCCCATTTTGCATTAAAATTTTGAAGCAAAGTTAAGATAATTATCCCAATAAAAAGAAATCAATATTTAAATTAAACTAGCTTTATGAAATGTTCTCAAGAGAAAATATACTTTATCAGAAATAAAACCATTTTCTAAATTTTTGAAATGTGGCCGTTTTGCATTCAATGAGCGATTTGTAAAAATGTCTGAACTTAGCTGGCGTAAGAGCTAAAATAAAATAAAAATCAGTTGGTGTTGATAGTACATAACTGTTTCTTTTTTTTTTTGTCATACCGTTAGAAACGAGGTCAGGACCCTTTGTGGGATGTACCTACGCAGAACAGTCTACCAAAGTTTTATATAACCATCAAATAGACTTAGGAAGGCTTACAATAAGTAATTTATGACAAATATGAATTTGTTTGTACTAGGTCTATGACATTGTTCAAAATATAAAGAATAAAAATCAAAAATTTTGGTAGTGTTGAAGGGATTCGAGCCCGTACTAACGGGATGTATCAAAATTTTGTGGATATATCATTTTCAAAAAGCAAAAAGTAAATTAAATTTTCGGTGGTTTCGAACCCAGGTACGACTATACATCGTCGCACCCACCCGACTGTTCAAACCGCTAGTCCAAAGTGAGTTATTGAAATACTGTGAAAATTTGTATTACTTTTAATCTTTTATAGGTGGTCGTAAAATCGGAGCTAAAATACCTAAGTACACAAAGAACAGAGTCAAAAAAAGTGGAGACTTCCTTACGCTAATAATTTTAATGTAATTTTATTATAAAATTGGAACAACTTTCACAGTGAGTACATTTAAAATTAATGATTGTTATTGTGAACTTATTCAATTTATTTGTCGATTCCAATGATTTAACGAAATTAATAAATAGCATGAAATGTATTTTTTTTTACCTATGATTTGTAAGATATTCTTTAGCTAATAAGCTAGTTTGTAAATAACATTACCCTCTGCGCCTTTTTACTTAAATTGTTCAAAATGATAAAAGAAAATTACCTCCAATTTTTTTTTTAAATATAAATAGAGCCTGTTTTTATTCTTAATAAAAACAAGAGTCGAAAATTAGTTCGTTAACTAGTGGTTTTATTGAATTAATTTTAGATGTAATTTAGTAATGTCCCGAAAACGGAAATATTGGTCCGAAAAATATTTAGTCCTAAGGCGTCTCCAATTATCTCTGTTATTTTTCGAACAGTAGTTATTTTATTTCCACTGAATTTATAGGGTTTGCCTGTGTGAGTGACTCGTAGCGGCCGATCACTCACACAGGCAAGATCTTTTTTTGTGTGAGTGACTCGTAGCGGCCGATCACTCACACAGGCAAGATCTTTTTAGCTCTTCCCAAATACAAGCTCCCTAAATGCTTTCAACACTTGAAAAATTGCTTGGTACATAAAAAACAACATACCATTTGCGGCAAATACATTACCATTAAACAATTATGAACAATTTAATTAGAAAATAGTGAAAAACATCAAAATTGAAAATCATCGCCATCTAGTAGCGGAGCTATGCTTAGTCCTGGACGCGAAATCACCTTAATTCATTGCATTTGTATAATTACGACAATACTTAGTTTTTCTGTAAAAATATGAGCGAATATGAAGCGATAATTCAGATTAAGTTATTTAATGTAATATCCTAATGTTATTTTATATTTCACGCTGCCAGGACTTCAATGATGTCGGGAAGTCTCGCCAGGATTCCCATACACAGGTGGCCACCTAGACTGATACAAAAACCGTCTGATTTTAAACCTTATGCGTCGGAGATAAACCTAGCGAATATCTGGTGCGATTGCCCCGATACGTTATTCAATTATGCGCCTCATAGACTTTGCATGAAGTCCAATTTGTATAGAACTGTGGAAAGTTACTTGTTCCATCACCCGAGTTTGGTGAAAAGTGCTAGTTATATTTGAAAGGAGTTATTAGTCTGTGGTTAAAAGAAGTCACTTGTGATTGTGACTACAAAAACATGAGGCTCGCTTTAAAAGCATAAGTCGATATAAACAAATAAGTTTTGTATTTTTGCTCACAAAGATATCGTGATAAATAAAATGGAATTACTAATGTGTTGAGTTGTATGTGAACCAAATTCTTTTTCGGGTCATTATGGTATGTTTTTTACATTTATTTAGTGTGATCCCTTGTAGAAGCTACGTTCCTTTTAGTAATTCCATTTTAGTGGCTCTAGGCGATATGTCTTTAAAGCTTGTTGTAAAGAGAAAAGATCAGAAACGTTTACCACAACACAATCATTGCAATCTCTCATAACTAAAATTCGCTACTTTTATTTCCGCTATAAAACCTATGATGCTATTAAACATGGGATGTTTCACTGTCTACAGTGAGAGAACAGGCTTGCTCTTACGATTATTAAGCTAGATCTTGACAAAATTTGCGTAAATCTTGAGCCCTTGCAAAATATGATATGGCTGTATATGCATTGACTTGCTCTGATTTGGGCGTTGATCATGATATAAAATGACCAGGGACCTTATTGTCTAACTCAACAGATAATCGAGATCGATTTATTTTTGACATCAAATGTCAAAAATAAATCGAACCAAGCCTGGACTTCAATTGTACCACCACCGGTTGACATTTGCATTTTCGATTTCAAGTTAGACAATAAGGCCTCAGATTAAAAAAAACTAGTGGCAACAACCATAAATCCAAATCCATGTTCCACAGCTCAAGCCAAGAATCCCTGGGCGGTTCTATGTCGATGTCTGCGAGCACGTGGGGCGGAGGCGCCTCGCCCGGCCTGCCGCGGGGCGTGGCCGCCGCCGCCTCGGCCGTCTCCATCGCCTCCATGCACCAGCAGAAGAAGCGAGGCATCAAGAGCTCGCTAGGACGGTTCTTCAGTAAAAAGGAGAAGGCTGGCTTACCGGTGAGTCGTTTTAATTTGCTGGCTGATCGCGGCGTCCGAATATCGAATCTAACTCATCCTGTGTATGTCGTTTGTGATTGCTTCAACAGAAGATACGTCGCTTGAAGCACTCCCCTCTTTTTTTAACCCTCCACGCAAACAGAGTTTTGTTTAAAGGTTAAACCGTCTCTCTGTGTGGTACCCTAGCTCCCAGACGAATAAACAGATTTTCTTTAGTTTTATATTTAGTTGACTTTATCGAGTGTGATGTTTTAATTTACAATATTTTAAAATGTTATGATTGGTAACCTACTCTACTATTATTAGCAGTGCCCATGACGTACATAGTGTTCACATTCTTTAGCTTTGATGCACCGTTGAGACTTTTATTATTCAAAATACTCGAGCGTTTGGTCACTTTCTCTCTTACTTAAGTGAAAATATGGCCTAAGATGGAGTACGCTTTCCCAGAAGGAACTTATTTGTACCCTCACCCTGAGTAAGCAGTAAAGCATCAATGGAGATTGATGTTGACGAGATCAGCCGTTATAATGTTATTGTTGGTTTGCAGATGGCTGGCACAGCGCCGCGGTCGCTGTCGTCGACGTCGTCTCTCGGGCTGGTGTCGCTGGCGGACGACGGGCCGCTGCCGCCGCCCGCTGACAACCCTCTGCAGGACCTCGCCAGGGGCAAGTCCAAGTGAGTCAACTGTACCTATTCACACTATAGCAGAGCTCTGAACAACAATGCAATCCGGTCGCTGTCGTCGACGTCGTCTCTCGGGCTGGTGTCGCTGGCGGACGACGGGCCGCTGATATGTTTATACTTTTGGTAGTTGTAATTTTATGACACAGAATAAATACTTTTTTTACCTTACTTAACTTTACTATGTGTTGTTATCAGAGAGCGCGACTACCGTCACGAGTTGCTAGGCGAGGCGATGCGGGCGGGTACTCCTTTCGCGCTGTGGAACGGACCCACCGTGGTGGCCTGGCTCGAGCTGTGGGTGGGCATGCCGGCCTGGTACGTGGCGGCCTGTCGCGCCAACGTCAAGAGCGGAGCCATCATGTCTGCGCTCTCGGACCAGGAGATACAGAGGGAGATCGGTCAGTAACACTCACTTATATTACCTTAGGGCCGTCCACTGGTACGTGGCGGCCTGTCGCGCCAACGTCAAGAGCGGAGCCATCATGTCTGCGCTCTCGGACCAGGAGATACAGAGGGAGATCGGTCAGTAACACTCACTTATATTACCTTAGGGCCGTCCACTGGTACGTGGCGGCCTGTCGCGCCAACGTCAAGAGCGGAGCCATCATGTCTGCGCTCTCGGACCAGGAGATACAGAGGGAGATCGGTCAGTAACACTCACTTATATTACCTTAGGGCCGTCCACTGGTACGTGGCGGCCTGTCGCGCCAACGTCAAGAGCGGAGCCATCATGTCGGCGCTCTCGGACCAGGAGATACAGAGGGAGATCGGTCAGTAACACTCACTTATATTACCTTAGGGCCGTCCACTGGTACGTGGCGGCCTGTCGCGCCAACGTCAAGAGCGGAGCCATCATGTCTGCGCTCTCGGACCAGGAGATACAGAGGGAGATCGGTCAGTAACACTCACTTATATTACCTTAGGGCCGTCCACTGGTACGTGGCGGCCTGCCGCGCCAACGTCAAGAGCGGAGCCATCATGTCTGCGCTCTCGGACCAGGAGATACAGAGGGAGATCGGTCAGTAACACTCACTTATATTACCTTAGGGCCGTCCACTGGTACGTGGCGGCCTGTCGCGCCAACGTCAAGAGCGGAGCCATCATGTCTGCGCTCTCGGACCAGGAGATACAGAGGGAGATCGGTCAGTAACACTCACTTATATTACCTTAGGGCCGTCCACTGGTACGTGGCGGCCTGTCGCGCCAACGTCAAGAGCGGAGCCATCATGTCTGCGCTCTCGGACCAGGAGATACAGAGGGAGATCGGTCAGTAACACTCACTTATATTACCTTAGGGCCGTCCACTGGTACGTGGCCTGTCGCGCCAACGTCAAGAGCGGAGCCATCATGTTAGTGGCGCCATTGCTCTGTCGTATTTTTTAAATGAAAGTTTGCAATAAAGTATTTTATATTGTATTTCCAGGCATCAGCAATCCCTTGCACCGACTGAAGCTGCGGCTGGCCATCCAGGAGATGGTCTCGCTGACGTCACCGTCGGCGCCGCGCGGCACCGCCTGCGCCGCGCTCGCCTTCGGAGACATGAACCACGAGTGGATCGGCAACGTGTGGCTGCCCTCTCTAGGTACTTATCACTCACCATACGTTCAGTCACGTGCTAGGCGACTTACATAACGAACATAGACAGCGCTTTCGGGTGTAGCGACATCTAGATAGATAGATAGATAGATAAGAATTTTATTTGGACTACAAGCACAACATACAAAATACAACAAAAAACATTACAATAGTAGAAATACAATAGCTTAGATTTAATTTAAATAATAACAACAAACAAAAATTCAAAATAGAAGCGTTTTACATAAAATAAAACGCATATTAATTTACTTACCTTGGTAAACGTTTAATAACTGAGATAGGCCCTACATTTCCCGCCTTATAAATAAGTATTGGCTTTGACTTTCTGTAAAAAGTACTAGCCAATCAGTAACCTCGTCCAAAGAGGAGTTGGCCAATCCGGTGTCTTCCCGCCACCGGCCGCTACGTCAGATGTACGCTTGTGGCGCCGACATCTTTTTTCTTCATTGCGTCGAATATCACCAGGCAGAATTTAAAATGTAAACGTTTACCAAGGTAAGTAAATTAATATGCGTTTTATTTTATGTAAAACGCTTCTATTAATTTGACTGTACCTTGGTAAACGTTTAATAACTGAGACGTGTTTGTTATCGCCTGGTGGTGGTGAAGACACTCAACGCCAATGTGAACTTACTATTTTTTAAATAATGTTATAATCGTAAGCCACATCGCTATGAATGCAAATTAGTTATTGTGACATTCAAAAACTGCAATACGTATGGTCAACACAATTAAAATAGCCCTTTATAAACAGATGGCTTAAATAATTAAAAGACATTAATGTCTTGTTTCGACTGGTTCTGAAATCAATATCATAGAGATACCATTTTTAAACAAATTTATCGCACTCTATCATGATGATGATAGAATGTTCCATCGATCCTAGTATAATAAATAAATAATTCTGAACAAAAACTCACACAGTATCATACAATAGGGCCGCCCAGCTCAGCATGAATATGTGAATGATTGGGTACTGATGACTGATAAACTTATAACAATAAATTGCTAAATATGTACGTATTGTATCAGTATACCTAACTGTATAATAATACTTCAGCAGCTTAACTTCTTTTAGAAACAGTTTTTGCAACTTTTGCAATGTGTGACCTTCGGTGACAATAAATCATTGCACAACTGAAAACTAAAATATCTGCTCCAAAATTTATGTAGGTAGTTACTAGGTATTCATTTCATTTCAATTTATTGCAGTGTAATATCTGAGTAGGTACTTTATGAACCTTTATAACTATACTGAAGCTTTGTATGTTCATCTAAAATGTCCAGTTATGGGAAGTTCTTATAAAACATTTGAATAACTGGTTTTTCCTCCCCACAATGTTTGGACTAGATTACAAGTTTTGATAAGACTTGTGTACATTTCCACTGTAGAATCATTTCAAATCATTCAAATCATTTATTTGACACAGTTTAACAAGCAGTAATCTAAATGTATCCAATGACTCCCGAACTAGTAAAAACTGTATTTCAGGAGTCAGAAGCGTCGTACTATTTCTTTTTCCCTTAAAGGTACTTGTTTTGCTCTTAAATACGCACTGGGTATGCTTCTAATGTTATTCGAATATCATACCGAATATATTTACAAATTCTCACCCGAGAGCATATAGGTACTTAATATAGAGAGGTCTATTGAGACATCAATAAAAATTAAGACCAATAATGGTAACTAGCAAACCCTAGATTACTAAGCAGCCTGTGACAGTGAAACCAAGTTCACTTCGAGAACCAACGTTATTTGTAACACTGTAGGTATTATACTTGTGCATGAATACCTCCCCCATTGTCAATGTACCTCGAAAACAAGCTCTTCATTTGAGATACAGTAGTGTCTGTTGTACTACAATGTTTATAAAACAATAAACAAGAACCATTTTCCGCTTAACTAGTAGTTATGTTGAAACATCTCACGACAAATTACTGAAAATCTGACGTCATCGCTTAAGAAGCGATAATATAGATGCACTTTTATTCTTATTACGTATCACAGAGTGCTAGAGTTTAGAAGCTGACAACGATCGCTTACTTGTAAAGAATAGTGTAACACTATATATAAAATATAAACAGTTCTTTACGTCAAGGACAATGGCTGTCCTTTACTGACGTTCAAAAAAAAAAGACATTGACGACTTTCCAAGGTTTTTATTGCTATAGTGCGCAAACCCTCAATTGCTCACGGTCATTTCTAAGAATGATGATGATGATGACAGTTTCAAATATTAATTCTAAAAATGTAATAGTATTTGCGATGTCTAATACAGTTGAGAATACATTCAACAATTTATCATACAAAGCAGATAACAGAAATGCCACTTATGATAAAAAGTATGATGAGGGTAGTTGTAAATAAACGCGTGAACGTTCATTACCGTACACACCTTTATACAGATAACCAAGAAATGCCACCGGTTCTAAAAAGTATGAAGAGGGTAGTCGTAAGTAAACACGGGAATGTTTCTTATCGTTCACACCCTTATCGTTCCCACAATCATACGTGGGTTGAGTACAATTCAGAGCCTATAGAGGTAGCTAGGTATATGACATACGCTAGACACTTATAGATAGTAAAATCTCTAAGTTAGTGCCGCAACGCCAGTACTTTTACCAAATCTCCTTCTTTTTGTCTGACAAGTAAAGTCTTTTAGACAATGTACTCTTAAAACGGTCAGGACAGTGAGTGAGCTAGACCCATACATTTGCGTGGACATATCCACTGATAGACAGTATCTTGATACTGAAGGCAACTTTGTGCAAGATATTGTGTTTTTGGTAGAAGCTACCTTATTTATACTAAAAACTATCTCACGCACGCAACATTCAAATTCGTGATGGAATGAGAAATACGAAAGGTTCTAATAATAGGCACTAGATTTTTAATGCGGGTGGGCAGCATTTTTCTTATAATTCATTTCCATAATTATTCGTGGTACCCACCCTACTATTGTTAATCATTTTAAAGAACTTGTCTCGTCAATGAGAAGTTTTGTAGGTAGACTGAATAACTTATATGTTAACCTTAGAGTCTTTCCTGCGATCTCACGAATGCAAAGGGTTCTTATATCTGCTACCGTTCACATATCATACAGTGTGAAAAATAGTAACTCTGGGTTAGGCTATGTAGAATGTAATTCAGATCGAAGGCTTAGGCTTGCCCTTAATTCACAATGACACCTCAACCAGCTGCTATACGCAATTTATAATTTGCCTATAAAAATATCAGCCCATCGATAAATTTATCAACCCATCACGCTTATCAGCCCGAGTTTTTTACGATATTCTTATATGACTTTTGTCACAAGTACGGTTTATCAGAAGATTTTATTATTCCTTCAACTAAACAGCTCCTTCTGAATGTTAATGTTTAACAAGAACAGAAACTCCGTCTATATAGGTATCGAACCTCCCAAATCTTTTGTTGATAGGTATGCAATACACGAATCATTTACATACATAGATATTGGTAAGGCATGTGTCAATAGGTACGCGATACCCTGCACTTTTTATTTTGATGCTTCTATTTAATAATAGTTAACCTTCCTGGAAGTTCTAGTCAATAGGTACGCGATACCCTGGACTTTTTATTTTCATCACTGTTGGAGGTGCACCACGATGCTTTTATAGTTAGCCTTCCTGGAAGTTGTTGTGAGTAGGTACGCGATACCCTGGAATTCATCGCTGGTACACCACCACGATGAATTCCTTTATCCAAACAAGCAACCCTTTCTGATGCTTATGTAAACAGATATTTATGTTGAATAAGACTCTTCATTCGAGAATAATGCTCATCACGTCCAAGACAATTTAAAGCTGAAAAATATTCGGTTCGCCCGAATTTTATATGTCATCGCAGCCGTGCGAGGGTGCGTTATGAACCCTGCGAGGGTTTTATTATATACTTGAAAGGAGATGACAATGCGCCAGCCATTGTAGCCCTGCGAGGGCGTTAAAATAACCTGGCGAGGGTTTTTATTCCTTGTCCAAGACAATCTAAAGCTGAAAAATATTCGGTGCGCCCGAATTTTATTTATGTCATCGCAGCCCTGCGAGGGTGCGTTATGAACCCTGCGAGGGTTTTATTATATACTTACTTGCAAGGAGGTGACAATGCGCCAGCCATTGTAGCCCTGCGAGGGCGTTAAAACAACCCTGCGAGGGTTTTATTCCTTGTCCAAGATAATCTAAAGCTGAAAAATATTCGGTACACCCGAATTTTTATTTATGTCATCGCAGCCCTGCGAGGGTGCGTTATGAACCCTGCGGAGGTTTTAATATATTTTTTCAAGATGACAATGCGCCAGCCGTTGTAGCCCTGCGAGGGCGTTAAAACAACCCTGCGAGGGTTTTATTCTTTGTCCAAGATAATCTAAAACTGAAAAATATTCGGTGCGCCCGAATTTTATTTTTGTCATCGCAGCCCTGCGAGGGTGCGTTATGAACCCTGCGAGGGTTTTATTATATACTTACAAGGAGATGACAATGCGCCAGCCATTGTAGCCCTGCGAGGGCGTTAAAACAACCCTGCGGGGGTTTTTATTCTTACAAGAATGCACGAGGTATTTTGCTTAAAAATCAAGGTACTTAGCTCATATCGAAAAATAGGAACATAGATGTTCTATGTTCCTATTCATATCAGTATTTATCCTTGAAATGTATCTCGTCAATCGTGGACTTGAGTCACATGTTTATATTTGCATTTTCTACAATTCTGTTTGGTACAAAAACAATAGGCAATGAAATATGTATCTACCCGCTCCTGAAAAAAAAAGTTACTTTCTTGCCAATCTAGATTAACACTCAGTGCCCTTGCAAAACCACCTGCTCTGTGCAATGGTTAGGCAGTGAATAGATTAGACAACCTATTAGATTAATCCACCCGACGACATTGGGTGCAGGCCACGTGTGTATTTGCACAAGTGTGCAGATATCTCAACATTTCGTATTTTGTATATTCGCGTATAAATTACGGGCAGGTGACAACCAAACGTATCGTACATCGTACGCGTTGCCCACGTGGCTGCGTGGCCCAGAATAACCAAAACAACGATATTTTAAACTACTCACGATGTTATTTCCATTACCATCCAATATTGACCTCCTTCTCCAGTTGTCTTTCAAGTCTCGTTTTCACGACATCGGTCAGAATTTTGCATATTATATCGTGTTTACATCCTTGCTAGAAAAATAAGTATTTTAGCACATAGCAACATATAACCTCAAAATAAATTCGAACGAATCGAACGGAAAAACCGTTAAAATCTTACTTAGGAGTAATAGAAGAAAAATTATGTAAATATAACCACGTGCTTTCGAGCACAAATAATAAGAAAAATGTCACGGTCTTAGTGCAAGGTAGTAAAAAGGCGTATGCTTTCGTACTAACCATGCGACATGTGTGCGACTCGTGAGTCTCCAACAAAATATAAATAGAATGGACTCATTAGTCCAAAAACAAATTACGAAACTTATATCGCAAATTACCATTTTATTGAAAAAATGTGGGTATGTAGTGGTGTAGACAAAGAAAAATGTACTTACGCAGTAATGCAATTTTACACCAAACCTTTAGAATACTATGTGCACTTTGCAATAATCCTGGTATGCACTTTGAAATATTTTCTGGAATATTTCTTTAAAAGCGTGCTGCGTATTTGGTAGCACGTCTGTACTCAGCGGGAAACTAAACGCCAATGAAGAAAAAAGATGTCGGCGCCACAAGCGTACATCTGACGTAGCGGCCGGTGGCGGGAAGACACCGGATTGGCCAACTCCTCTTTGGACGAGGTTACTGATTGGCTAGTACTTTTTACAGAAAGTCAAAGCCAATACTTATTTATAAGGCGGGAAATGTAGGGCCTATCTCAGTTATTAAACGTTTACCAAGGTACAGTCAAATTAATAAGGTATAATGTGTATGTGTGCTGCAGTACGTCAAAAAGGCCTTGGCTCAGTGTGATATTTTGCCAAGGAAGCAAAAGCACTGATTTTCAGCCATGACCTATTGAGAGCAAGCAGAACGAGATTCAGAACAATGTGTTAAGTGTACCTAGCTAAATGTTACTGTTTTTTAAGTTATTGCGGCGTTTTCAACCTCAGTCATACATGCGATGATGACTTGACATTCCTACCTACATGACAACAAAGTACCTACCTAACGATAAACAGATATATGTATGCTTTATTTTTGGCAAACGAAGCGCTGAGGAACACCTTCAATTTGTTTCTGTAACAAAAATTTTTTTAAATGTATTTTGAATGTGTATTTTGTTTTTAAATTTCTGATTGGTGGAGGAATATTGTTCCAGCACTTCGTTGCCGCATATCTAAAACTTCCTCTGAAGGCTGCGGTCTTGTGATCGTGATAGAGCAGTGCAGATCGGACTGAGCGTAAAGAACTTTTATCTGATACGAAATTAAGTTTGGAGTGCAGGTACTCAGGCTTTCTAAATTTTATCACATCAAAGACCAGTCCTCCTAGGTGCATAAGTCTACGCGAATCCATGTTTAAGAGGGACATGTTGTTCAAGAATGGTGTAATGTGACTACGAGGCGGTATATTGAAGCAAAAACGACAACAAGCATTCTGCACTCTTTGTACAGTTCGCTTTGTATTTTCAAGTAACCGTGGACCAAAAATAATGTCCCCATAATTTAATTTTGAAATAATCAGCGATTCACAAAGGACAATACGGGAAGCCTCAGATAGTTGATTCCTAATTTTGTACAGTATCTTTAGACGATAAAAACAAGTTTTAACCAAATTAAGAACATGATTCTCAAATCTAAGATGGCTGTCCATGATGACCCCAAGATTCCTTGCTTCTTCCACCCTATTCACTTTAGAATCTTGGATCTTTACATCCAGGTCAACATTAAGCTTGGCAGTTTGGTTTTTGGTACCCAAGACTATATATTGCGACTTTGCTGGGTTTAACACTAGAGCATTGCGCGAGGACCAGTCTGCGATGGCATTCAGATCTGTGTTTAGTTGTTGGACAACATGTGGTAATTGATCAGGTGTCTCTGATATATATATCTGCACGTCATCCGCATAGCAGTGGTGCTTAGATTTAGTTATAACTTTCGATAAGTCCGCACAGTAAATAATAAATAGTAGAGGTCCCAGTATAGACCCTTGCGGGACACCGCGAACAATAGGCATCGGTTGTGACAATAAAGTTGATCCATCACTTTTTACCAACTTGACGGCTTGTGATCGATTATTGAGATAGCTATCAAACCATGTAACAGACAATGGACTCAAACCATAATAAGATAGCTTTGCAAGAAGAAGTGGTATATTCAAACATTCAAATGCACGCGAATAATCGAGCAGAGTTAGCAATGTACAGCGTCCTCTATCTTGTTCTGAAAGTATATTATCTGTGACATCTAGAAGGGCAGTTACAGTTCCTCGACCTTTACGAAATCCAGACTGTAGCGGTGGCAAAATGTCATTGGCTTCTACATACTTAGTTAGTTGGGCACTGATAACTTTCTCAAGGATCTTCGACAAAAAAGGCAGAATACTAATTGGCCGAAGATCCTTCAGCTCAACCGGCGTATTAATTTTGGGTATAGGTGTCACAATCGACGTCTTCCACTGACTTGGAACCGTACCTGTAGTGATAGACTTGTTTACGATTGCTGTAATAGCGTCCAAGGTACAAGGAAGAGAGAACATGATAATATCCCTACCGATGCCATCACTACCTAAGGCGTTAGACTTTATAGACATTATAATTTTAGATATATCAGTAGAGGTGACTGGTTTTAGTTGTAATGTCGCTTCGGTAAATTTATTATCGTTAAAAAAAGAGATATCTGAAGGTAGAATAGTGTTGTCTCCAGGTATATTCAAAAAATGTGCATTTATTTCGTTAGGGTCAACAAAACAGGCAGGTAATGACCTTTCTTTAGTCGAGTCAATCAAAATTTTATTCTTTAGATTTTTCCAAAATGATTTACTGTTATGAATTTGCGAATTTACTAAATTATTGTAGTATGCACGTTTTTCAGCAGCTATACTAGATACCACCAATTTCTTTAATTCCTTGTAATAAGTTCCATCTTCATCTGACCCTGATTTACGGTAAGCTTCGTGAGCTTTGTTGCGTTCTTCAATCATAATCTTACAGATATCAGTGACCCAGGGCAGGGAATGATTATTTCTAACAGTTATCTTTTTAACAGGAACGTGTTTATCAAAAAGAGCTATAATCATGGAATTAAATTGTTCAACCATCATATCTACCGTAGGCAACGAAGAAATCGAATCCCAGTTAGTAGCGTATAAGTCTTCGTTAAACATAACAAGATTAATAGTATTAAAAGAACGAAAAGAAAAAGATCTGGGTACAGGCTTAGGCTTACTTATGGATAACGTTACGTTAACCATTGCATGTCCGTATTCACCAGTTACATCTAGCATGATGTGAGCTGAACTAAAATGCAAAATGAAATAACAAAAACTTCCTCATTCTGAGTGCAAAAAAGTAGATCACGTGACCATTATTCCTAGATCGCGCAAGCGTTGGTTTCTACAACATCTGGCCTATATAGAACTTTCCGACATCAACTGTCGGTCGAAAGACCCCGGGTAAGTGGGCCAGATGGGCCGACCCGGTACAGGGAAGATCTTCCCCTGTAACTCTTTGGGGGAATTCCACCTTTAACCCCCAAACTGGTGACCTCCGTCGTGCCAGTCGTCGACTACCTCGGACGACTCTTGCCGACACCCGACGACTGGATTCCTGAACACGATTCCTTCAACGACCAGCGCAGCACTCCAGCCATCAACGATCATCATCATCGTCAGCAGCAGAGCACTCCAGCCATCAATGATCATCATCATCATCAGCAGCAGTAAAATCTACCGTCGTCTCTTCTCTCTCCCTTAAGCTTACCTTCCGGACCAGCATCATTGGGGGAATTCCACCTCAAACCCCCAAAGGGGACATGAACCACGTGATTAAAATAGAACTACCTGACATCAACTGTAGTAGGTCGAAAGACTCAGGGCATGTGAGCCAGATAGGCCGGCCCGGTCCAGGGAAGAACTTCCTTGGGGTGTGCTTGAGAGCATTCCTCCACTTTTAAACAGGTATTGAATAAATAACTAAACATATTAAAAATACGATACCGTCTAACGATGACGTGCCGGCGCCGGCACCGACTTATCTGTTCGGATCGGGTCTATATGTTCGCGCGGTGTTATCCTCAGTCAACAATATTTAGAAGAGAGTCAATAGCTGCTGCAGTCCTGGATTTATAAATAGGGGCGGCAGATTTCAGAGGACGGTCACTCGATTGTCACTCGAATTTTAATTATTGTTATTTAAGTTTTGGGTTCCTTAAAAGAGATGTTATTGTCAATTGCAGGATTCGAACCTTGTATGTCTACCGGGGGTTCAAGCTAATAATGAACGGCTCTGTACATGGGGCAGCTGAAAAAAGTGGCCTACACTCATAAAAAATATAAATCCGGCACTGAACTGTTGTAATGTTTTCCAGGACTACCGCAGTACCGGACCACGTTCATGGAATGTCTGGTGGACGCGCGGATGCTGGAACATCTCACGAAGCGCGACCTCCGGACGCAGCTCAAGATGGTCGACAGTTTTCACAGGTCAGTCTATTATACAGGTTACAGGGTACGTATATAGGTATATAGGTTGTCTGGTAGAGATCTTTTCAGTGATAAGACCGCCAATTGTCACTTAGTCTATATAAGTAGTTTTATTGTATATTGTTATTTTCTATTTAAGTGTGCAATAAAGTATTTTCTATGTATCTATCTACGTGCTAAATAGTCGAGACTCTTCTTTTTACTTATTATTTACACACACACTATAAAGGTTACATTACAGGGTATGAGCATAATAGTCGGAAGACTTTACTTTTACATATTATACTAAATACACACTATACAGGTTACAGTTACAGGGTATGTGTAAAATAGACGTCTTTACTTTTACATATCATCAGGTGTATTTATTAATCAAAGTGCTTTATTTTGCTAGGGTAGACTTTACAGGACTCTTGAATACCTAAGATATTTCAAATTCTCTACAAGTGCATCAACCTGGACGACGGAACTAAATTACTTAAATTACATGCTGCGCGTTGCTGCTTTCTATTCAATATCTCTGCGGCTGCGTTCCCGAAATAGATATTCACTGATGCAGAAAACAACAGTTTTCTGCATAAATTTTGTTGTGATGAAGATGTGATTCTAATAGCGCGAGAACCCCCGAGAACACCCGAGAAGCGTGAAAGTGATCGCTTTCTTGCCGTCTCGTTCTCGCGCTCGCCTCGTAAAACTTGCCGTAGTTCCTCGACAAGACTTCTCGCTTAAGTCTGTTTGGAGTGAACGTGAGGTTTCGTTTGTGTTGCAGAACGTCGCTGCACTTCGGCGTGGCGTGCCTCAAGCGGGTGGGGTACTCGGTGCGCGCGCTGGAGGAGCGGCGGCGCTCCGCCGAGCTGGCGCCGCCCACAGCGCCGCGGGACGTCATGGTCTGGACCAACGAGCGGCTGCAGCGCTGGCTCGCCAACATCGGACTCAAGGTATCACACACACTCTACATACTCGGTGCGAGCGCTGGAGGAGCGGCGGCGCTCCGCCGAGCTGGCGCCGCCCACAGCGCCGCGGGACGTCATGGTCTGGACCAACGAGCGGCTGCAGCGCTGGCTCGCCAACATCGGACTCAAGGTATCACACACACTCTACATACTCGGTGCGAGCGCTGGAGGAGCGGCGGCGCTCCGCCGAGCTGGCGCCGCCCACAGCGCCGCGGGACGTCATGGTCTGGACCAACGAGCGGCTGCAGCGCTGGCTCGCCAACATCGGACTCAAGGTATCACACACACTCTACATACTCGGTGCGAGCGCTGGAGGAGCGGCGGCGCTCCGCCGAGCTGGCGCCGCCCACAGCGCCGCGGGACGTCATGGTCTGGACCAACGAGCGGCTGCAGCGCTGGCTCGCCAACATCGGACTCAAGGTATCACACACACTCTACATACTCGGTGCGAGCGCTGGAGGAGCGGCGGCGCTCCGCCGAGCTGGCGCCGCCCACAGCGCCGCGGGACGTCATGGTCTGGACCAACGAGCGGCTGCAGCGCTGGCTCGCCAACATCGGACTCAAGGTATCACACACACTCTACATACTCGGTGCGAGCGCTGGAGGAGCGGCGGCGCTCCGCCGAGCTGGCGCCGCCCACAGCGCCGCGGGACGTCATGGTCTGGACCAACGAGCGGCTGCAGCGCTGGCTCGCCAACATCGGACTCAAGGTATCACACACACTCTACATACTCGGTATATAGGTAATCGAAATTTAAAATATTTTTAAAAACTCTGTAACCTACATTGTTTCAGGAATATGCTAACAACCTGAGCGAGAGCGGCGTGCACGGCGGGCTGGTCGCGCTGGACGACACCTTCGACGCGAACAGCATGGCGCTGGCGCTGCAGATACCCACGCAGAACACGCAGGTATACATACTGACTACAATACAATACACCAACAACCGCAGAACACGCAGGTATACATAATGACTACAATACAATACACCAACAACCGCAGAACACGCAGGTATACATACTGACTACAATACAATACAATACACCAACAACCTGAGCGAGTTGTGAACAAGCTGATACAAAACTTACACTTTATTGCATACCAAGAAGAACAAAAACAAAATACAAGGAAATAGTAGTATAGTATAGTATACTAGTTAAAGTTTTAAGGACACAATGAACATTGATTACCCATATGCGGAAACTGTTAGGCTTAAGTTACCCATAAGTTTCAACTATTGTTGTTGAATAAGCTGTTTGTTTTCCAAAGAAATAAAATAAAATAAATAAATAGATATGAGAAAGTTGCAAAATGTTGCGGCCTTATCACTAAAACCGATCTCTATAAAATATAGAGATCGGTTTATATTCCAAAATAAAGACTTTTTTAATTTTTACTTTACTTTTACTAGGTATAAAATGAATAAAGATTTTCCTATTCTAATAATAAGAATGTATTCCAGGCGCGTCAAGTACTAGAAGTAGAGTTCAGCAACCTCGTGGCGATCGGCACGGAGCGCGCCGACACGCGGCACGACCACTCCGCGCCCTCCTGACACCACACCATGAACTAGCCCGCCACAGACTCGTACGCTCACTGGACTCATGAGTGACTCATTGGACTCGCGAGAGACTCACTGGACCCGGGAGAGATTCGCTGGACCCGCGTGAGACTCACTGGACCCACTGGATCCGCGAGAGACTTACTGGACCCGCGAAAAACTCACTGGACCCGTGGGTGACTTACAGGACCCGTGCGTGACTCACTGGACCCATGAGTGACTCACTGGACTCGCGAGAGACTCACTGGACCCGCGTGAGACTCACTGGACCCGCGTGAGACTCACCGGAGCCACGTGAGACTCACCAAACCCACGAGTGAGTCATCGGACCCATGAGTGGCCAACACCCAGTGCAATACATAGTTCTGTGATGTGATAAACTAGTAAGACCGCTCATGGACTCGCTCGAGCTTTGAGAGTACAATAGTTTGCTGCTACGTGATGTGATATTAGTTGACTCACTTCGAGTAGAAACGAAATAATAATCATCAAAGTCACTAGTATAAAATGTGCAAAGATTCCGCGAACTTCTTTCATAGTGTTTCAAATGAATCCTGTGATATGATTTAACTGGACGCTGAAAACATAACAGTGATAATTAACCCACCATAAATAAATTTAAAAACGATTCGCTTAAAACCTCACTGGATTTTGTGAGCCTGATAGTGTAAATATGAACCCAATTCCTGATTGTAGTTAGGAACAAATAATAATAAGCGAATCCGGTGATACTACAATAGCTAGACTCACTCGCTACTGCAATGTACTATAATTCAAGTAGTATTGTTATAATTGTAATGAACATTTTCTTTGTAACTACTCCGTGGGAATAGTGAATGTAAGAAATTGTTAACCTATAAGAATATTATAATCCAATAGGAAATCGGAAGCCTTACTGAAATAGAACTTCATATGTTAATAAATAATAAAGAAATATTGTTGTATTCAGCAGGTTATTTTTTGTTAAATATGACTTTAAATGAATATGAGGAACACTTGATCAACAATGTTTTTGACAAATGAAACACCTAAAAATATATAATTTAAACTGATGTTGTCTTGAGTGTATATGTGAATTTTATTGATTTATTTAAGGATATTGGGACAATATCAATCAATATCAAAACCAATATCGTTTTTTTCATAGTTTTTATTTGTTTTATGGTACAAAGGTACATGTTACAGACTGCCGTAGTGTAAGTTTAGGTGTTATCAGTCTCGAAATAATGTGCTTACAAGAATGTTAGAGGTGGAGCGTTTGTAATATCATCCACATTTAACTAAATAGTAACTATGAAGCTAAATAAGCTTTCACTTTTAAAATGTTGGGGAAAAAAACGACATAACTCAAAACATATATTTATCTATCTATAGTACATATACTTTTCAGTATCTACCTACAATTTAACTAAGTAAATGCTTTATGTAAGTTATCTGCTTGGAGTAGGTTCTATGTACTTAAATCAAATAATCCGCTATAATACATATAGCTAAATATTACACTATATTTGTATTTTACTTTGAAGTTATACTGAAATGTTCACTCATAATGAGTCAAAATCAAAAGTATTGCTATATTTTTCAGAATACAGTTAGGTAAATAATGTAATATATTGCTGCCATCTACAATATTGAAGGCAACTGCATTATAAGGCTCAATTTCTAATATCCACCAGAATAATTATAACTGTTTCATAATAATCAGCATCGTTTATTCCGTAGACAAAATATATTATACTCGAAGTGTCGAAACACATGAGACATTTTAAATAACTTTTAAGTCAACCTACGAAGGACGCCCTAGTCTCAATCCTAGGGTATTTTTCTTGGCTAGCAGTCTGTATCTTGAAGATACATTATTTGAATGAAAAATATTGAAGTTTTCTGGGTTTTATCATGTTTTGCATCAGTTGAGGAGGAGCAAGGGTTTATATCGACTATTTAATGTGCCTCGTCTGAGTCAATACTTGGGTATAGATAAGAAGGCTTATTCGCTCGATCGGACTTTGCCTACAGATTTGAGTGCGCAACATATGGTTACTAGTCTTGTGTACATTGTTAACATCGTTTTGCAATCATGTATTTAATAAAACTTATTAGTTTTAAGTATATTTTCGTTATGCATTGTTAATTTTTGAATGCCATTGGCTAATCGAGTCCTAAAAGTGTACAAATTTTTACAATTTATTAATATTGGACGGCTTGTTCGCTTCGTGTTCATGTTTATAGAAAAAATAATAATTTTTGGTTTGGTATTGATGGTTCCTCTTGAAACCCTCTTGCTATAGAAGTTTTTAGCTTTTATATAATTGGCAATTTACCGAACATTTGCTTAGAGAATTTAAATGTGCATAACAGCATAGTAGTTAACTGCGATACTAAATGAAATAAATGATATACTTTATTGTATAGCTAAAGATTTTAGTTAAAGAATCTACATTATATCGTTAGCCAATATTGTAAATATGTGTTTTATATTTGATAGCATTTCTATCGTGCGTATATGTAATTTTAGCAATATTTAGCTAGGATGTGTTCAAACTATTAGATGTTTATTTTAAATAATTATAATTTTACAATTATTTATTAACTAATAATTTAATTTATTGAGTTATTACATTGTGTAACGAAAATGTAATGTAAATTGGTTACGGACAAATAATACCTCAGTAATAGTGTCTGGTTGTCTTAAATCACAATATCTTGAAGCGTGAAGGCGGTCATTTGTACATCTGTTGTGAGTTATGTAGAGATGTGACAGTATTATAATGTTAGGAGCTGTGTGCACACTTGTTGTAAATTAATACGAACATACATCTCGTAGTTGGGAGTTAGTCAGAGGTTGAATTGGTACGTATCTAGAATGAAATTGAGTGTGGCTAATCTTAAATGTATTAAAATGTAAGAAATTTCCATGAGCGCAAAGTTGGAGCATACATGTACAAACGGCAAAATTATTTGAAACTAAAATCGACATGAATATAGTTTCAATTAATTTTGAACAGTATTACATGTAGCTATGTTATAATATCCAGTGCTATAGATTTTATTACGCCGGCTAGTCAGCAAATGCGTTAACCAATTTGAATGAAATTGGACTTTATGAAATAGTAGATAAGCGTTGAAATCGGGAACGCCTATAAACTTCGGCGACCCTATATCATTCATACACATCATTCGTTTCATTATTAAAATATATATTGTACCTATACATAAAGTTTTATAAAGTGCAAGATAATGAGATGGTTATTTAGTTAATTGTTAGTGTATAGCTTTTTGATGTAGCTATGGTTTTGTATAAAATTAAAAGGGTGTTGTGTAGTGTTCGCCCCTAACGGGCATGCGCAGCGTCGGTCGACGAACGCGGAAGGCTTGCACGAGAGTGCGAGAGAAAGGAAATATAGAAAAGGACAGAAGTTCTTCCGTACATAAATTCCTCTAGTGTAGATAAGCGCTATTCGTCCGGTCCCATTATTAAGCTTGTACAAATCTGTTCCATAGTAAACTTCCGGACATCAGTCCTGTAAGTACCTCCACAAGTGCCAATCTCGATGACGGGCGAATCGAACAATAAATAGAATAATTTTGTATCACATTCCAAGTTGAGAGCGAACAAACTAAGATATTTTCCCTGGTAAGGCCCTGTGGCTAGCGCTACCAAAGAGTAAAGTTACCTTCACGTTAAGGAGTTAATGTAAAATAGATTAGATAAATTTTGGAATGTATATAATTTGGCATATGTATCGCATTGCTTCCTAGTGTTGGTCGGACATGTAACCTACATAACCACTGCTAACATTCCAAGCTTTTTGTCACGCTTGCCCTCAGATGCCCAAACCTTTGCAGATGTTTGAATGGAAACTCTGCGAAAGCTTTGGTCGTTTGGGGTTGTCCAAGTCGAAATTGTTATCCTAAACAGTAATTATTTTGACCAATGTAATCTGAACTACTGTGTAACCTTTGTAAAAATATTTATCAAATGCGATGACGACATGTTATGCATAATGATAAGAGGTAAATACAATTTACATGATACAAACATTTGTTTTATTGAACTTTGTTTTACAGTTTCTTTCTTCCTTGATAGAGAAAGCGCAGTTGCGTAAGTCATGCCAGGCATTATGAGTGTAGAAATTAATAAACTTGGAGGAAAACTGACTGGTAACACCATGCTGCAGTGGAAGCATGTACCTAGTGTTTCGATTCTGAGGTAAGAAAGAACTATTTTCAAAACTTACTGTACTACCTGAACAAATAGCAATTTTATTAGGCAGTGATGAAAATCAAACAAACAAATGTTCTCTTACATCTGAGGTTTCTTTTTATTTCCCATTTTGCTTAGCTGTCTACAAATCTTCTTCTTGATTTCCTTCTGGCGTTTTATCTTGGCCCACTCCTCTGCCTCCTGCTGGTGTTTACGTTTCTTCAACCTCTCCGAAGTCGCTTCTTTCAGCATCTCCTGTTTCCTCTCGTAATTCGTCTTTATCATTTTCATAACATTGCTAACTTTCTGCTCATAAGGACTCTTTACAACTGCTATCCTATTCTTGAACTTGTCTTTAGTTACCTTGCCGTCTATAGTAGTGGACTTCTGTTTAGGCTTGAACCTGTAAGGCAGGCCCTTTTGCAGTTCTTTAGGAATCACTAAGGGCTTGAACACTCTCTGCTCCCTCTTCACTTCTGTGTACATAGAGTCCTTGTTTGCGTCGCTTATGACATTTTGCTCCCGTTTGAGCTGACCTTTAGTCTTCATGCCTTGCCAGGCGTTCTTCGCGCCTGCTGGTAATAATAAATTCACGACCGGTGCATAGAACTTTGTAACGTCAACTTTGAACCACGTTCGGCAGAAGATTATATCGCTCATCACTATCTTGTCTTCGAAAGTGGCACGGAATGCGCCCTCTGGTTTATTCAAAGCCTTTTTGATCTGTCCTCTGATTCCCGACACTGTCTTTACTCGAGCCCCTTCAAACTTAGCCACTTCTAAGGTGCTTGTGAACATGTCTTTGATAAATGCAGTCTTTTTATAGATTTTCAGGGGAGTACCAACTAGTTTCAATTTTTTCATGATTTGGGTTGATTTATTGATTTCGTTGACGCTGCCTGTCGCGGCTATTCGGAACCCTAGCTGCTTCATATCGTTTGGGTTACTGCTGACTGTCTGCAGTGCTAGAAAGCCAGTGTTCTGAGGAGTGATAGGTCCATAAAAGTGCATGTTACACGTGACGTGTTCAGGTGTATATTTCAGATAGCGGCATTTCAAATCATCCTCTATTTTCGAGTAAATAGGAAGAGTCTGGAAGCGCCTCCAACCCAGAGATATTACAAGTGGATCATTGGTTTTTAGAATTTTTTTGTACCATCTGTGTTTCTTAACTTTGCAAGATACAAATCCTATATTTTGTTCAGCCATGTTTAGCGCGCCGATCAAGATCGGATAGCTCGAGTCGAAGTTCGTGACGAATTCTGACGGCATTTGTTTGAACAACATTCTGACGTACAGGCCAGGCCTGAATCCTTCCACTTCTATCCTCAAACCTTGATCTAAGTTCTCAAATACTGATTTGTTAAGTTCAGATTGTTTCAGAGCTTCAGCCTTTAGACTCTCATAGTAAGAATGATCACCCTTGATCCTGTGATCATCAGGGTTGTCATATTCTGAGTCAAACTTAGCTTTCAATTTGAGTTTCTTGTCTAAAATTTCAGATTTAGTCATTTCTCCCTTTCGCTTCGTACCAAGTGTATCTTTAGTCTCTTCTTCAGCCACATGCTTTTCACCGGTTTCTAGATCTTCAAAGTCACCAAATACCTCTTCGTCATCACCATCACTGGCATCATCGAGTTTTAAGAGCTCAGAGGCGTCTTCATCAGCTGACCTTTTTCCAGTTATAAATTTATTCATTAGGAATTGTTTGTTGCTGTCACTCGACCAGTCTCTTATGCTAGGCTTATCCAGTGAATAGAAGAAAGAACATTCATCTAAATCAAGCTTCTCCTTTTCTTTCAATTTCTTCTTCTGTGTGTCAGTTACTTTCTTGAACAAGCCTCCTATTTCTTCTTCATCACTTGAATCTGATTGTTCTTGAGTCTCCTTGGTTTTGTTTCCAATTTCATACTCTCCATAGACTAGCTTCATTATGTTTTTTGATGTTCTTTGTCTATCAAAGTAAGCCTCAGTTGCCTTTTCTCCCATCTTTTCCTTCCATTTAGTACTAAAGTCTTCCTCACCTGATTCATCTTCTGAATCATCCGTCCCTGATTCCACATTTGAGGACTTCTCAGCAGCACTAGAGTTTCCTGTATCCATGTCCTCATTATCAGAGCCAGAGTTGTTATCCCAAGGGAGTTTCTCCTTTTTATCCTTGTCATTATCATCAATACCACTGTCATTATCTGAATCATTTTCAGAGTCACTGTTTTCATCATTTGTCTTGTTACCTTCTACATCTGATTCATCATTAAAGGATTGATTTTTATTCTGCTGCAGATATTCATCATCTTTCACCATGTCTGGGTAAATGACTGCTCCATTACTGAAGAGTTGGAAGCCAGACTCTTGCATTTGCTCATCTACAGTCTCTGTTGTTTCAACCACACTTTTGAGCAGTGCTTTCTTCTCATTGGTCTCTTCATCTTCCTTCTTGTGTGAGTGAGAGCCCTGTAACTCAATGTATACAGCATCCTTGTCATACACAATACCTCCAACACCCGAGAAGGGGGCATAAATTTGTCTCTCTCGCTCCATAAGATGCCGCTTTTTCTCCAAACTGGGGAGTGGACATGGATCAGGGAGGTAAGACAATTCACTTATCTTCATGTCACCAACACCTGAAAAGAAAGTAAAAGAACAAAATTAGCAGAAAGAAGGCTGTGGTGGTCTCAGTGTAAGAATCTACCCCTCCAACTCAGCACCACACAATTTATTACAAAAACTCTACATTATGTAAGGGATAGGTCTTGGAAATGGTATTTGGTTTACCTGCAACATGTACTGTGGAATCCTTCATCAGAGGAACTCCTCTTACATATCCATAGAGCACCACATCTCTGCTCACTTTGGCATTCTTCCTGATCTCCTCCTGGTTGGTTATATCTTCAAATCTATCTGCCAAGATGTATGAGTGAGTCATTCTCCAACTAAGCGGCCTAAACTTCATGACAGATATAAAACGGGCAAGATTCTTTATCTCATTTCTTAGATATTCACCGTGCACAATACCCGAGAGATAAAACAATTTGGCGCCAGAGTAAACTTCAGTCCAGAATCTGTGTTTTAGTGTCTTCTTAGTTGTTTTTAATGTTTTGGCATTTTTGATCATGTCAAGATGGGTGAGCACACCCATGATCTTGGGCATGCCATGCACTTGGCAGATGTTGAGGAACTCGAATATCTCCATCTCGAAGCCAAAGCTGGCGTCGCACAGCAGCAGCACCAGATCCGCGCATTTAGCGATGTCGATCATGGAGTTCACATCGTTGTTGCATTCAATCAGAGTGATGCGCCGCTTCTTCGACGTGACGATGGTGATGGGGCCGTTCGTGCTTGTCACGTTCGTTTTGATAAAACTTTTGATCAGATTGTTGATCAGTGTGGTCTTACCGACCCTGGGAGGCCCCACGATAGCGACCACGATAGGCGGTGGCTCCAGAGGAGTCTTATCCACTTTAGGGATGTGTTGCTTCTTCGAAATAACATCTTCGCGGCGGCGGAATTGCCTCTCTGCTCGAACAGCTGATTGGATTGCAAATGCCTTCGGATTCCTTTGCCTGGCACTTAGGTTAGACTTGTCAATTTGGTTCTTTTTCTTTTTTTTCTCCGCTTTTCTTCCAGCATGTTTGGCTCGGTGAGCTTTCTTTTTATCAAAGGCTGAATCATCAGCCATACTTTTATAACAATTTACGACAATTAGTAAGAATAAAATTCACGTGTGCATGTTGTTTTTAACCTGTCCAAAACCGTGACTCTGTGGGAAAAAACCGCCGAAACCCGAGCATTTATAGTCTCTCAGCTGCTGGCTCCCTGAGGAGCCGGTGGGAGTTCTACTTTTCTATGGTACAGGGGGTTTGATTTTCTTTCATTTTACACAATTTGATGTAGTATGGAGTGGTAAGTATGTAATTTTGAGGCAATTTATATTAGGTGGTTGATTATTGGTTAAAAAGACTTTGTAACCTATAAATAAATAAATAGACAGAAAAAACAGCCAAATCGGTCGAGTCGTTCTGAAGTGATGTAATTTATTTGAAATAATACTAATTATGAAGAACATCAAGAACAAGAGAAAAACTCGCTGTGATGTACTTTTTTATATTTTATCATACACACTATATACCTCTATAATTATATAAACACATCCAATTATAGAGAAGGGATAGACCGATTTGGCTGTTTTTTCTTGTGTTCCTAAATGTCAGGTTAGAAGTAAAAATGTACACAGTAATATTTTATTTATTTTCAGTAGGTAAATCAATAACTTTATTTCCTTAGGCTTAAAATTTAACACTTATACAAATAAACACTAACAATATCAAAATAATATAAGAAGTTCTCGCTGCCTTCCAACTCACTGCCAGAATCACACGCAGGATTTGTGATAATATCTTCTATTGGCCTCGTACGGCGACGCAGAAGAATCACCCATCGATAACTAAAACAAAAAATCACGTAGGTAGGTACATACTTTGTAATATAATCAATAAAACTTTAACATCGGCTCCCTGAGGAGCCGGCGGGTACAGACACTAAGTTCAAAAAGTGAACATCCTATGTAGGATTTTTACACCTAAGATGGCGGCGTCACCGAGTCCATAATTGAATTATCAGCAAAAATAACTTTCTACATCAAATGTTAGGTAAAACGAATTACACGGGTAGATTTATCATAAAATTTGCTATAAATAAAAGCCGCCATAGTATCAAAAGTCTTTCTTGTTAATACGTAAACATGTTTCAAAAATACTGTTGGCCAACCTTTGTTTTACTTACATATTTTATTGAATCTACACGAGTTTTTACTGATATTTTATGGTATTTAGATAAGTAATCGTAGAATAAAGTGAAATAATAGCAGATACTTACGTTCTACAAACAACAACACGAAAAATCTTTAAAAAATTGTCCACACGCACTCCGCCACTTCGCGCTCAAAAAACCGTCAGTTGGAAACTGAATTGGTACAATGACCTTATAGTATTTTGTAGCCAACTTCATGGACTTCTCAAATATATTTAGTACAAACAATTATGAGCCCTGTATAAATAGAAAAAAGGCATAAAATCGACTGCGGAAGTGGTGGCGACTTGGAGAGCCGCCGGGATCGGGAGGTTTTTGGCGATGGCTCCCACGAGAGCCAGCGGGGTTTGACAGGTTAAAACTAACTGAGTGAATGGAATGGAACGAATAGAATGGTGTTTTATAGTGTAGATTGAAGAGCACAAACACAAAAGACGAATACAGGATCGAAAAGGTTTACTTTCATTCACACAAAAAGAGACGAAATCACAGAATATCTAAAGAGTAATAATTAGTCTGTGGACGAAAGATATTGATGATTGATTATTGAGTTTGAATTCTTCAAGGATATAATTGCATGACGTAGTCATAATAGGGTCATTGATAACCTATGACAAAATAAGCGCCGAGGTCGACACGAATTCGCCAAAATGGTTCCCATCCCATTCTTACTATACTATAAGTACTAACTAATAATATACTATAAATCTGTGCCTGCTATGGAGAAAGGGGTTAACACAAGTACACAGTGTAGTCATAGGACTTTTGGATAACATATTATCACCAATGTTAAATTTAAAATGCTGCCTTTAATCACGGTATCCCCGGAAAATTCATTCATTCTTCGAATAGGCACATAATTTACACAATTCATTCATTATTTTGACATTGACGCATGGACTAGACATGTGACATGACATTTTGATTTTGTGAATACAACACAGAAGTTCGTTCGTTCGTTCGATACACTTTCTCGCGGACCGATCAATTTTGTGTTTTGTTGTTACAAAAAATTCAATTTAGATGATGAAAGTAAAGCCAAAAAAACGCAGCTGTTCGTGAGCGTCTCTAGTTATTAATGAAACGAAGCTAAAGTAAATACTACTGTGACTATGACTTCGTCAGAGCTGGACAGTCGGAACATTGCTCTAACTATGTGAGTAGTTGACGTATTTCTATCTCCTAATTTTAGAAGGAATACGTTATTACTCGTAAACACTGCGCCTCTGCTGATGTTTGTTTTGTTCTAAGACCAGGATGTACATGGAGTTTATGTAAACAGTTTGAAAAGCTGGTTTCTGGCGAGAGGTCATTGATCCTAGGTCCTTGGTTTGTATCGCAGCCAGATGATAGATTGACCAATAATTATTATTGTCGTTGACACTAATTAAGTCTTCATTCAATTGTATATTTGCATGTACCTACTTCTAAATAGATAAGACGGGCCCATGCCATAACTGTTTGTTTGTGTTTTGTTATGTCACTTGTTCACATTAAGTACCTAACATAATTAAGTTCTTAATACCTAACTTAATTCGCCGGTTTTATATAAATATAGCGCCAGGACTCTTAGCAAAATCATGCAAAAACATCAAAGCATGGAGTAGCTTCATGTAAAACGACGCCTGTTATCTAAATGACTAGGATGAATATTTATGAGTTCTTCAGACCAAAGTCAACCTACCTAACACTTTGAATGTTTGGTTTGGGTTAGCTATTCTAAGTCTGTATACAATAGACATTATTTGATCAAGATTAATCATGAAACTATTTACTTGACATCAAACTTGTTATTTCGCATGCCTTTAAAATATTTTAAATTAATATAGGTACTAAGGCTGGTTTTCTTCAACAACAATTGGTCAGTTAGCAGATTTCTTATTTTATTAATATCTGTATGCAATCTTCAGTCAAAAAAATTCAATTGGAACTGTCTATATTTTTTACCCATAAATTATTTCATGAAATACTCTAATTTAAATAGGCAAAGTTCTACAAAATCTTGTGCTTGGTTTTAGGAGAAAGTCCGTGGAAAACCTGGTGATATCATCCCAGGATGCAATAGGGCAGAGCATCAGTCAAGCACTTACCTTCTCAGGGGTGATCTCACACCACGCCAATAGATCAGATACCAGCAATCAGATACTGCAGGAGAACAGGTAAACTATTTATTATTTAACACTACATAAAAATAGCTAGTGTTTATTGGTGACTAGTATTTATATGAGTTAAAATGTACCCTTTGCCCAGTAGTGAGACAAATAGAGCAACAAAAAGTACCTTTTACACTTTAAAAAGGTTTGAAATTTCCTTTCTGAGAAATTGTAATATATCAAGTGGATTTTCTTAAATTGTTACATCCTCTTTATTTGTTCTTAAATTTAATACATTTTTATAATACTCCCAACTCTGGATTTTTCCCAGTCTCACTCAGCAGTTGGATATCATCAGGTGCGAAACTTAAATATAAAAAACACCCTTTACATTACCGAGCTTGCTACAAATCTTGATGTGCTCATTTCCCAGCTTTTTTATCATCAGTACATTGTTTAAACTAAAAATCATATTAATTTCATAACATTTTGGCTAAATGTTCACAACAATTTGAATGACAGCTTTCAATATTTCTCCTAATTCTCCACTTCTTTAGTGGCTCAGTCGCTTTTGGATAGTTTCTGTATTATGCATTCTGGATTATGCGATAGTCTTTGCAGTTCAGGAGTCTTTGTACTGGCATGTGTCTAATGACATCTCAGTCGCCAGGTTTTTACCAGTGTCATTGTGTCAGCTCAGCTACCTTCCAACCCACATGGTTGGAAGGTAGCTGAGCTGACATCAAGTTGAACCATGTGGCCTTCCCACATGGAAGGCCACATGGTTCAACATGATTGTAAAAGACTTGATATAATAATATAGTATGACTCTGAAGCCCTGAAAAATGGTCGGCTTTTCGCTTAGGATGACACATCTAGTGGCCTTCAACATATTTTATCATCTGAATCTGTTTGACACTAGTAAAAACCATGTACCTACTTATTTCAAAGCAAACACTAATTATCTTACGCAAACAAAAGAACAACAAAGTACTAAGTAGGTAATTCAATTTCGTAAATTCAGAATGTTTTGATAATGCCAACAGATATGGAATTCTTTACGAAAAATATTCTTAAAAAAATTGCGTTGATCTGAGAAGTGCTTTCTTTCGTTTTCAAAATAAAATTATATTGTTAATTGAAACCTAATCAAATTTAAGTCAAGCACGTTTGTTCTGTGTTAGCATTACAATGGTAGAAACAATGAACTGATAACACAGTAAACTACTTCATTAATTTATCTGTTAATCTATCGATACATGCTTGATAAACGCGTGCCAGTGGTTGTTTGTTAATTGTGCAACATGGGTGTGAATGATTTTCAAGTGCAGTACAGACATTTGGATACTAATGCTGAAGTGGTTTTTGTAAAGTAAGTTTACCATACGAGCCTAATGTGCCAGATATATCCGTAGGTACTTATGTAATAAATATACATAAGTACAAATAATGCAAATTTTGTACGTTTTTTGTCATTTTTCCTATTTTCTATCTACAGCCTGATTTACTCATACCACACATATTTACCTTTTCAACCAATGGAAAAAATAGAAGACTCACTTTTAGACTGTTATTTTTCTAGGTGAACGATTTTCTATGATTCTTTCACTATTCGATACGAGTGTCGCTCATGTGGTCCCATATAAATTTAATCAAGATCTTCCTACTTTTGATAATGCGTATTTTATTGACTTTGACTATAGCGTTGATGTTGGTATCTTTGTTTTAAATTTATTTATTAATTATTGACGGAAAAACACTTCCAATACCATTCGGCACTAGTCATCCAGCAATTACGATAAAATTTCATCAATAAAATTCTAAATACAATAAATTTAGCCAAATACAATAAACACGCCAAATTAAGACGCCGCCGTAACGTTTCAGATCATTTGTTTGAACATATGTTTTCCTAATATAAATTATTCAATTATTCATTTGTATTGTAAGACTTGTCTTAAAATTTGAAATTATTCGTAAAAATGTTAAACATAATCCGTCCTTTATCGGGGAATGGCGACAAAAATAAATTCCCGTACCGTATGTACATGGTACGGGAATTTATTTTTGTCGCCATTCCCATATTATGTTTAACACATCATTTCTGGTCAAGTGTGAGTCAGGGGGATAACGAGTAAACGCAAATTCCTTGTCGTCCCCCCAGGGGAACATCTTGGGGGGACCACGAGTCACTCGCGGCCGTGTAGAAGTCATAAGATAAAAGTTTGTTTCTATGGAAACAATTCAAGGCTATTTCTATCCCATCAAAATCGTCTATCTATTCAAAATTTCAGACCGATCCGTTCAGAAGTTTTTGCGTGAAAGAGTAACAAATTTTCATACATCTATACATCCATACAAACTATCTAACTAACTATCCATACACATTTATAATGTTAGTAAGGAAGGATTTGCACCTAGAACGAAATACGACGATAATGGAAGTCACTGGTACATTTTTAAGTCAGCTGGAAAGCCAACTTAGCTCAAAGAAGGTTCTCAAAATAAAGACTAGATAACGACCGTTTTTGTCTTAATATTGTTGTTTAGCCAGACGACCGTGAAACTCGTAATATATTTCGTGCTAAGCACGAATTATTCACAACACTATTAGATTTCTTTGTTCTCTTTAAAAACCTTACTCAAAGTTAATAATATCTAGGACTTCCTTATCGTACGACTGTCCTTTGTGTTTTACGATAGTATTGAGCAAACAGTTCTGTTTCAAAAATATAATGTAGGTATATTTATTTATTTATTTAAAACTTTATTGCACTAAAGTAGGCTTAATGCCGAGGCATTTTCTACCTGCCAACCAAAAACACATGTTGAGACACAGGGTTGGCGTGCTAATATTAGTGTATAATGTGTCAGCATTATTGTAATTCAAAGAAAGAGGTCTTTAGTTTTACGCAGTTTCAGCAGCTTCTGTATGAATGACCTAGAATTTGATTTAAAGGCCCTGACCGAGTTTTTAACCAAACTAATCTACTAACTAGATCTCCGTGGTCATGGGACCACCGGGTTAAAAACTTGAATTAAGTACATAAATTCAACGGATTTCTTTGGTTCCTCTAATTTGAAAACAAACAATAGAAGAAAAGAAACATAAAAGAGCACTGTTTCGCAATAGGTAATAGATTTATGAAACCCTGCGGTCTATTGAAATATCTTCTGTTTTGATTCGTAGGTTTCTTACTTCTTTCCTTTCTTTCTTTTCTTTCTTGGTTGATGTTATGATTAATAAATAAATAAATTAAATTAACAAAAAAATTAAAAATAAATACTTGGTTCCTCTTTGGTTCCTCTAAGCCAGTTGCTTATGAAGAGTTTTCTTGGAATTAACAAAAGTCCAGATCAGTTTCGATTGATTCCCTGCGAGCTGAAGACAGGCCTCTATGGCACTCATAAGAGGAGGCCTATGTCCAGCTGCGGACTGATATAGGTTAATGATAGTAGTGAGCTGAATTTTTCCAAATTTCAGCCCGATCCGTAAATTAGTTTTTACGTGAAAGAGGAACAAACAAACACTCTACATATCCATACAAACTTCTGCATTTATAAATTAGCAAGGATGTCAAATTTAACCATATATCTTCGTTGTTTGTTTCTGAGGTCATAAGTCACACATTTTTGTCTTTCTCGTCTCTGAATTTATGAGTTTCTAGAAAAATGAACGGGAAAAAGTTTGTAGATCGTAAATTCTCTACAAAAAATGCCTCCGTTCTTTTTTCCCCACGAGCCACCTTTTTCGAGTTATTTAAAACTAGCGACCCGCCGGCTTCGCACAGTTTTATTATACAATTATACATACGTATAAACCTTCCTCTTGAATCACTCTATCTATTAAAAAAACCGCATCAAAATACGTTGCGTAGTTTTAAAGATTTAAGCATACATAAGGACATAGGGACAGAGAAAGTGACTTTGTTTTATACTATGTAGTGATTGATAATATTTCATACTGATGGTCATACTTGGCTGGTGATCTGGTTTAGAAATCATAACCCGATCCTGTCTGCTCTCTGATTGCATCTGTATGTAGTAGATACAATCAGAGGTACCTACATCCTTTGGTGAACACTGCTTTAAGAGGCTTTCAGACAAACCGAATAACAGTTTTAGATAAGCTATTAAAATAAAATAAGTACTTGTTTGTAAACATAAAATAAATAAATTTAATGGGCGCTCCACATTCACACGAGAACTTCGCGAGAACGCGAGAAACATGCGAGAAACGTGAATGTGAAAGTGATTCGCGTATTCTTCTCAAGTTCTCGCGTTGTTCTCGGGCTTTTTCCTTTTTTGTCGGTTTTTTGGGGCGAGACAAAGGAGCGCGAGAACGTGAGAACAGGCGAGAACGTGTATTGACTCCACACTCGCATGTTTCTCAGTAGCGCGCGTCATCGTCATCGAGCGCGAGAACTGTAGCGAGAACTATTTGAGAACTTTGTGAGAGTGTGTACCCAAAGAAGTTTTCGCTACAGTTCTCGCTGAGAATCTCCGGAGATTCTCGCGTGAATGTCTCGTGTGAATGTGGAGCGCCTATAAAAAACCCTCCTATGTAGGTACTTACTACCTACTGCGTCGTTCAGGGATTTTCGAGTCCAGTGTCGAATTTCGATCTTTGACTTTGTATCCTGTCGATAATCCGGAATCCGGAATGACAGGTCTCGTAAGTCAGGAAATGGAAGAAGCCAAGAAATATATGACCAATGGTACTTTCAGTAGCTTTGCGTTGCGTTATATCTACACCCAAAATAATTAGATAAATAATACTGGACAATATACAAAACATCATCTAGCTCCAAGCTAAGCAAAGCTTATGTTATGGGTAGGTATCAGGTGACTGTTGACTATTTAGTAAAAAAATATAAAATAGATATATATTCTTATTATACACTAGCGACCCGCCCAGGCTTTGCACGGTTTTATTATACGTATAAACCTTCCTCTTGAATCACTCTATCTATTAAAAAAAACCGCATCAAAATCCGTTGCGTGCTTTTAAAGATTTAAGCATTCAAAGGGACATAAGGACATGGGGACATAGGGACAGAGAAATCGACTTTGTTTTATACTATGATTAATAGAACTAACAAATATTTGTCCCGAGGCGGGAATCGAACCCGCAATCAACTGCATCGCAGGCCGACCTTCGCCCGTTGCACCACATACAGTCGTCCTTTGCTGCCAGAAATTTTGTGTTTCCGTGATCTACAAATCGATCGACGGCGAATAGCTCAGAATCCTTTAATTCAACAAAATCGCGTGCAAAGCATGTACCAATCGTTATATAATATAGTACCTATGATCGAGAGTAGCTTAGCTACAGTATAATGTCGCAATCCAGTGATTTCGCAAATCATTAGCGGACCGTGACGAGCAAGCGCGGAATTAGTTGACTCAGTCTTTTAGTCTCGAGTTATGATAAAGGCATCGACCGATATAACTGTTTGGTTCATTCATAATACCTCTAAACTAGACTGTTTGCTGCTGTCTGGAGTTAGCTCAATTGTTTAAACTCTAAATTCTAGTTATAATTTGTTTCTATACTTTGACTGTAATTTATTATTAAATAAAAAATAATTTCTGTAATACTGTTTAAAAAGTAGAGATTTTATTTCGGTGCTATTAACACAGATTACAATTACCGATTATTGAAATACGCATAGGTTTATTTTGATCCAAACAAATAATATTTTGAGGTAGTATAATCGGTGAAGAAATAACTTAAATTGTAATAGAAAATATTCTAATAATTATTATGAAAAGGTTTTATAATATTTAGAGTAGAAGCGAGCTACGTTATTATAAATTTTGATCGGCATTCCATTGTCCTGCATGAAAGAATGGACTTGCATTCAACAAAACCGAATAAGTACCGAATAACAATTTATTCTATACCTATAGAACGCAACGATAGTTACCGTTTAATAATTGCAATCTTAACGGGGCAATAAAACTTCCATGTAACGGTAGATTTTACGTCTCGAAAAATAACTACCTATTTGGATAAGCCACGTGTTCGCAACGTGATTTCCCACGGTCTTCTATATGAATTTGGATGGGTATCGTATCGTGTCATCGCCTCGCCGTCAAAACTTGAAGACTAGTGCATCTATCCCTAAACTCGGCAGACCTTGTTTTAAGTGTTATAAGTATAAATCTATAATACACATACATAAATACAGATATTATAGATATTTTTATCTATTGTAATATAGAGATAAAGAGGAAATATTTTTATTTTTGTATGTTTCATCATCATCATCATCAGCCTATATTAGTCCACTGCTGGACATAGGCCACCCCTAATGAGCGCCATAGCTGCCCTGTCTTCAGCTTGCCGCATCCAGCATCTTGTATGTTTGTAACGAGTAAAATCAAAAACGGCTAGACCATTTCAAAAAATATTTTACATCAAGAGTGCTTCATTATCCATGATTACCATAGGCTATATTTATAACTATCATAGCTTTTAGCTCACGGCTTCGCTCGCTTAGACTATACGATTTGTTTTTCTTCAATCAGAAATACGCTTTACCTCATTTTCATCGATATTTTGAAAAATCCTGAAACACGTTACTTGAATTTTTATGTTCTTAGTATTTCTGTGTAAGTTTCAAGCAAATTGGGCCACTGGTTAAAGAGTTATAAAAAACACCACAAATAATTTCAAGAGCTCGCTCGCTTGCCACAGAAGATGTCAAACATAAAGAGTAAAAAGAAAAGATCCTCGAGTCTTTTCTTTTTGCTCGGTAGGATGCTGATAAGCTTCCGTTGTAAACGGAGTTTCATTCAAAGAATCCAGTAGCTTGTTTTAAACCTTACTGTCGATGTAAAACCGACGACCGATGTGGCGCGGTGGGCGAAGGTCTGACTGCGACGCAGGAGGTTGCAGGTTCGATACAAAAAAGGGACAAAACTTGTTCCTTTTTGTACCTGAAACACCTAAACATTAAATGTTTATTAGGTTCTGGGTGTATAAAATATCTATGTGATGTATTGTATAAAGTATATCAGTCATCATCCGATAACACAAGCTCTGCTTAGCTTGAAGCTAGATGATGCTGTGTGGATTGTCCAGTATTATTTATATTTATTTTAAAGCCTGTTTTTGTGATTTCAGAAGCGTGTCACGTTCACCATCGCCCTCCCTTCGAATACAGAACACGGATTCAGCCTCTGAAGCTATTGAAAATGACAAGGTAAATCCGTTAATAATATATTAGAGAATAGCTTAGGTAATAATATATTAGAGAACTAGCGACCCGCCCCGGCTTCGCACGGTTGTATTATAAGTATATAAACCTTCCTTTAATCACTCTATCTATTAAAAAAAAACCGCATCAAAATCCGTTGCGTAGTTTTAAAGATTTAAGCATTCAAAGGGACATAAGGACATAGGGACAGAAAAAGCGACTTTGTTTTATACTATGTAGTGATAGAATAGCTCTACCTCTCGATTTGACTAAAGTTTCAGCTATCAGTTGAATGTAGATAAATTATTTCCTTTTAAATAAATTAAATAAATAATGCTGGACAATCCACACAGCACCATCTAGCCCCAAAGTAAGCTACTCAAAACTTATGTTATGGGTACTAGATCCTACTAATATTATAAACGCGAAAGTTTGTAAGTATGGATGTTTGTTACTCTTTCACGCAAAAACTACTGAACGGATATGGATGAAATTATAGTCTGGAATAACACATAGGCTATATTTTATCCCGTAATTCCCACGAACGGGAATTATCGCGGGTGAAACCGCGCGGCGCTGCTAGTAAGTGATATATTTAATTCATTATATACATAGATAAAAGACTTTTTCAACTTTAATTCTATAAGTAATATCGTAGATTGATTGTTGAGAACTGCCATAAATAACGACTCGAACCTCTAGAAGGCCCAGGAAGAGAACTAAGTAACTAAGCTAGCACCATAGACCATAGTGGATGGTACACACTCTAGGAGAAAATGTACAGAAAAATGGGTAAAATTCACCTAATTTTAAATAATAAAAATAATAAATAAAAATTATTTCACTAAATTAATCTCTGCATCATAAAAATGCTCTCAGGATGACACATTTTGCTTGGAGGGACGCGTGTCAAAAGTTTCTGGGTTGAAATCAAACTAGAACCATTCTAACAATTTTTCCGTGCGTATCGAGAATTATTTTACCTATGGACGAATCTAACGATATCATTGCCAAGTGAATCGAATGATTCTGACTCGATCCAAGACAGGAGTAAATAACTAATTTTTTTCTAGACATTGGCGGTAAATCTTTGACCAAACGGCTCTATCGGAAGACCGTTGGTTGTACGTAAATATACAACCAGCTCATGCTGAGACATACTGTTGTACTGTTTTGTGACTCAAGCAAACTTTATATTTCACTTTGTATTTGTTGTTTTCTTTCTTTTGTGTTTGAGTTACAAATAAAGCTTTTCTAGTCTATTCTATTCCATAGCTTTTCTTATCAGCAATTGAGATGAACCTGACAATAAAATGGTTCCAGTAAAATTGTCCATAGCAAAATAATTCCGGCATGAATGTACAAACACAGCACCAACCGCAACCTCTTATTAATTAACCTAGTGGATTATTTAATTGCCGTCTGAATAACTCATCCTGAGCAATTATCACGAAGGTCGCGGACGCACGTTAAGCGATTTGTACGCGTTGTTACACTATTCATGTCTTTCATGAGTTAATTCATGTTTCCATTCAATCTTTCTGGATTGTCCGTATAACCTGCGTTCGCGGCATCTCTCATGCTGTCCTTCTCAATCCCATTATTTAATTACACAGGTTATATAATTTTCTGACAGTGGAGTTGTTTATCTGCGTTAGAATGTGAATCGATGACTGGGTAGCGGAGATTAAGTTTTAACTTTTATTTGTTTCTTTCAGAACAGTGAATACAACCTGGCTCTGGGATCTCACATCGCGGCCGACACAGCTTCTATCTCCAGCAGCGAGCTGACCACGCCTGGCAAACCTGACAGGGTATGGTAAAAGAGAACAAATCTATGCATTCAGTCGGGGATCCCGTTCATACGCAGTAAAGTAGTGCATTGGATCGGGGAGCTATTCGAAATCCCGGTTTCCCAGGAGCTCTAGACGTTAGCTTTGGTGGGAAGTTTGCTCACTTCTGTGGTAAGGCATTACGCCTCACTCGATTCCTTCGCGGTGTCCGACAGTCCTGACGTCGTTACGTCAGGCCGGCCCCTTTACTCGGCCATACGTACGATGAACTCTATCACGTTTTCTCTAGCGGTGCGCTCGTAGCGGTGCGCTATCAAGTCTCAATTCGCAAGAACTCTTTCAATGCCTAGCGTCTGCGACTTCACTCGTAGAGGCAGTGCGCCGCAGCTAATAAGCTGACTGCTAAATCATATTATAGATGGTATGTCGCAACCTGGTGCTTTGATTACTTTGGAAAATCCACACGCTTTACACAGATACGACAAAACAGCGGGGTGGACTCGGTCATAACCGTATTTAGAACACACTGTGACGTCACACGATTTGGACGACGAATCTCCTATATCATAGTGAATCACCCCCCTGGTTCTTTGCAAGCTTAGAGTGAGAGGATGAGGTCTAAAACTACTGGTAGTACTGCATTGCTACTACTGATACATTAACGCCTTTATATGACATGACACGTTCTTGTGAATAAATTATTTAAGTTAATAAAAATCACAGCCCTTAATTAATATAAATATGAATATTAGATAATTGTATAGTATAAATGCTTTTATGATCGTATATTTTCAGTCAGGTAACCTCAGGAACCTGGAGGCGATCCCCGGCTCGCTGCGCGCCAAAAAGAAGAGCTGGTACAACTCGCTGTACCCCACCTACAAGAGCAAGTCCGACGACTTCAAGCGGCTGTTCCGAGACCTGCCCGATGATGAGCGACTTATTGTTGGTATGCTGTGTATTAACTAACTCCTAACCTGTGCTCGCGCCAAGAAGAAGAGCTGGTACAACTCGCTGTACCCCACCTACAAGAGCAAGTCCGACGACTTCAAGCGGCTGTTCCGAGACCTGCCCGATGATGAGCGACTTATTGTTGGTATGCTGTGTATTAACTAACTCCTAACCTGTGCTCGCGCCAAGAAGAAGAGCTGGTACAACTCGCTGTACCCCACCTACAAGAGCAAGTCCGACGACTTCAAGCGGCTGTTCCGAGACCTGCCCGATGATGAGCGACTTATTGTTGGTATGCTGTGTATTAACTAACTCCTAACCTGTGCTCGCGCCAAGAAGAAGAGCTGGTACAACTCGCTGTACCCCACCTACAAGAGCAAGTCCGACGACTTCAAGCGGCTGTTCCGAGACCTGCCCGATGATGAGCGACTTATTGTTGGTATGCTGTGTATTAACTAACTCCTAACCTGTGCTCGCGCCAAGAAGAAGAGCTGGTACAACTCGCTGTACCCCACCTACAAGAGCAAGTCCGACGACTTATTGTTGGTATGCTGTGTATTAACTTCTAAGTTCCCGTGCACGCGTTTTTTTTAATCAATAGGAAGTTCTCTGTTCTACTTTTTTGTGTGTAATGCTATAACTTTCTGCTTCTTTCTAGATGTTAAGCTGATATGTCGTGTGGTCCCATTTAAATTTGATCAAGATCTGACTAGTAGTTTTTGAGTACTTAATTTTTCGTGAAATTTTAAGTCTGTTATTCGTTTTTGCAAATGAAAACCAAAGAATATATGTAAAGAAATTCATGTATAGTTTAAAATTTGACTGGTCTAAGTGCTTTTTTTGTAAGCCGCAAGAAATAAAGTTATTTATTTCTAATTTCTTATACTGTTTGGCATGTAAATAAGAATGTATAATGTTGCAGACTACTCGTGCGCGCTGCAGAAAGACATCCTGGCGCACGGGCGGCTGTACGCCTCCCAGAGCTACCTGTGCTTCTACGCCAACATCTTCGGCTGGGAGACCACGCTCAGCATCCGCTGGAAGGACGTCACCGCCATCACCAAGGAGAAAACTGCACTGGTACTGACTTTATCATCTAGACCTTCATTTGAGAGCCTATGTCCAGCCTATGGACTAATATAGACTGATGATGATGATGAGACTCTCGTCCTGAAGAGACTCGGGTTGTAGTTGGCCGGGAAAATCGAAGCACTAGTATTAGTAGTTTCACCATTTAGGTCAAAAAAAAATTAAATAAGAGTTCAATGAATGAGTAACGAATTGAATAAGAATTTATTTATAGCGCGCACACACACACACATGCGATACACTAATAATCGAAAATGGAAATACAATATGGTTCTAATGGGTTAACCAATTAAAAAGCGGATCCTTTCAACTGGTATTGACATAGACCAACTAAGCTACCTTTGGTCAGTTTGCTATTTATCTAAATGGTTTAAATTGTATATAGTAATTTCAATTTTTCTATCCCTTGATTGTAATTTTCGTTGTTATTATAGACACATTATTCATTAAAAAAAACAATATCTTATCAGCGTTTTGAGTAATTGACAATAATTGACTAGTTGTGATGACTCTGTTCGTATCACAGGTGATACCAAACGCGATCCTGGTGTGCACGGAAGGCGAGAAGAACTTCCTGACCTCGTTCTCGGGCCGCGACAAGGCTTACCTCATGCTGTTCCGGATCTGGCAGAACGCGCTCATGGACCAGCAGATGTCCAGTCAGGAGATTTGGCAGTGGGTGAGTTTATACGCGTTATATACTAACAAAATCTTATCAAGAAGAAATAAAAATGAAATAAAAAAGCCTTATAGTTGTGTTCTACATGCTATACCTAGTATGTATATAAGTATGCCTAAAACTAACTTATACTTAATTAAACTTAATTAGTACATAACTAGATGCGGCCGCGACGCGAACCAGAGTTTTATCTTCATACGAATTTCAGAAATTTATTGCAACTCCTCTAGGGGTTATTGTGTAAAACTAAAAAATAAGTGTTTAATTATTAACTCCGTAGTTTATTTATACCAAGTTTTGAGTGAATTGAAGGAATACTTATTTTAATATAAACTTTACCACCCTATTTAACCCCCTCAGAGGTTAAAATTTCCAAATTTTAATAGCCTATGTCCTATCCTAGGCTCTAAACTATCTACATACCAAATTTCATAAACATTCACACAGACTTTCCCAGTTATTATAATAGTAAGAAGTAAGATTAGTATGTAATATTAATTTGACTGTACCTTGGTAAACGTTTAATAACTGAGATAGGCACAACATTTCCCGCCATATAAATAAGTATTGGCTTTGACTTTCTGTTAAAAAGTACTAGCCAATCAGTAACCTCGTCCAATGAGCAGTTAGCCAATCCGGTGTCTTCCCGCCACCGGCCGCTACGTCAAATGTGCGCTGTAGCGCCGACATCTTGTTTCTTCATTGGCGTTTAGTTTCCCGCTGAGTACAGACGTGCTACCAAATACGTAGCACGCTTTTGAAGAAATGTTCCAGAAAATATTTCAAAGTGCATACATTTCGCAAAGAATTATTGCAAAGTACATATAATATTCTAAAGGTTTGGTGTTAAATTGCATTACTGCGTAAGTACATTTTTCTTTGTCTACACCACTAGATACCCACATTTTTTCAATAAAATGATAATTTGCGAAATAAGTTTCGTAATTTGTTTTTGGACTAATGAGTCCATTTTATTTATATTTTGTTGGAGAATCACGGGTCGCACACATATCGCATGGTTAGTACGAAAGCATACGCCTTTTACTACCTTGCACTAAGACCGTGACATTTTTCTTATTATATGTGCTCGCAAGCACGTGGTTATATTTGTTTTAATGACAAAAGCTGAGGCTTTTTACAACTACCTGGCATCCCATGTGCCAGTGACGCTAATAACAGCGGTAATTTTTCTTCTATTACTCCTAAGTAAGATTTTAACGGTATTTCCGTTCGATTTTTCCGTTCGATTCGTATGAATTTATTTTGAGGTTATATGTTGCTATGTGCTAAAATAATTATTTTTCTAGCAAGGATGTTAACACGATACAATATGCAAAATTCTGACCGATATCGTGAAAACGAGACTTGAAAGACAACTGGAGAAGGAGATCAATATTGAAGGGTAATGGAAATAACATCGTGAGTACTTTAAAATGTCGTTGTTTTTTGTATTGTGGGCCACGCAGCCACGTGGGCAACGCGTACGATGGCCGTTTGGTTTTCACCTGCCCGTAATTTATACGCGAATATACAAAATATGAAATGTTGAGTTTATTTGCACTGTGCAAATAACACGTGGCCTACACCTAACGTCGGGTGGATTAATCTAATAGGTTGTCTAACCTATTCACTGCCTAACCATTGCACAGAGCAGGTGGTTTTGCAAGGGTACTGAGTGTTAATCTAGGTTGGCAAGAAAGTAACATTTTTTTTCAGGAGCGGGTAGATACATATTTCATTGCCTATTGTTTTTGTACCAAACAGAAGTGTTGAAAATGCAAATATAAACATGTGTCTCAAGTCCACGATTGACAAGATACATTTCAAGGATAAATACTGATAGGTTTTATGTTCCTATTTTCGAAATGAGCTAAGTTCCTTGATTTTTAAGCAAAACACCTCGTGCATTCTTGCAAGAATAAAAACCCCCGCAGGGTTGTTTTAACGCCCTCGCAGGGTTACAATGGGTGGCGCATTGTCATCTCCTTGCAAGTATATAATAAAACCCTCGCAGGGTTCATAACGCACCCTCGCAGGGCTGCGATAACATAAATAAAATTCGGGCGCACCGAATATTTTTCAGCTTTACATTATCTTGGACAAGGAATAAAAACACTCGCAGGGTTGTTTTAACGCCCTCGCAGGGCTACAATGGCTGGCGCATTGTCATCTCCTTGCAAGTATATAATAAAACCATCGCAGGGTTCATAACGCACCCTCGCAGGGCTGCGATGACATAAATAAAAATTCGGGTGCACCGAATATTTTTCAGCTTTAGATTATCTTGGACAAGGAATAAAACCCTCTCAGGGTTGTTTTAACGCCCTCGCAGGGCTACAATGGCTGGCGCATTGTCACCTCCTTGCAAGTAAGTATATAATAAAACCCTCGCAGGGTTCATAACGCACCCTCGCAGGGCTGCGATGACATAAATAAAATTCGGGCGCACCGAATATTTTCAGCTTTAGATTATTTTGGACACGGAATAAAAACCCTCGCAGGGTAGTTTTAACGCCCTCGCAGGGCTACAATGGCTGCCGCATTGTCAACTCCTTGCAAATATATAATAAAACCCTCGCAGGGTTCATTACGCACCCTCGCAGGGCTGCGATGACAGATAAAATTCGGGCGAACCGAATATTTTTCAGCTTTAAATTGTCTTGGACGTGATATGCATTATTCTCGAATATTCAACGTAAGTATGTGTTCACATAAGCTTCAGAAAGGGTTGCTTGTTTGGATAAAGGAATTCATCGTGGTGGTGTACCTTCACCAGCGATGAATTTCAGGGTATCGCGTACCTACTCACAACAACTTCCAGGAAGGCTAACTATAAAAGCATCGTGGTGCACCTCCAACAGTGATGAAAATAAAAAGTCCAGGGTATCGCGTACCTATTGACAAGAACTTCCGGGAAGGTTTAACTATTATTAAATAGAAGCATCAATCGTGGTGCACCTCCAACAGGGATCAAAATAAAAAGTGCAGGGTATCGCGTACCTATTGACAAATGTCTTACCAATATATATGATTCGTGTATTGCATACCTATCAACAAAAGATCTGGGAGGTTCGATACCTATATAGACTTATTGTTAGACATTAACATTCAGAAGGAGCCGTTTAGCTGAAGGAATAATAAAATCTTCTGATAAACCGTACTTGTGACAAAAGTCATATAAAGATATCGTAAGAAACTCTTTTTAGCCAACTCGGGCTGATAAGCAGGTTGATAAATTTATCGATGGGCTGATATTTTAATAGGCAAATTATAAATGGTTTGAGGTGCCATTGTGGATGAAGTGCAAGCCTAAGCCTTCGAGCTGATTTACATTCAACATAGTCTAACCCAGAGTTACTATTTTTCACACTGTATGATATGTGAACGGTAGCAGATATAAGAACCCTTTTGGATTCATGAGATCGCAGGAAAGACTCTAAGGTTAACATATAAGTTATTCAGTCTACCTACAAAACTTCTCATTGACGAGACAAGTTCTTTAAAATGATTACAATTGTAGGGAACCACAAATAATTATGGAAATGAATTATAATATAAATGCTGCCCACCCGCATTAAAAATTTAGTGCCTATTATTAGAACTCCTCCATCACGAATTTGAATGTTGCGTGCGTGAGATAGTTGTTAGTATAAATAAGGAACTTCTACCAAAAACACAATATCTTGCACAAAGTTGCCTTCAGTATCAAGATACTGTCTGTCAGTGGATATGTCCACGCATATGTATGGGTCTAGCTCACTCACTGGCCTGACCGTTTTAAGAGTACATTGTATAAAAGATTTTACTTGTCAGACAAAAAGAAGGAGATTTGGTGAAAGTACTGGCGTTGCGTGCGGCACTAACTTAGAGATTTTACTATCTATAAGTGTCTAGCGTATGTCATATAGCTACCTGTATAGGCTCTGAATTGTACTCAATCCATGTCCGGATTTATGATTGTGGGAACGATAAGGGTGTGAACGATAAGAAACATTCCCGTGTTTATTTACAACTACCCTCTTCATACTTTTTATAACCGGTGGCATTTCTTGGTTATCTGTCCAAAGGTGTGTACGGTAATAAATGTTCATCATACTTTTTATCATAAGTGGCATTTCTGTTATCTGCTTTGTATGATAAATTGTTGAATGTATTCTCAACTGTATTAGACATCGCAAATACCAATACATTTTTAAAATTAAAATTTGAAACTGATGGAAACCTTGGAAAATCGTCAGTCTTCTTTTTGAACGTCAGTAAAGGACAGGACATAAAGAACTGTTTATATTTTATAAAGTGTTACACTATTCTTTACAAGCAAGCGATCATTGTCAGCTTCTAAACTCTAGCACTCTGTGATCCTTAATGAGAGAATAAAGGTACATCCATATTATCGCTTCGTAAGCGATGACGTCAGAATTATCAGTAATTTGTCGTGAGATGTTTCAACATAACTACTAGTTAAGCGGAAAATGGTTCTTGTTTATTATTATATAAGCATTGTAGTACAACATACACTACTGCATCTGGAATGAAGAACTTGTTTTCGAGGTACATTGACAATGGGTGACAATGGGTGACAATGTGGTATTCATGCACAATTCTAATACCTACAGTGTTACAAATAACGTTGGTTCTCGAAGTAAACTTGGTTTCACTGTCACAAGCTGCTTAGTAATCTAGGGTTTACTAGTTACCATTATTGGTCTTAATTTTATTGATGTCTCAATAGACCTCTCTATGTTAAGTACCTATATGCTCTCGGGTGAGAATTTGTAAATCTATTCGGTATGATTTTCGAATAACATTAGAAGGATATGCAGTGCGTATTTAAGAGCAAAACAAGTATAAGGAAAAAGAAATAGATATACCTGTATTTTTAGCTATGTGTATCGGATCTAAGATTTCTTACGCTTCTACAGTGGAAATGTACACAAGTCTTATCGCAAAACTTGTAATCTAGTCCAAACATTGTGGGGAGGAAAAACCAGTTATTCAAATGTATTATAAGAACTTCCCATAACTGGACATTTTAGATGGACGTACAAAGCTTCACCATAAAGGTTCATAAAGTACCTACTCAGGTATTACAGCGCACTGCAATAAATTGAAATGTTAATGTAACTGTTTTCCCACATGCTTAAAATTGTTTAAAACGAGTACTATGTTCATAAAGCGGAGTTAAATACCTAGTACCTACTGATATTTTGGAGCAGATATTTTAGTTTTCAGTTGTGCAATGATTTATTGTCACCGAAGGTCGTACACAATGCACAAGTTGCAAAAACTGTTTCTAAAAGAAGTTAAACTGCTGAAGTCTTATTATACAGTTAGGTATACTGATACAATACGAACATATTTAGCAATTTATTGTTATAAGTTTATCAGTCATCAGTATCCAATCACTCAGAATATAATTCATGCTGAGCTGGGCGGCCCTATTGCATGATACTGTGTGGGGTTTTGTTCAGAATTATTTACTTATTATACTAGGATCGATGGCACATTCTATCATCATCGTGATAGAGTGCGATAAATCTGTTTAAAAATGGTATCTCTATGATATTGATTTCAGAACCAGTCGAAACAAGACATAAATGTCTTTTAATTATTTAAGCCATCTGTTTATATGAGGTTATTTTAATTGTGTTTTGGACCATACGTATTGCAGTTTTGAATGTCACAATGACTAATTTGCATTCAAAGCGATGTGGCTTACGATTATAACATTATTTAAAAAATAGTAAGTTCACATTGGCGTTGAGTGTCTTCACCACCACCAGGCGATAACAAACACGTCTCAGTTATTAAACGTTTACCAAGGTACAGTCAAATTAATAGAAGCGTTTTACATAAAATAAAACGCATATTAATTTACTTACCTTGGTAAACGTTTACATTTTAAATTCTGCCTGGTGACATTCGACGCAATGAAGAAACAAGATGTCGGCGCTACAGCGCACATTTGACGTAGCGGCCGGTGGCGGGAAGACACCGGATTGGCTAACTGCTCATTGGACGAGGTTACTGATTGGCTAGTACTTTTTAACAGAAAGTCAAAGCCAATACTTATTTATATGGCGGGAAATGTTGTGCCTATCTCAGTTATTAAACGTTTACCAAGGTAAGTAAATTAATATGCGTTTTATTTTATGTAAAACGCTTCTATTAAATTTGTAATTTTTTTTTTTTTAATAATTTTTATTAATTACTAAAATTACAAGCAAGGAATAGAAAAATTACAACTAGTATTTACAATTAGTACTAGTATTTGTAATCGATACCGGCAAACGGTGGTTATTTTACACAACTTGTCCTCCGACAAAGGCCTCTAAAGATCGCCATTCTGTCCTATCTTTAGCTATGCGGCTCCATGTTGAATCCGCTATTTTTCTCAGATCATCTTCCCATCTCATTTTTAAATAATTCCTTTGATTAAAGTAATAATATGATAAAATAAATGGCGGCATCAGGCGCGCCAATTTCGTTTGTCCGACAACATTTCACAGCACAAAAATGTGCGTTCAAATGTGGAATATAACTCGTTTATTTTTAGATGTATTTTATATTGACGGCATAGAAACAGACAGCTTGCGTTTGAAACTTCTGTTCAACCATTTCATAACTGTAAAAGTATCTACCATAGACTTAGAATTTTTTCAATACCAAAAAGAAGTACATATATTTGTAAGTACATATGTTTATTTATGTGACGTGCGGTGGCGGTGTGCTATAAATCCTTAAGCAGATATTAGTATTCGATCTCGAAAAAAAGTATTGAGCATTCATGAATTCTAAAATCCAGATCGTTCTTATTTTGAAACTGCGCCGTAAAATGGTGCGTCGTTATGTTATGCGCATGCTTTGGGAATGTGTTCTATCTATGACACTAAACGCGGAATAGATGAATATACGATTTGTTTTGACAAAAGTTGGAAACACCTTTGCCGTTCTATTTACCCTACTTCATCCGTGTTTTTAGAGATATGGGTTTTTATCTGAAGGTTATGGGTTTGAATCCTATAAGCGTGTGTTTCGGATTCGCTTTGTGGGTGGTGTATTATGTATTTTAGACTAGGAGCGCCTCGCGGTTTCACCCGCGTAATTCCCGTTCCCGTGGGAATTCCGGGATAAAATATTGCCTATGTATTATTCCAGACTATATTCTATCTTTGTACCAAATTATATCCATATTAAGTCATTCAGTAGTTTTTGCGTGAACCTCATATCAGTGGTCATAATTAAGAAATTCAATATGCTTTATTTCTGTTATACCTTACAGTACTCTTGGTTACGCCAGTAAATTCAAATAACAAGTAAACCCATGAAAATAACTTGATTACTAGATAATCTGGCATTCGATAGAAAGCCTTCATACATTGAATACTTTTGACGATTTGCTTGAATTTATTTAAAAGTATAAACATTATGTACCTACCTATCGCTATGTTTAGTGAATCGATTGATGGGTACTATGTATCATATGTATGTACGAGTGTAAAATAAGTCAAAATTTCATTAAAATATTGACAAGTTACTTTTATCCTATTTTTTCTTTGAATATATCACAGAGATACTCTTGGGACCTATTTTATATGTATACATGTGAAATGTGAAGCTGGAATAAAAAAATCTAGAAGCCACGTAAGGTGGCGGACTTTTTGAATGTACGTACGTACTTTATATTAGCTTTGTCACTAAGATTTGATAGTATGACTGCAATAAATACAGAATACTTTAAGCTTAGTGCATATTGTAGTGGCATAGTGGAAGCCATAGGCCATAATATATCCAGTAAGGATAGCTAGTGCATATTTCACTTTAAAATTACCCTAGTGCGAGTTGTTTTCAATTTGAGTCGATTAGCATACATATATCACTGATCAAGGCCAGCGGAATCAGGAATATCCATCCAGTCGTGTTTGTTGTCTGGGTGAATATAGCCGTGTTTATCAAGGAAATTTACCCGGTTATTTTCCCGGTAGTTTATGTCTGTGCTTTTAGGTTATGAAAGGCACTGAACTTTCAAAACTTATTACGACTAATTTATTATTACTTATGATGGTCGCAAAATTTGCAAAATTAAAGTTGAACAGAAGATTTCAATGTTATAACGAATTTTTTTACCTGAAACTTTAATGAATATAATCTTAAATTTCTGTAAATTAATGTAAAAGGCAATTAAATCGTATTAGTTACTAAGTAAATATTAGCTAGAACTACGTCTATTCTAAATTGTGCGTGAAAGAATAACAAATATCCAAACTTTCGCAAATATTTGTTCCGGAGTTCTTTGTGTTTTCTATGTAAAATAAAAATACCCGTCTATGTATTGTATTAAGTACTAGCGACCCGCCCCGGCTTCGCACGGTTTTATTATACGTATAAACCTTCCTCTATCTATAAAAAAACCGCATCAAAATCCGTTGCGTAGTTTTAAAGATTTAAGCAGTCAAAGGGACATAGGGAAATAGGGACAGAAAAAGCGACTTTGTTTTATACTATGTAGTGATATCAGTCATCTAGTACCCATAACACAAGCTCTGCTTAGCTTGGGGCTAGATGCTGTGTGGATTGTCCAGCGTTATTTATTTCGCTTTTATAATTTTAGTAAGGAAGTGAGGATGTACTAGTTATTACAACCCAAGATAACACATGTGGGTTTATAATTAGCAATGTTGACGTATTGTTCATCATCATCATTATTATACATATTACTAGCAGTGCCTCGCGGTTTCACCCTCGTAATTCCCGTTCCCGTGAGAATACCGGGATAAATTATATCCTATGTGTTATTCCAGACTAATCTATCTCTGTGCCAAATTTCATCCATATCTGTTCAGTAGTTTTTGCATGAAAGAGTAACAAACATCCACCCATGCTCACAAACTTTCGCGTTTATAATATTAGTTTATTATTTACTAGCGAACCGCCCCGGCTTCGCACGGTTTTATTATACGTATAAACCTTCCTCTTGAATCACTCTACCTATTAAAAAAATCCGCTTCAAAATCCGTTGCGTAGTTTTAAAGATTTAAGCATACATAAGGACATAGGGACGGATAAAGCGATTTTGTTTTATACTATGTAGTGATTTATTGTCCACAGGTGCACAGCTGTTACGGCGAGGAGCTAGGCTTCAATTCTGACGACGACGAGTATTCCAAAGACTTCCTAGAAGAAGCCGTGCTGCCTATAGAGGTCGCGGCGGTCGAGGTGAGCCCTATCTGGACCAGTCTCTTTAAAAGAGTAAACAAACTGAAGCCGGAGGCGGAGCGGAGGCGAAGGCGTGCGAATTGTATTCTATGGAATCATATGAAAGCCTACACACACCGCAGGCCGTGGCAGCGCGGTGCCATAGGAAAAACCGCCACGCCTTCGCCTCCGCCACGCCTCCGGCTTCGGTGTGTTTTCAACTTTAAATTCATTGTTTTATTCCATTCATAGGCATGCATTTATAATGCACTTTGATACTTAGTTTATTTCGATATACAAAATTATTTATTTACCATAACATTTTTGAGATACACTTTTATGGTGGCACGAGGCGAACCTGTTGGTATAGCTGAGCCAGATATTCACCAGCTCTCGGGTCACGCGTCGCATCGACCAGACGTTCAAATATTTTTTTTAAAACCCGGAGAGCCTCGGTACCCCACGGACCTAGGGTCTAGACTCCAAGGGGAGCAAATTCGTAGGTTCTGTCGAGACCTACATATTTGCGCCTCTTGAGATCTTCGGCCAGATCTGCCGCCGCACCAGCCCTAGTGGATGTCCTTGAAAGATGGGAAGGTGCAAGTGTGTCGACGCATGTAGCGTCCCACACAATGGGCCAATATTTAATTTAGATATATAAGTATCTATATTTAAATTATCTTACTTTATATGGCAATATATTATCAAAATTAACGCTTTTCACCACAAACGTTTAACTTGTACAGGTTGCACAAGCCTACTTTAAATATCGTATCGTACTGGTGTCTGTCTGGATGTTAACAGCACATATTGTAAAATATGCTTTTTGTATGCATAATGCATATTATATAACGTTTTTGTACCGTCGACTTCAGTATTATGTACTTCTGTACATTTATTCATTTATGTGGAATCTCTGTTGAGACAAACATAGCAGAGTTTCAAATGTAAAAACTACTTTTAACATCATAATATTATAAAAAACTTAACAAATTTATTTCGTCTTTCAGCAAGAAAGCAAACAACGAAATAATGCTGAAATGTTTGTAATTCAAGTCTTTTCGTTTACCCCGAGGGTCCCAAAGCTACTTAGGTTTAAGCCTAATTTGATTAACAACTTGAATAAAATACCTACAATAGTAAATCATTTATTTATAACAACGACAGATACAACACACTTTATAAATACATCCAACGTTGTTATAAAAGGGCCCTAACTCAGCATAATGCTGGCTTAGGCCCCGTAAGAAACCAAGCCAGCGCTGGTCTTCCGTTAGGAACCGCCTGGACATCACTAGTTTAAATTCACAAAAAAGTAAAAAAAAAAATCTAGTAAAAAAATAATTTAAAAATATTATAAAAAATACGATATTAATGAGGGAAAAAAACCAAAGCTACAAATTTATTGCACAACAAATTAAAAAGAACAATGAGAATAGAAAAACATAAAATAAAATAACGAGGAATGCTGAGCCGTAGCCACAAACCGTAGTCAGCCAGAGTATTTGCTATGTCCCCTCTTCGTACTTTACTTAACACTATATTTTAGAACACCTGACAATAATAAAAGCGTAATCTTATTTTGACTGATACATCAATAATAGTATTACAGTATTAACCAAAACATTCAGATACTTCCTGACAGATAAAATAACAAATTAATAATAGAATTTATAGCCGAAACATAGATAGGAGTGATTCAGCGCGTTATCACTATCGGTGATACGAGATAACTGATACCAGTCGGTTACTCTTCACTGGAGGGGACACAAGTGCGAAATGAGTAAGTTTCTAAAGAAGAAAAACAAAAAAGTAAGTGAGAAATTACACAAACAAAATTGGCTTGATCAGCATAATTTGAAAACATGTTTTACTTTGTAATTGTCGAAATATTATACATAATCTCCGAAGAAAAAAACAGCACTGTTGTTTTTTTGCCAAAACAGGTGATTTTATTATTTTTATTTTACATGGGATTCCAAAAATAAATATTCATTTTATTTATTATTATTAGGTACTACTCGCGAATATTTTTGGCATGCTGTCTTCATGCTAACTTAGATAGCTCTAAGACACGAGTTCTCAGACAGATGTTGTTGAATTAATTTTCAGTCAGTTTGGACGTTTTGACACAAGTTTTCATACATTAAACTTCAAAGTTCACTCACGAAGCTGACTAGTCCGATTATCTTATGGTGAACGGTATGTTAGTGATACAATAAATAAACAAACGAGAAACTCAGACACGTCCAAAAAACTCGTATATTTTTCTATAAATTTAATGGATTTTCTCAACTCATCCTAGCAACTAAGCGTGTTGGTAGAATTTTTTTAAATACTGAACGGGTCAGTCTGAAATTTTGAACCTTGGACTTGAATGAATTGGTCAAACTTTCGTAGTTTAATAAATTTATTAACCTTTAATTATGGACGTGCGGTCTCACAGGCCGCTTGCAGTTTGTGATTCTCGTGCCCTCCCGCGTACCCTACGCGTATGCCGGCCTTAGTAGCTTCGGTTTTGGTGGCAAAACGACCGTAGAGAGTAAAGGTTACATCGCCGGGGGAAAGTTGCTTGAGTAATTTCACTTTATATTTTGAGTGCGGCCTGCGAGACCGCGCGTCCACGTTTGTGTTATAAAAATATGCTGACAGTGATTTAGTTTTTTTCCGAATTTGTTAACTGAAATGTTAAAAAACGATCAACTAACTACCGCAGGCAAACAAATACCGAAAACAAAGGACGACCCAAACTTGTGTTGGCTATAAACAGGCAATATGCCTACAATGCTCTACGCCGCTATGCAAAAACTGCCTATAAATATGACCAAGTTGGGGCCTTGTCGAAATTTTTATGTTCAGTTTTGAGAAGATTAGGTTTAGTTTTTTATGTTCTTTGTTCTATATTTTTATTGTAAAATACATAAACTAAACTGAAAAAGTCATTTTCCTTTGAAAATAGACCTATAAAGTGATCTCAAGCAAAAAACCTGAAAAGTGCCTTTGATTGCTATATCGTCAGATTGTATTTAAAATAATTATATTTTTCATTAAAATTACATCTTTAATTTACATTTAGTAACTCTTCTAAGGAATAAAAAAAAAAATTAGACTATATTTACTCATCAAGATAGAAACCAGCCCGTAAAGACAGCGGTCTGTGAGGCCGCACGTCCATAGTAGTGTAACAAAAATGGAACGTCCATAGTTAAAGGTTAAGGCTTTGTTTGTGATGGAAGAACGATCAACGTTTCATCTCTTAACGAGGGACTTCTTCATTGTCAATGCGGTTTTAGACACGTACTTTCGCATCCCTGCGAGCATCAACTAGGTTCATAGTAAACTCGCTTACATTTAATAAAGTTTTTGTAAAGGCTATTATAATAATAAATACTAAAATACTACTGTAAACACAGAAACATGATTCATAAATCCGTAAATGAGATAGGGGATCTCGAAGCGGGTTATCGGTTGATAACGATACGCCCACGTGCGAAACGCTAAGCTTCTGGGCAGGTGTGCCTTGTGTTTATATCCTATCGTATATAAATGTGAAATTCTGTGCGAATCTTACTATTATAATAAACTAGCGACCCGCCCCAGCTTTGCACGGTTTTATTATACGTATAAAGCTTCCTCTTGAATCTCTCTATCTATTAAAAAACACCGTATCAAAATCCGTTGCGTAGTTTTAAAGATTTAAGCATACATAGGGACATATAGACAGAGAAAGTGACTTTGTTTTATACTATGTTGTAGTGATGGGAAAGTCTATGTGAATGTTTGTTATAAGTAATCTCCGTAACAACTTCAGTTATTTAAATGAAATTTGGCATGTAGATCTAGCCCCGGGGCGCAGCTAGTTTACAATATAATACTGCACTAGCCTCTTGCACGTGGCCTCGAACGCTTTTTGATTAGTAAAAAGTAGCCTCAACTCATTTATTCATGCAAAATAGAAATGAGAAGTAACAAAATACATTTATTTGTACTCTCGCTACAAGCCGCAGCTAGAAGTGGCATGATTTTCAAGCAAACCTAGTTGAGATTAATCCTAACATCCTCATAAATCACTACGAATAGGTAAAAAATCTATTGAAATATGTATTTTTGAGTTTTCGGAATTCAGACGGATAGACCGCTGTGGTGGCAGACTTTGTACCTATTATAGTGTAGTGATTGAATGAATTCCCCGTTTACTGTATGGGGATTCCCCTCGGAGTCGTTTTCATCATTGTATACTATCATCATAGGTTGGTTGATTCAAACGACTTCAAATAGAGATGGTTCTCAATTCAACCATATTTTTTTCAATATGAAGCGATTTTGATAAAAAAAAAATCATAAATGTCAATAAGATTGACGACTACAAATTATTGGATTAAACTAACTATTTACTTTTCTTAATTCCACATTCGCCTGATTTCAGAAATGTCGACCAAGTATATTTTTTTGAATGTTTGATGAATGTTGGGACAGAAAATTATGTAGATTATGAGGATTTATTTGGGAAGCCTTCAAATAACCCGCAAAGTGACGCGCTTCTTTGCGAACTGCCGCTTTTATCGGAATACCTAAATGGCAGTGCGTGGAATGTGGATTATACATATGAAATCATTGTACGAATTATATGTTTTTTATTTGACATGATTTTATAATCCTAGTTATTGACATTTAGTATTTATTTTTTAAGAACACAAAACTAATGTGTTTTTAATTTATATGTTTAGTCAATTAATTATAATAAAACGATTGCATGCCGGAAGGTAGAAAAAAATGATTCAATTCTATCCAAAATTAAAAGGGGTATTACACTACACGTTATTCAGGGACCCTAACCCTAACTAAAAGTGGTGTAATAAGATTTAGGGTCCCTAAGGGATAATAAAACCGTGCGAAGCCGGGGTGGGTCGCTAGTAAATAAATAAACCAGAAACTCGGACACGTCCAAAAAACTCGTGTTTATTTTTCTATAAATTAATTATTAATTATTTTAATATAAATTTAATGGATTTTCTCAACTTATCCTAGCAACTAAGCGTGTTGGTAGAACTTTTGACCCGGCAATCCTTGCTCCCTAATCGCCCTAACTACCAAGCCTTGAATAACGTGTAGTGTAATACCGCTATAAGATCTGTATATTTCAAGCAAAAAATGAACTTTTACTTTACTAATAGTCTCCAGTAGGTTCATGATTGGGCGTTTGTCCCCAGGAGCAGTTCCTCCTGCAGGAGAGCCAGCCGTGCATGGACGCGGGTGGAGACTCCGCTCGGCGCGGGCAGCGCAGCGACTCGCAGGGCCGAGACTCCTCGCCGCCGCTAGGTGACTACCCGCAGCCTTAGACTTACTAGACTTACTGGCTGTTGATGCACTTCCAAGTTTAAAAACATATGAAATAGGTTGGATGTGTCAGGAGACTCCGCTCGGCGCGGGCAGCGCAGCGACTCGCAGGGCCGAGACTCCTCGCCGCCGCTAGGTGACTACCCGCAGCCTTAGACTTACTAGACTTACTGGCTGTTGATGCTCTTCCAAGTTTAAAAACATATGAAATAGGTTGGATGTGTCAGGAGACTCCGCGCGGCGCGGGCAGCGCAGCGACTCGCAGGGCCGAGACTCCTCGCCGACGCTAGGTGACTACCCGCAGCCTTAGACTTACTAGACTTACTGGCTGTTGATGCACTTCCAAGTTTAAAAACATATGAAATAGGTTGGATGTGTCGGGAGACTCCGCGCGGCGCGGGCAGCACAGCGACTCGCAGGGCCGAGACTCCTCGCCGACGCTAGGTGACTACCCGCAGCCTCACACTTACTAGACTTACTGGCTGTTGATGTTCTTCCAAGTTTAAAAACATATGAAATAGGTTGGATGTGTCAGGAGACTCCGCGCGGCGCGGGCAGCACAGCGACTCGCAGGGCCGAGACTCCTCGCCGACGCTAGGTGACTACCCGCAGCCTCACACTTACTAGACTTACTGGCTGTTGATGTTCTTCCAAGTTTAAAAACATATAAAATAGGTTGGATGTGGCAGGAGACTCCGCGCGGCGCGGGCAGCGCAGCGACTCGCAGGGCCGAGACTCCTCGCCGCCGCTAGGTGACTACCCGCAGCCTTAGACTTACTAGACTTACTGGCTGTTGATGCTCTTCCAAGTTTAAAAACATATGAAATAGGTTGGATGTGTCAAGAGACTCCGCGCGGCGCGGGCAGCGCAGCGACTCGCAGGGCCGAGACTCCTCGCCGCCGCTAGGTGACTACCCGCAGCCTTAGACTTACTGGCTGTTGATGCTCTTCCAAGTTTAAAAACATATGAAATAGGTTGGATGTGGCAGGAGACTCCGCGCGGCGCGGGCAGCGGAGCGACTCGCAGGGCCGAGACTCCTCGCCGCCGCTAGGTGACTACCCGCAGCCTTAGACTTACTAGACTTACTGGCTGTTGATGCTCTTCCACTTTTAAATACATGATATAGATAGGATGTATGAGCACAGCCATATGACCTGTTTGACGGTCTTCGAAATTTAAAAACATATTATATTGAGATGTATCGAGAACGGTAATGTTGCTGACATTACCTATTTGATGGTCTTCGAAATTTAAAAACATATGATATTAGTAGGATGTATCGGGAACACAGCCATATGACCTGTTTGACGGTCTTCGAAATTTAAAAACATATGAAATTGGTTGGATGTGTTGGGGAAGTCATCAACGCGGGAGCAAACATCCCTGTCGAGGCGAAGCAGTCCCAGTATCCGTCTATAACCATCGCTCCAGAATCCGCTTGCGCGATGCTCGTCACTCAAAACACACACTTATCATTGCATACAAAGTGTTTCTTTATAAAGACTTCATTCATAGCCTCCGACATAAGTCCCGTATTCAAGGGAAGTCCCTTTTAATATGATTTCTGCAACATTATATTATACGGGGAAGACCCGTAGGTATATCCGTTCGAAATTCAATTGAAACGTTTCATTCATTCCTAAATTGTTGCCAATGATAATTAACTGGGTGTTAAAAGATTATACAATGTAATCGATAAACAATGGTCTGCATCTGCACCCTACGTAACTCTCGATCGCCACCAAAGCACATAAGTAGATTTAAAATCATAAAGATTAAAAAGAACTATAAGAAGCGCAGTAATGCATTATGTCGTATACTAAAGCAACAATATTTTGTCATTGTTAGTTATTCATATTATTTTTGGTTATAAATAACCAAAAATAATACTATATTTAGATATAAATATAATATATATAATAATTTAAAAATTATTATCGGTCTTTGTTCAGAATGTTCATATTTCAAAACTCAATTTTTATTTCATGTCATATGCAGATGATAGGTACATTTTATTAATTAAAAAAATACAAAACAAAAAATATGTTTACAACATTATAAACTAAACTGCCATTAGCGAATTCGTAAGGACTACACAAATAAAATGGTACATAGGTACAATAACACTTTTTAAGCCTGCTAATTATCATTCAGTCTTAGCATAGTGGCCCATTGTCCTTTATCTTGTTGCTAACATAAATGGCCCGTGCCAAGCTTTTAGATTCAGTCCGTCGGGGATCCCAACAGCCAGTAGAAGTATTTAAATAATTTTATTTAAATAAAGCCCGGGTTAAAAAAGTATAATAAATTTTGACGAAGAAAACTTTTTTGCCTTAAAAGTCCATATTATGGTATAAACTTTATCAAAACGATTTTTTTATTGAGATCTAACTAAAAGCACATGCGAGTGTCAGTTTCCGTGTTTTCATTTGTGATAGCATTTTCTCACAAGTAATAATTAAACTTACTCAACGTAAAAAAACAGTGATAAGTGCATAGAAATGTGGTGGGCTGTAATATATGGTTTGATAAATACTGGCCTGTCGCGAAAGGTACAGAAAGTTTTACTTAAAGCTTGCGGGGAGGTTTTAGACGTGGTAGATCTGAGTGAGCTGGTAACTCCGTGCGATGTGGTCGATGGTTGCGAGATTGCTGAGGTGGCAATACCTTCTGAGACGCTTCGAAAATGTGGGTTTCAAATATTGTTTATTTTTAAAGATGTTAATTTTTTTCAAAGTATCTGCCCGCGGATAAAATTAGCACGCGTTGTTTCTATGGAAATATTTCAAAGTTATTTCTATTTTATGGGAACTGATTTATGGGATGCTAAAAGTAGGTACGTCTATTCAAAATTTCAACTCGTTCCGTTCAGTAGGTTTTGCATTAGAAAAGAACAAAGATCCATACTAGCTATACATCGATACAAACTTTCGCGTCTATACTATTAAGTCAGTAAGTAAGGATAGACATTCATGAATTATTAATTAATAATAATGCTGGACAATATTTACAGCATCATCCAGCCCCAAACTGGGTGTTTTCTATGTAAAATAAAAACATCTATCTATGTAATGTATATCAGTCATCTAGTACCCATAACACAAGCTCTCCTTAGCTTGGGGCTAGATGATGCAGTGTGGACTGTCCGGAATTATTTATTTATGTACTAGTAATGTTAGTATTGCGGGTGTGTTTGCAGTGAACAACGGCGATGAGCAGTTCCGAGGCGAAGAGGGCGCCGACACACTGCCCACTGACATGTCCGACACAAGTGACAGCGAGCCCGACGACAAACACACGTGAGCACTAGGGAAATTACTATCAAGCAGTAGAAACAAATTAAAACTATGTTCGGACACATTTTAGCAGACCCGGCGCAAACGCGTTTCGCTAAGTCAGCAATTACAGCGGCTAAGCCGAGCTCTGAGTGTCACACCTCAGTCACTCCAGCAACCTCCCTTAGAAAACACATAGCCTAATTAAGGTTTATAGATTATCGTAAATGTCTTTTTGTGTATCCGTGTTTCTGTGTATGGAATAGAGTATATCGCACAAACTATCTTTTATTACAACCAACCACAGTAGTTAAATATAGACTTGTAACATCTAATTACAAAAACCAGTACCTATATACAATTGAAATAATAGAGTTAACTGTGATTGCACTCAGTCTAGAGGTCGTAGAGTCGTCGTCGTGTCCCCAAGATGGCTGGAATACCACGCTGTATGGCATTGCTTCACGTCGAGTCTTCTCGTCATTCGTACCGCAATGTTTGAAAACGAAAGTTTTCAAGACGTGGACACTCACGGTAAGGCTGGTCCACCAGTTCAAAGTCGCTCAGCGAGCTATGGAAAGAGCTATGCTCGGAGTTTCTCTGAAGGATAGGATTCGTAATGAATACATCCGACAGAGAACCAAAGTTATCGACATAGCTCAAAGAATCAGAAGCTGAAGTGGCCGTGGGCCGGCCATATCTCGCGAAGAACCGACATCTCTTAATGTTTTTTGTTGTCGACAATTGCCTTCTAAAATAAAATTACAATATTCGTAATAACAATAAACAAATAAACGTTTGTTTCAGAACAGATATATTCCATAGTAGAGAAAAATATAGGAACACCAAAAAAATTTCAAAGTAATAAAATTACTTTACTTGCAGGGGCTCCGACGTAGAGAAATGCCCGAACCCTCACGACGGCAAGTTGATCCTGAAGCAGCAGTTCTCGTTCAACATCGACCAGCTGTTCACCATGATCTTCACCAACTCCAAGTTCAACCTGGAGCTACTCGCGGCGCGCTCCATCACGGACTATGTACAGGTGAGGATTCATTGCGTCTCGGTCAACATCGACCAGCTGTTCACCATGATCTTCACCAACTCCAAGTTCAACCTGGAGCTACTCGCGGCGCGCTCCATCACGGACTATGTACAGGTGAGGATTCATTGCGTCTCGTTCAACATCGACCAGCTGTTCACCATGATCTTCACCAACTCCAAGTTCAACCTGGAGCTACTCGCGGCGCGCTCCATCACGGACTATGTACAGGTGAGAATTCATTGCGTCTCGGTCAACATCGACCAGCTGTTCACCATGATCTTCACCAACTCCAAGTTCAACCTGGAGCTACTCGCGGCGCGCTCCATCACGGACTATGTACAGGTGAGAATTCATTGCGTCTCGGTCAACATCGACCAGCTGTTCACCATGATCTTCACCAACTCCAAGTTCAACCTGGAGCTACTCGCGGCGCGCTCCATCACGGACTATGTACAGGTGAGGATTCATTGCGTCTCGGTCAACATCGACCAGCTGTTCACCATGATCTTCACCAACTCCAAGTTCAACCTGGAGCTACTCGCGGCGCGATACGTTACTATTTAGACTATTTTACCTTCAATCAATTAGTCAGTCTTCAATCTATTGATTCCTCTATAGCATGACGTCATGACGTGTGCTGAGCTTTAAATGAAACAACAAAAATTGAGTGCAAAAAGTAGATCACGTGACCAATAATCCTAGATCGCGCAAACGTTGGTTTCAACATCTGGCCTATATAGAACTTTCCGACATCAACTGTCGGTCGAAAGACCCCGGGTAAGTGGGCCAGTTGGGCCGACCCGGTACAGGGAAGATCTTCCCCTGTTACCATGGGAGAATTCCACCTTGACGCCCAAACTATATTAGTCCACAGCTGGACATAGGCTTTCCCTAATGAGCGCCATAACGCCCTATCTTCAGCTTGCCGCATCCAGCATTCTTTCGCAGATCGTCATCCCACCTGGCCGGAGGGCGTCCTATATTTTACATTAACTAAACTTAAGTCGTCTTACCTAATGTTTTGTGAAACGCGCTGTGGACTGATAAAGAGTGTTCTTGCTTTTTGAAACCAGAAAGAAAGAAGAAGTGTGTCTTAAAAATGTATTTATTTATTTAAAACTTTATTGCACTAAAGTACAAAGGGTGGGCTTAATGCCGAGGCATTTTATACCTGCCAACCAAAAACACATGTTGAGACACAGGGTTGGCGTGCTAATAATAAATGTAGTGGCAAGTAAATAATTTAGTATTGTTTGATTGCAGTCTCCCTGGCAAGCCCAGAACGGGTTGAAGTGTCGGCAAATCAGCTACACGATGGGGCTCACGTCGGGGCCGATCGGCCCTAAGGAGGTCCATGTCACCGAGACTCAGGTAACTTACAACAAACACAAGGTTTTCCACATTAAGTTGACCACTTAACATGGAAAAAGTTTGTATAAGTTTGATCAGTTTTTTTAAGTGTGTTTTTTAGCTACAGTAAAAATAATGATTTTTTCATTTTGTACTAGCAGTACCTCGCGGATTCACCCGCAATTCCCGTTCCCGCGGGAATCCCTGGTAAAATATAGCCTATGTGTTATTCCAGACTATAATCTATCTCTGTGCCTTTCATATATATCCGTTCAGTAGTTTTTGCGTGAAAGAGTAACAAATATCCATACTTACAAACTTTCGCGTTTATAATTTTAGTAAGATATGTTGATGAATAAACATGGCTTAAGTGGTTTGAATATGCCGAGGTAGAGATCCCTCGCGACCACATCACAAGTCTAGAACTTAGTTTGAGCGAGGAGTTGAAACTTTAATTAGTGAACTAGGTCTAAAACACATTATGTAACTTAATATGTAAGACCTTCAGAAATAAACGTTTATCTTATCTCTCTTTATCTTTAATAGGTCCCTTAACTTTAGAGTTCTTACCAATAAATACATTATTAAGTATTCTAACTCAGTTTGAACATAATCCGGCAGGTGATGAACAAATGCTCAAAGCCGGGCGTGCACTACTCGATCGACTGCACGAGCGACAACGCCGGCATCCCGTACGCGGACTACTTTAGTGTGGGCGTGCACTACTGCCTGAGGCGCCTCACCGACGCCTCCGTCACGCTAGAGCTCTACGGACAGGTCAAATACAAGAAGAGCATGTGGCCTATGGTTAAAAGTAAGTACTACTTACACTTCTATTATAAACTAGCACAAAAGTTCGAAACACACAGAAGCCGGAGGCGGAGCGGAGGCGAAGGCGTGCGAGTTGTATTTTATGGAATCCTATGAAAGCCTACACACACACCGCAGGCGGTGGCAGCGCGGTGCCATAGGAAAAACCGCCACGCCTTCGCCTCCGCTCCGCCTCCGATCTCTGTGTGTGGAGAGTTTTAGATATTTATAGTCATTTTGCACAATTTACAAATAACATGCTTATAATTTTTGAGAATAACATGCTTATATTTTTAAGAATAACATGCTTACATATAAGGCTATAAGCATGTTGTTCTTAAAATTATGCATACACGAATACAGAAAGTGTAACGTATGATACCATTTGAAATCTAAGCTAACTGCGCCAACTTTTAACCGGCCTATCGTTGTGGTTTTTTTTTTTCAATATGACTTGTCAAAGTTAATCGATTGAAAATCATAGATGCAATAACCGAACTTAACATTTTTTTTTCACAAAATGTAAACATTTTGTTAAAATATTGAACTTTTATAAATTCATGTGCTGTTTCACTTCCTAATAGAGAAATAAAAAACACAATATTTGACATCTGTAGTCACAGCATCAAAAAGCTTGGCACTGGACAGAGAATTTATAATTTTCAGTATTAAAGCCTATATAACTCAGAAACCATTGACCCCTGATTTTTTGGTTTTTCTGGGTCGTCGTGAACCCACCTGTCCTCTTTTTTCGGCTTGACGTTGAGTTTCGGGACACCCTGTATATGACCAACTGACCCGACGGACGTTGCTCTGTCTTATTAATGAATATTGAGATCGAATTTACAATTTTTTTTCTCTGTCATAAGAAGCTTCTCCTGACAATAACAACACAACAAAAAATAATTAACGAAATCGGTCCAGCCGTTCACGCGCGTGACCAAGCGAAATAGGGATTCATTCTACTATTATTATAAACGAGAAAGTTTGTAAGTATGGATGGTGTATGGATGGGTGGATGTTTATTACTCTTTCACGCAAAAACTACCGAACGAATCTGGATAAAATTTGGCACAGAGATAATATAGCCATGTGTCTGGAATAACACATGGCTATATTTTATCCCGGAATTACCATGGGAACGGGAATCCGCGAGTATACTCGAAATACTAATCCTGCGCAGACGAAGTCGCGGGCACTAGCTAGTTATTATATACAGGGTTATAGGTATCTAATGATTAACCTCTTAAAGGCGACTTGGGTGAATCAAGACTAACAACTTTTGTTCTATGACTTTTGCCAAAACGTAATACATCTCCAGTTTTAATTTTTTTTAGTTTTGGCGGGCATTTCTTTCATCTCCCGCTCGCCTCACCGCAACCCCTTTCTTTCCCTGCTAGATTATGTATACGACATATAGGTCATGTACCAAACCGACATGTCTCAATCTGCGACGCCTAGATAGAGCTAAGAAGATTAGAACTGGAAATTTGCTAATAATATTTTTTTTGTATAGGAAAAAAAAACATTGAATTAGAAAAAATCGTAGAACAAAAGTTGTTAGTCTTGATCTACCCAAGTCGCCTTTTCGAGGTTAATGATTAAACACCTATAACCCTGTATATAGAGATGATAGACTATTAATAAATTTCTTAGAAATTTAACCCGAGTATGAGAACTTACGCTCCATAATAACACAAACGTCAGCCATAGTTGTTTTAAGTATGTATATATTTACCATGATTTGATTTCTTTTGAGATTTCCGATATTTCGGCACCGTTTCAAGCGCATATGATCACGAAAGAAATCACTACATGGTAAATATCCCGTATTCAATGACTTTAGTTTTAAAAAACACGAGAGTTTTAAAAGTTATAAGTATGTATATGTCTCCAGCATTCCTAGAAAAGAACACAATGAGCGGCATCGAAGAGTTCTCCCGCCTGCTAGAAGGGAGACTGAACGCCGAGGCGGACACCGCCGTGCCCGCCGTCCGGAAGTCGCGCCGGCACCGGAGACACACCGGTACGTGCCTTTAGAACCGACTTCAAATACGAACCCTGTAGAAATCGCCTGTGAATGTAGAATGAGACTGTTCTCAATTCAACTGTAAATGTAGAATTCGACTGTTCTCAATTCGACTGTAAATGTAGAATTCGACTGTTCTCAATTCGACTGTAAATGTAGAATTCGACTGTTCTAAATTTGACTGTAAATGTAGATAGAATTCGATTGTTCTTAATTCGATTGTAAATGTAGAATTCGACTGTTCTCAATTAGACTGTAAGTGTAGAATCTGATTGTTCTCAATTAGGGCTCAAACACAAAACTGCGAGCTCGCATCGCATCGTAAATATCTGCGAGCTCGCACGATAACGTCAGATCTCATTTGCATCGCGTATTCCTGTCATATTACGTCATACTTGGTGACCCCCCTTTTAGTCCGCTCTGAGACAACTTTAGCGAAAGAGCGCGGCGCCTGAGCCGCCTTCTTGGTGTTGTAAAAAAAAAACTGCTTCAGTTCTCAACTCATAGTAATTTCGAGTAAAATAGTTCCCTTCAGAGTTCATAATCGTATTAAATGGATGAATCCAGAATCTTCTTTTTCTTTTATATCTATTTAACAATAACAGCAGTGCAATTGGACCGATTTATGCAAAAATGATCCAACCCACAACCTAGTCAATTTCGAGTTTTTTTAACCAATGTAATCAGAATAAGGTATATTTTAACATATCAAAGACTCACACCTCTATGTTCACAAATGTGGAAAATCCATATGATCCAACCCACAACTGTCATGTCGAAGACCATTTTTTAAAATGTATAAGTGTTTCATGCCACTTGAATCATTTTTGTGTTGCTTTTGTTACCCTAACATATAACCGTTCTAATTTGCTACAATGATTCAAACTATAATATTAAGCTGGTCCATCAGTTCAAAGAGCTCGGAGTTTCTCTGAAGGATAGGATTCGTAAAGAATACATCCGAAAGAGAACCAAAGTTATCGACATAGCTCAAATAATTAGCAAGCTGAAGTGGTGGCAGTGGGCCGGCTATATCTCGCGAAGAACCGACAACCGTTGGGGTAAACGTGTTCTTGAGTGGAGACCGAGACTTGGCAAACGTAGTATAGGACGCCCTCCGGCCAGGTGGGATGACGATCTGCGAAAGACTGCTGGCAGATGCTGGATGCCAAGCTAAAGACAGGGAGCTATGGCGCTCATTAAGGGAGGCCTATGTCCAGCAGTGGACTAATATATGTTGATTATGATGATGATGATATAAAACAAGTTAAGATTTGACAAGTTAATATTTAAAATTGCTATTTCATCTAAGTACGTAAACGAAATAAAGTATATAAAGTTCAAAACACACAGAAGCCGGAGGAGTGGCGAAGGCGAAGGCATGCCGGTTTTTCCTATGGCACCGCGTTCGCCACGGCCTGCGGTGTGTGTGTAGGCTTTCATAGGATTCCATAGAATACAACTCGCACGCCTTTGCCTCCGCCACGCCTCCGGCTTCTGTGTGTTTCGTACTTTAACGAAAAATAAATAAATAAAATAAAATAAGTACAGGGCCAGCAGATCTAATATTAGATACCAGATGATTGCATTGATCAATTTAAGAAACCGAAGGGAAGCTGCAATAATAGACGATGTAGATGGTTTATGTGATGAACCTTATTCTGATTTGGACGAGGAGTAGGGCCAATTTTGTTTGTTTTGTCTTTTAAAACACAAAAATGATAACTAATTTTTAACACACTTTGAATCATTTTTGCATTTTAATTTTTGCACCCTACATAGCTCTTTCCATACAAAATTAATTTTGTAATAATGATCCAGGCGCAAGTTTTCCCAATTATCTACTAAACTATTACAATTTATTCTTTATATTATTTATAGCAAAAAAGTTGAGTTTACATAACATTAAATTAAATTAAAATAACAACATTTTGTATTACAAAGCTAGAGAAATACCGCCACAAACTTAAATATCGATTATCTCGAAATGAGGTTTGTGTGGGTTGGATCATTTTTGCTTAAATCGGTTCAATTATCTTTTTGGGATCCATCTTACGCTTCCTAAAAACACGTCCAATACGGCGGACTAAACTTGAAGATATGGTTACCCTACAAAACGGTTCGCCGCACAAATTCGCATCGCAGAAATTCGCATCGCAGAAATTCGCAAATCAAGTTCGTGTGACATCGCATCAAATCGCATCAAATCGCATCGCATCGCACCAAATCGCAGTTTTGTGTGGGAGCCCTTAGACTGTAAGTGTAGAATTCGACTGTTTTCAATTCGACTGTAAATGAAGAATTCGACTGTTCTCAATTCGACTGTAAATGTAGTATTCAACTGTTCTCAATTCGTCTCAAAATGTGGAATTCTATTTTCATGTTCTCAATTTTACTTTAAATGTAGAATTTGACTCTAAATGTGCATGATATTGGCGGCATGATATTTGAAGTCTTAGATTGAAATACTCTTATGCATTTGGACTCTATTCGGTCCACTATATAATTTTACCAACAAACAATATTTGAAGTCGGTTATTATTATTAGTTTTGTTAACCTGAGCAGTCTCAGCAGTATATCATTAAAGTTTTAAAAGGTTTCTTCGTTCCAGCGTCTTCGGGCGAGACGGCGGCGCCGGCCGCGCGCGCATCCGTAAGCACGCGCGCGGCTGCGGGCGCGGTCGCGGGCGGGGCGGGCCGCGGGGCGGGGCGGGGCGGTCGCTGGCTGGTGGCCGCGCTACTAGTGTTGCTGGCTATTAATGCGCTGCTCTATTGGCGGCTGTACCACCATCATGTGCACAGGCCTTTGCATCTGCAGGACTTGCAGGATAGGTGAGCTGAGGATTATTATAAGGGCTCGAGGGCTGATGAGTTGACGTCGACCTCCGAGACATGCTCTATACGAAATTTAAGAATTAAAATTTTATTAAATACTTACAAAGAAAAGTTTTGCGTTGTTCTAGAATTAGTTTTAAAATAAAAAAAAATGTTTTCGAATTAAATAATAAGTATGTTAATATCAACTTGAAATCCTGGGGATATTTATTAATTAATTTGGGAAACAAAAAGCTTATATTTAAGTAACAATATCGCTAGTGATATGCGCTATTGTCAAAGGGGCCAGCTCCTGTTAATTTGGGGGGCTCGCATCATTACCGTAGGTTCAGGCAGTAAGAAAGTGTAACTTGTTTCAGGCTGAGTGTAGCGAGCTCTGCGCAGAGCGCGGAGTGGTCGCGGCTGCTGGAGCAGCACGGGCGCGCGCAGAAGCAACAACTGCACGCCTGGCGGCACGCGCTGCACAGCGCCACCACGCACCTCGCACAGGTAACTGAACCTGTGCTACCATGGGGGGCTCACGCTGTTATCTTGGGGGGTTGGCTCTGGAGGTTCTGCTATAGGGGGTCTTTCTTGCGCTGGTACCATGGGGGGCTAGCGTTGGCCACTACGGAGGCTCGTGCTAGTGCCATGGGGCCTCACGCTATAGCCATGGGCGCTCGCGCTGTTACTATAGGGGACTCACGCTAGTGCCATGGGGGGCTCGCGCTGGTACCATGGAGGGTCAGGCTAGTGCCATGCGGGGCTCGCACTGTTACCACGGGAGGATCTCGCTATTGCCATGGGGGTTTTGGCTCTGTTGCCATAAGGGGGCTCCCGCAGTTACCATGGGGAGCTCGCTTTAGTGCCATGCGGAGCTCAAGCTTGTGCCGTGGGCGCTAGAGCCATGGGCCTCATGCTAGTGTCATGCGGGGCTCAGGCTAGTGCCATGGGGGGCTGGCGCTGTTACTATGGGGGGCTTACGATAAGTGTCGTGCAGGACTCGCTCTGTTAACAAGGGAGGCTCACGCTAGTGTCATGGGGGCTCAGGGTTTTCAATTGACATTTTTATGGTCACAGTCGAATGGAAATAAACCTATTTCTGATGTATTCTCCTCAGACTGAGCAAGCACTAACCAAACTCCTGGAGACCATCAAACCTACGTTAGAGAAGGCACAAGAAGAGGCCGAGCGAAGAAAAGAGCTCTAGTGTATAGTCACGTACAGGGTGACTCGTTGGAACGGGACTTATGTTGGGAGGCGGTGGATAGATCGCAGGTAAACAAATGTATACAAAATTTCTTTGACATTTAACGCCTATGTAGATGCGATGTACATGACATAGTGAAGCGGATTGCACCACTGCGGATAGGCATTTAATGCGTTAATGTACCTAAGATTAATAGCCGCATTGAATAGAAGTGAATAGAGATACTAGGAGTTCGAAATGCAGCCAAAAGTAGGAAAAAAATAAATAAATTGATGTTTGGGGTTTCGTAACTGGGGATTGAATATAAAAAAATAGTTCTATTCGAATATAATGATATCGAATGTTGATAATTAATCTATTGCAATAATTAGTCGTGTCGTGATGTCGTTCAGTATTTAACTCTAGTTGTTTTAGATATGACAATGAAAGCTACCCCCTTTAGTCGCAATAATCAAAACAGAAAAAATAAAAATAAATAAATTTTAAAAAAGTTTCAGAGCTATGTTGATTGTGACTGTTTTTCTGTCATGATGTGTCTATGACTTCTTCTCTTGGCGTAAGTCCGAAAAATAGCATTGCTTAGCTGTTAGGTTAACAGATTAAAATGAGGGTTAGGGTTGAAATTTTAGCGCACGCGTTTAGTTCTAAAGTATTGAGGTGAAGGCGTGTTGTATTCTGTAACTTCCCTCAGGTTCCTATTCCGATGAGTCACCCTGTTGAATTACACTTGAATATTAGTAAATGTTCAAAACACTTAGTCTTTCTTGCAATTTCTTCCAAAGATTTTTTCTCTAAACTTGACACCTTTGTGGCACTGTTGTATAAGCCAGCTAAGCTAGGGCAATGATTTTATTTGTTAGTTATAATTTAGACATTTACTAATATTCAAGTGAATTTTGAAGATATTATGAAGATATTTATTGTAAACATATTTATTGTAAACATCATCTAAGAGGTTTTCACTTAAGATTATTTATTAAAATTATATTAAATTATATGACCAATCAATCAAAATTATGTCTAATTGTAAATAGATCGTATTCTGCATTTCTTATAAATTAAATGTATTTTTTTTATTTGGCATCATTTTATATTTTTCGCTGTCATGAAATCTTAAAAATTATATCTATTTTGTGCATGAAAACCTCCTGGTACTACTGTGATAAAATACAAAATAATTATATTATTCCTTTAGCAATCGTAAAGAGAGTACGTAATGTACCTTGTGTGAAGTAATTGTAACCCAGTATAAGTAAGTTTATTTAATACTGCCAGATATATATTGTTATGGAAAATTAGGTGTAGCTTAAACCAGAAATGCTGATAATTATCGAAAAAAACAGTGTTATTGAAAATAATATAAAAATAAAACCGGTCAAGTGTGAGACTTGTAGACGGAGTTTTTCGTACTAAAGTACAAAAGATTTGCAAAATAACCAAAAAAAACGTAAAAAAAACCTTTTTTTTGGTATATCGAATAGTAGAGGTAAAAAAAGCCAACATGACGCGGTCACCCATGCAAGTAGTGACGCGCTCGACGTTGCTTAATATCGGTGATCCGTACTCAACGTGACATGAACGTTGGCCCCTGATCATTTTACCAATTTATTTTTATAGCGGCAATAATAACAAAAACACTGTTGAAATTTCAAGTATCTTCCTATTATGTAGGGTTTATGTAGTACAATCTTTAAAAAACTTGAGCAAAAATAACCAAATAATCACGTTATTTTTATATTCCTTTACTTTTAATACATTTTGTATTTTTGTTATTTGTAGCGATAGCGGCTAGAGAAATATACACTCTGTGTAAATGTAATCTTCCTTCTAAGGTTCATGACTTACGTCCTTCAGATGGACGGACAGACTTAAGACAGTTAGTAATCGGTTCCCGATGGCACCATTTGGGTAGGGAACCCTAAAATTTCTAAATAGGAATTCGTTCGGCACAAGCTTCCAAAATTATTTAATACATTTGTATTCATCATCAAGCATAAGAAAATTATATAATTTTGGTGAATACAACTGAAAATTTATTATCTGGTCTAAGCTACCCTAAAACAATGAATTATGCTTTGTTGTGCAATTCTGTGAGTACAGGTTTATTAGTGTTCGTTGTGCCCATAGATGGCGCTGAAACTTCTTACAAACTTTCATTTGACGCCATTTTGTTTTGCTGGTTATATCATTGGACTCAAAACTATTATATTTAGTTCCTATTCTTATTCCTGTATATTGTTAACATTTCATAATGTCACACAATTACCAATATAAATATAACAAAAGTGAAAGTAATTCTGTCTGTTACATTCGCGCCTAAATGGATGAATAAATGAAATTTGGCTCGAAGGCTAGGGTACATGCAAAACGCGTCCGAAGACGCGTACGGAAGCTAATAGCTAAATAATAATGATATAAATTATAACGTAATAATATGTAAATAACATCACATGAGGCTTCAGACAAATTAAACGTACTTAAGACGGTTTTTAAATTTAAGTTTAGTTGTAAAATACAATTTTATAATTTAACTTTGTGATATGTTTAGCATTATTAAGTTGAACCATTGGTATGCCATGAATTTATTGTGAGGTTTCTAGGCAAAGGGTTTAGATTAGAATATTGTTTTAGGTAGGGAATATTTTCAACACCACAAATACCAGAACTAAACCATCTAGTACTGTAAATCATGATTTTTAGGATTTTTTAAACAAAACCTGACATTCTCAACTGTACAATCGTATATTTCTTAAAAATGTGATTCCACATATGTTAAACGTAATCCATCTGCGGTATTAAAAATAAACCCAATGAATTAAAGTAGTATTTTATTTCCAAATTAAAACTGCTAAGTTAGGCTTAAAGTTTCTATTATTTGACCAAGTTTAGTTTCAACAGTAGGTTTGTTATATATGTACATTGTTTGTGTTTAATGTTCTTTATTATAATATAATTATATGTATGTCAGAATTCCCCGCGGCTTACCAACAATATGAACTGCTTGGTAAATAGTTCCAGTTTTGCATTTTTTGATGTAGCTTATACAGGGTGCCACGTCATATGTGTAATACTAAAAATGTATTCTCTGCTCTAAGCCACCCTCCACTTATAAGCTGGAAGAGGGTGATTCTGGAGCCATAGGGGATCAACTTTTGAAATAAGTAAGAGTTAGATGTTTTGAATTTTATGGAAATAAATTTAGATTATTATTAAGTAAACCCACCCGTAAAAGAACACTTATTATTAGGTAGTGATTAAAAAATTCAAGTAAACTTAGTTAAACATAAAATTTTCGGAATAATTTAAGGCTCAAATACACTTTTTTACAATTTTATTTAAGTAGTCTGTATTTAAATAAAATTGTAAAAAAGTTAAACCATCAAGAAATAATGCAAGAGCGAGTGTAAAAAACCAAGAACAAGACGAAAAACGTTTTTTCAAAAATTAAAAATATTCCTAATCTCATGTTGTTTCCCTAAGGGCCCTGAATCCATCCCCTTGGTCTAAGTACCTACACGTTTACATGGCACCCTGTATAGATTTATTTTAAGGGATTTCATGTTTTAATGAAATGTAAGTACTTAAGGTACAATACATACTTTAAAATAGGTCGTACTTTGTTCGTATGAAAACTTAGTTATTTTAAAAGTAAAGCTCTTGGAGTATTGTTGTGATAGTTTTAGAATAAATGTATTATAGAAAATACAGAACTAAATTAATATTATCTGCTTACATTTCATATGAAATCTCATATATTCATAATTTTCTTTAGTTATCCCAACATTGCTCTGAGACCTAGAAGACGGGCAAATAACGTCATCGTTGGTGTGGTAAATGGTATATTGTTAAGGTTAAAATAAATACGATATTGCGTGGTGTTCAAATGTATTATTTGTAAGTTAGAACGCTATCCATACAAACCCTGTTTTAGTTTCATACATCTTGGTTTTATGGTTTGCAATTACAAAAGCAATTTTATGCGTTGTGTCACGACAAGAACTTGTTTTTTTATTAAATATACCTAATTTATTTAATCAAAAAGTGTAATAACTTTTCTGTATAACATTGGCACAAAAACAGGGATGACAATACAAAAATAATGTTTTTAAAAATGCAAGTTTTTGCTGTGACACCTTTTCATGGTAGTTTGTATTAGTGTGATCTCCCATTATTGTTCATTTGGTGCTTTTGTTCATAGAATTTATTTTAATGTTTATTTTATCATATCTAATATGTCAATTAAATAATGTACATATTTAATTGTTTATTAATATAAAATATCCCTTTTTAGCAAATCCATTCCAAGAATAAGAAATGATCTGAGATGTATAAAATTTATATAATTTACTTACAAGGTGTAAGGATATGTTGCAGACTCTTGGTTACATTATAAGGTATCCGGATTTAATTGACAGAAAAACGACAATTTTATAAATTTGTAGTAATAGTAAAATACCTAATAATTAATTTGTTATTAGAAAAATTAAATGTAAAAATAGACGAAGTTATATTATATTAACACAACCCCGTCATATTAATTGCCGTCAACCATTAAAGTATATTTCCCACAATGGTTATTTTCAGAAGCCCTAAAAAAACTGTAATTATGCATATTATGATATCGGATGGCAATGGATTGGATAATTCGTCATGATATCCATCGATGTGGCTTCTATGCTAATTATTAAAATCACTGGAGAGAAATCTACCAATCAAAAAGGACCATTGCACTAAAAAAGATTCTTATCGGGTATTTATCGCATACCTTTGTGATATCCATCAATAATCTTTAAGTTGATGTTAACCTAAAGATAATTGTACTGTTAGGCAGCTTTAACTTTGAACTTGAATGTTAAAACTTATGTAAAAAGCGTCATTTATCTTTTCAAAGAACGCATGCCTTAGATACCTACTATGTTCACAAATCACTAAAATATGGAAAAATCATTGATCAGTTGTTTACGTGTGTATTTTTTATTTATTTTCCGGTGCAAAATGCACAATGAGATGTTATTTCAATATTATAACTAAGACAATTCTATTCTCAGTATCGATTAAATATTTAATGAGATTTCAATCTTTTTATTTCAGTTTTTACCATACGAATACAGTACAAAGTTCCGGACGTGAACGCACATTTAACTCAAAGTAAATTGAAGTAGCCTAATAAACTTAAAACTTAGGTAATTAATAAAAGCAATAAATAATTACAAAACATGCACAATTTTTTGATGCAACAACTACAAAGTTAATTTATAGGTTCTTAATAGTAGTAAAAAAACAATATTCTAAAGATATAAGCTATATACTACCTATTCGGTTAGAATCCAAGATATTTTATGTTCACAGACTTTTGTTCAAGAAAACTAAACTGACTAATTATAACAGAAAGCTTTTTTAAGGAAAGTAAAGTTTATTTAAATTTTAGGACAAAAACATTAAGGGATTCAATAACAATTTTACAGCATAGTTTGTAACTGTTTTCGATCTAGGTGTAGGTTGTTTATCCGTGGTCGAGTGACTGTCTTCCGTACTAGTTTAGCACTGTATTACGGTGAAATCTTGCTCTCCTGCAAATGGAAGGCGTTAAGATTACAGTTTACAATCATAGCACTAAAACAAGAAAAAAACTACAACAACGCATAGGTACCTAATTTCACGCGAATAGCCAAAAGGTGCAAATTCAAATTAAAAATAACATATGAATAGATGAATGAAAACTGTAAAAATCAAAATAACAGCTTCTAATTTTTGCTATGATAAAAAATCTAATGTTTGAAACTCTGAGGGACTATTTTTACCATTCTTTTTTGTAACCTTTATTTTTCAAAAAATTAGGTATCTTATATTCTAGAACCGAATATCGATGATATTAAATAAAAGAAAGATGAGACTTTTCTTAGCTTATGAAGATCTTCCTTCGCCATAATCTTGATAGCTCCTTTCAGACTTGCTAGTTGCCAGACCAGTAGAACCACGCATCTAAGAGCGGTGACTCTTCCTCCGTTGGCGGATAGGAACGCCAACGGTGGTGGAGTTACCAGGCCCAGCTACGTTCTCCGAGATCTGCTTCTATGCTGCTATTTCCAGGGTTGACCACTCCGTAACAACTCGTCGACTTCTTGAACGATGCAATATCAGCTGTGAAAGGCGCCGCTTAAGGGTTATTTCCTATTACATCTTGATGTTTTCTATCTTCAATGATGCATCAGGAACTTCTTTCAATTGGTCTTCTATATTTTTTTTGTAAAATAAAGCCAACATCTATCAAGCATATCCTGCATCCTATAAATGATGCGATGTCAAGGGTGAAAATCAAAATCTGAGGAACAAACTGTAATCCTACCTAATATTATTAACGTCAAAGTTTGTAAGTACCTATGGAACCATGGATGTTTGTTACTCGTTCACGCAAAAACTACTGAACGGATATGGATGAATTTTGGCAAAGAGATATATTATACTCTAGAATAACACATAGGCTATATTTTATCCCGGAATTCCGACGCAAAAGGGAAATAACAGCGGGTGAAACCGCGAGGCGCTGCTAGCTTAAAATAGATTAGTTTGTTCCGCAGATTTTGACAAAGTCGACAAGCCGAAAAAGTATCGATTTTTTTTAATTAATATGAATTCAATAATAGCGAATTGATTATCGACAAAGTATAGAAATATGTTAGAAATCAATACGAATTCAATAATAATTGCGAATTGATTTTTCTCTGTTTCTGCTTCCTTACCAAGACAGGATCATATCTTTAGTTTTCATGTCGGTATGATGAATATGATGCTACCAATTACAGCATAGACTGTGGGGCAGCGGACTGTTGGGCAGACGTTTTAACTCAGATGACTGCACATCCATGTCAATAAGGTAGAAATTGATTATTTACTGTTAGGTTTTTTGTGATGCAACCCTTAAAGCTTTTATTATATTTCTCCAAGAATTCAAATAGATACTTCCTTTAAATACTGAAGCATCAACTATTCTCTTATAATGACGAGAACCTGAAAAGAAAAACATTATATAATAAATAAATTATCAATTTTATTATAGTTTTTCGTGTAGGGAAGGATTATGATTCCACAAGAAAAAACGGTGAATTGAAAGAAAATGTAACTACGGTGAATTATGCTAAAAACGGTAATTTTTAACATAAAACTTTTTTGAATTGTTACTCTAAAACCTGTACTATAACGAGAACCGGATACTGCAATTGCGATAAGAACTAGTACCATTACAAGCCAGTCGAGCTTTTGGGCCAAAGACTAAATAAAATTACAGACTAACCAATAGGTACCTACATTTACAAATTTTACGATATACCCTACCTACAACTGAAAACATTTTGAAGAGCTTCAAAAATTTGCGTTTTAACTTACAAGAATCCTATTCGATGCAACATCCCTTGCCCCCTCCGAGCTATTTTATTACACTCCAAACTTTCCGGAGCTTTGAAAACTATCTCTACCGTCCGTTAATATCTCGTTAGAACAACCAGTAGGACCAAACAACCCCACACAAGTGCGCTGGTCCCATTTCGTCAACTGAATACACACACATCACTGATAACAGACCCTTTTTCTAACCGAGACTAGTTAAAACAAAGGTTTTAAAAATACATTTTAAAACGCGCGCACTTCATCCCACCCCTCAAAACCGACTGCGAACACAAACGTTCAAAAAAGAAAAATAAAACGTTGCGCTCGAGTTCGCCGCCATTTTGGAACGGATAAACAATTCAAAATTGTACCCTCCGGACTCTACATTAGAGCTTATGTTAGGATATGGGCTGGGTTATAGGAATAGGGATGTTCAACCGCTAATTTAATAGAATAAGGTGTTTAATAAGTTTGTGCGGGCTTATTGTGAACTGCGACGCCCTTCTAGTCTCTTAGAGTGGAACTGGGTCAACAGCACTTTTTAAATTATTAAAAGAAGGTCCAAATGGAGCATAGTAATTTGGCTGTAAAATTTCGCGAAGAGATAGAAACATTTTCTAGTTCTAGTTTCTATTCACGTTATAAAATTTTATGGTGGAAAATTTACAAAATTCACTCTACATGTCACAAATTTGCTAATACGAATTACTACGGATCTACTGGTCGGATCTTGATAAAACTTATATACGAACCACGTGAAAACCACCAACGTCCAAATAAAAAATAATCATCAAATTCGGTTGACTTAGACAAAAGTTTTGTTATGTTATGAAATAACTGCTATGCTATGAAACGAAATAAAAAATACAGTTGAATTGAGAACCTCCTCCTTTTTATGAAGTCGGTTGAAAGCATGATTTATCCATCTAATTTACTCATTTCGTCGAATTCTTATACGCCATATATTTTTTCAAAATGATAATGATATTTTGTAATAATAATAATTTGAAGTAACTACCTAACTAATTTATACCTACATGTTTGAAAGGGGAGCGACGGATTCGCAAAACAAAAAGCTCGACTTAAAAATGTAGGTCTAACGCACTCTATAATCTGTCCTCTGTAATGTAGAATAATGCACACGTATTTGACGAAGCTTGGAAGAACGTGGCACTATCTAGTATCTATAGCTATGTAATGATAATGTACTGCACAGACGGCAGAAATCAATTCACAGTGAATCATCAGTTTATGGTGCGTGGGCGTAGTACGTAATGTTCTTTCATGAGTACTTTCGACTTTATCTTAAACGATATACAATCCTGAATGCAATGTAGCTGATAATTCAGGATTTTATGGTATTCCCGACGTCACCACACGACAGGGTGAGATGTGATTCCTTGCACCTTCCTTCAGCATTCTACGGAATTAACCGTCATCGTAACAGAAGCTAAATGTCTATAGAATCGTATCTCGTATCGGATTTACTAGTTTTTAAGGGACTTTGAAAAAAGGAAGAGGTTCAGCTGTGTACCTCTATATTTCAATTGCGGGCTGATTATGATTCTTTTTAATTTGTACCTATAGCTATTGATCCCGAATATCCCGTAGAAAATTATTCCCGAGGAACTATTTGTCCCGCATCTCAGCAATAAAAAATGTAAAGTTATTTCAAGCAATTTTAAACCCAAGCTCTTTAGGGATAACTTCTAGGTAAGTAGTTAAACTATGAAAATAACAAAATTTACCTACTTTACGTCCCCGCATTCAACCCTTGGTAAGACTATTACCCCAATTATTACCTAGTTCACTATACTTACTTACATAATAGGTACGCATTAACATCAGTTAAACAAAATTAAAAAGAATCCGTACATCAGAAATATCCGTACCCACTAAGACCATTCATCAATAAACAAGATAACTAAATAAAGCTCCACACAGCATCTTAAAGCTAAGCAAAGCTATAGGTAGTTAATACTACTTAATATTGTCCCGACACGGAAATCGAACCAGCATCCTTTGCATCGCAGGATAACCTTCGCCCGCTGCTCCACAGGTGTCGTCAAAACCACGAAGTAAACTAAACGCCGCCGCCGGCTAGGCAAGCCCGCAGCGACCTATACCAACACGGTTCAAATAGATAAGTAGTGTAAACTATGACGGAAGATATCGTTCCTACAGCCGTTTGATAAGGAGGTCAACGGAACTTGGATAAAAACTGGAGACGCTGTATATTCTATGAGCTTCTATAAAGAGCTTAGCTTCTGCGAAATTTTGTTTAGTCGTACCTATATGACATGTCTGAGTACTTATTTTGTAAGCTTTAGGAACTAAAGTTATTGATTTCTAATACATCTTTATAGTTTAGCGAGTTTGTGAAAGTGCAATCAGAAATCAATATCTTTATTTCTTCAGGCTTACAAAATAAGCACTTATACCTACTAGTCAAATTTAAGACCATAAATGATTATCAAAATACAAGAAATAAGGTGTTTTTTGATTATGTCTTCGTTTTTGTCTACTCGTGGAAGAAGCGATAAATGAATCACTACCACGTTTATGTATAACTTATGTACCTATATGTTTGTTTTATAAAAAATACCTTAGTAGTAATATACTGTGAATATCAGTTTAGTTTGATCTTGTTATGAGTAGGTTTACACGACGTTTTACTTTTCATTTCTCGTACTAAATGGTTTTTTACTTTGTTTCTGTTATTTGAGAATAAATCGTCTGTGCGAGTTCTATTTAATAATTCTGATGTGGAGACTGGAGACGAATCCAAAAAATTCAATTGTAACAAAATTGTAATTTTTCTATTCCTTGCTTGTAATTTTCGTTGATAATAAAGATTATACATTAATTGTAACAATAGCTTCAGACGTTTTTGAGTTATTAGCGTCTAAACCAACCGGACTTTGTTTCATGTGCACATAAAAGTAGATATGAAAATATTTTATTTCACAAACAGGAGTCGCTTTTTATCATTCACATTTAAATGACACGACAAAATAAAAATAAAATAAACACTGTGATGAGACGAGCTTTTTGATGACTTTTGTGCTTTCGTCGTTCTCTAGAACACCGTTTTAGTTACTCGTAGAATATTTATCCACAATGAATGAATTGAATGAATTTATCCAAAGCTGTTTCTTTAGCAGTATTTTAAGGAGTTAGTCGATTCGTTATTATTAATTAGGGCGACAAAAGCATTTTTCCATCGTTGTTTTTATCACTTTATTTGAGTTAGGTATAAAAAATGAAAGAAATAATGATGAAAATAATATTTCGAAATTTTAGTAAAAAATTTAAACGCACGCGCCATAGCCGGACGTTCGGTACATACAGTAGTCTACCAAATTAATAGGTAGTTTCTGTAATCTGAACTGAACATCATGTTAAATCCGTAAGAAAAGGCCATGTTTAAACAGGTGCCTAGACCCGCCGCTAATGATGCAACAAAAACACGAAATTCCAGAGACGCGACTTGGTCACAGAAGCTTTTTATTCTTAGACAAGTTATTTTTAACAAAAAATATTAGTGCCGTTCATGCAGTTGTAATGTATCCCCGTCTAAAAATAACTGGTATGATCAGGTTAATCCGATACGACTGGTTCTCGTCACTCGAAAAGGGCTCTCAATGGAAGCACTCAGCTGTCCTTAATAAACGACCTCAAAAGAAAGTCCTGAAGGTCATTTCAGTTCAGAGTTACAGGCGTTACGATGACACGCAACAAAAACTGACTTGTTCGTGGCCTTGAAAGGAGTCAACGATCGGAAACCCTCGCATCCGCCGACTGCAGTCGTCTGTCTCCCTCACTCTGGTGGCGGAGCGCGAGTGCGTCTCTATCGTGCGCCGGCGCATCGGGTCGCTGCAGCCAATGGGAGGGCGCGGTGCAGCGGCGCGCGTCGCTACAGGGGTGTCAACTTTTTCTAAAGCTCTCATGATCTTTTATACTTTTTATCGAATTATTTAATTGAGTGGCGATGTTAGCTGCATTGTCGACTTTACTAATCTAAACTGAATTTAAGTTTAGGGATCGAGAGGTTACGCAGCAGCCCTATCCTCCGAGAGTGGAATACTAATGACGCGCGGCTGATTCTTATGCCTGTCTTGCACCGAACTTTTGTTTTCTTCCTCTTTTCCCGAAGTCTTTGTATAGGATATTTGCTTTTTGACAAGTGCACGAATTCTATGGGACAAATACTTAATATTGGTATGCGTTTTGTCGGTATTTCGTTGTACCATAAAAAACGCTGGGCTACTCGTTGTGAATACATTGTTGGACGAAAAATGTTTTTTACATTGATGGAAGAGATCATTGTTTTTTTTCTGAGATTGGTTACCGGTTACCCACTTACCATCAAAGGGATCCGTTGGTTCTAAAATGCCTAGACGACACTAGAAAAAATTCCACCATAGCAAAAAGAAAACGCATAACAACAATGCTTACAATATACCTACTTCACTAAAATATACTGTAAAATAAAATCGCGTCGTCGCATTGATGTTTTTTATGACACAAAACAAAATGTTTGTACTGGACATCAGTCATCCGTCAGTTTTTAGTGTCATGCATGACATAACGAGACGTGATGTGATGACTGAAGTGAGGGATTCACAGAACTGGCTTTAAATTACGAGTAGAGTTTGCATAAATCCTCTTTCGACACCCCGGTACCATACATTTTAAATAAGTTGAGAAAAAATATTATTTATGGTTTTTATGGAGGTTAAATACGTATAAAAAGCGAGTGAAACTCCCTTTTTCTCCATTTTCTCGGTTTACCTACTCGGTACAACACTCCAAACAGAGCTAAGTCGGACAGGGATTCTGAAAAACAGCTTACAACGATCAAAATGATTACCGAGGTACTTCGACTCTAGGTAGGTATGTACATGGAATAGAGCTTGGTTAATCTAGGAGTCTAAAAATTACAAAACCCGCACATACCTATCATTTAATTTATTACTAGCTCATGGCTTCACGTTACTTAGTACAACGTGTATTTAATCCTTTTATAGAACTATTTGATTAGATACATTCATTCTAAATATTTCTCGTAAGAATTTCGACGGATCATTTTTATCCTATGTCCCACTCTAGAAATCAAAATTAATGTATGTTTCAGCAATGCAAAGGTATTTTGCATTGTTTTTAAATATTTTTTATTTCAACCTAGATAACGAAAACGCTATCTGAAAAACTTGTTTTTCACGTTTGGACTTTGCAACGTCTAATAAGATGCCAGTTGCATGAATAAAGCATAGACCTAGCTGGAATCGGAACCCGCAGGCACTTCTAATGAGAATAGCGTACAACCACTACGCCAACAGATTCCTAATGAGCCTAGGCACTAGGCCTAGCTACGAGTATGTCTAGTAGTTAACCTAGGTTCACTGGCAAGGTTCAATGCACTTTCATGCATTGCTATTGGCAACTCTAACACTGTTAAAAAAACAACAACCAAAGTCATGTATGTATGTACCGGTCGGTTAATAACGCTTACTAGCGACCCGCCCCGGCTTCGCACGGTTTTATTATAGGTACGTGTAAACCTTCCTCTTGAATCACCCTATCTATTAAAAAAAACTGCATTAAAATCCGTTGCGTAGTTTTAAAGATTCAAGCAGTCAAAGGGACATAGGGAAATACGGACAGAAAAAGCGACTTTGTTTTATACTATGTAGGTAGTGATTTGGAAATAAATATCGAAACTTCCGGTTTTAACTTTAAAAGTCGAGTTCAGAGTTGACCGTCATAAAATAAGCACGAATGCAGCATTATTTTCTCACTTTTTCACACTTGATGAAATCCAGCTTTCAGACATGAAAACGAAATCAAAATCAGTTCATGCGTTATATATATGCATTACTCCGAGCGAGACACAGCGCCGCATTAGTTTTTGCATCTCATCCTGTACAATACAAAATGAAAATAATATTTGCAGAGGCATTAAGAAAAGCTTAATAAGTATGATAAACTGCACAATCGATATTTTGCAAAATCGCAAAGATGTGGAACGGAACGTAGTCATACTAATGTTTGATGATAAAAAGGTGGCACAGAGATTCGTAACTTATATCACCCTGCTGTTTGTGGGTGTTAAAAAAATCAAGGCCACAATTTATCAATTGTGTAATATTATTTAGGATCTGTGTATAATATATTCCAAGAAATGTGTACCCTATAAATAACGTCTGGTAAGTTTATAAAGTGCATACACCATCACTCCCCTTCGCGGTATAATTGCATGGATTTGCCGCTACCTCCCTTTCCCACCGAGTTCCCACCATTGTGGCTTGGGAACGCTAGATCCCTGATAACTACCGGGCTTCGTTATCCGAGTTTTATTGGAGAGGCTATGATAAATTACAGAACTCAACAGCTAGAGCATGAATAAAACTATTAAGTAATTTTAGTCGCCCACTTTAGAGCAAAGACACCCTTTCCATTTTATATGCTGGAAGACCAACCTTCTTATAAAATTTAATAATAAACTGACTTTTAACAAATGTATACTCGAGTGTCTGTAATATTTGTGAAGTTCAATGAATCTTAGTTTTTTCTGACAAAGATGACAATTTAGTCCACAGGTATCTAAATGAAGAAGTACCTAGGTAAAAAAATTAAAAATACTTATGGTAAGAAAGTATTTTTAAGTGAATATTATCGTCACTTATGCATGTCTAAAGGTTATAAATAAAACCGTTTGAGCCACTTTGAGAACATGACTCTATCGTAATTAGTAAAGGGAAGGTAGAGCGTGGTGAAACGATAAATGGTTCCGTAGGTTTATTAATATGGAGACTCGAATAAAGGCGGCGCGCGAGGGGAAACGAAATGATAGTATCCATTTAAATGCACATTACATGGCAATTAAGGTTTATACATATTATTTGGGTAAATGGTTTCTTATGGCAATTAGAAATTTAAATAAAATGCTGGATAATGCACATAGCATCATCTAGCCACAAGCTAAGCAGTAAGTTAAGTATATCAGTAACCCTACGGCCTTACGGCGGCCTTATCGCTATAGCGATATTTTCCACGTGACTTTTGGATGAACAGGAGTAGTTAATTCATGAAAGAATACATAAATACTCCGGGACAATCCACACATCATTATCCAGCCCCAAGCTAAGCAGAGAGCCTTGTGTTATGGGAACTAGATGACTGATATACTTAATACATTACATAATATAGACAGTTACTTTTTACTATACATAGAAATTACCCAAAACGAATACTTGTAGATCGTAAAAAAATTGTCACAAGGCGGGAATCGAACCAGCAAACTGCTGCGTCGCTGGCAGACCTTCGCCCACGTCACATCATCGGTCGTAAATCACACACAGATGAAGTAAACTCTTTCTTGGAAAATGACTGTACATCTAGTTCAACTCGTTTTAGAGTTCTGGCTCCGTACAATATACATTAATTGCCCATTAAGGGTGCATACCACCATTACTGACATTAAATTTAATCGCCTTATATCAAGTTTATCGATACGACACAATCCCCCGAATCGATTATCATATTATCGACACTTTTAAAAGCTCTACCGTTTACCTACCGGTTTTAGATCCCACCTTACACGTATGTTTATATAAGTATTTGCCACCCGCCCCGGCTTTGCACAGTTTTATTATACGTATAAACCTTCCTCTTGAATCACTCTATCTATTAAAAAACCGCATCAAAATCTGTTGCGTAGTTTTTAATAGATAAGAATGATTCAAGAGGAAGGTTTACACGTATACAAAACCGTGGGAAGCCGGGGCGGGTCGCTAGTGTATATATAAAACTTATAATGTTTGAAATACGAGTGTGAAATTGGCCTTTATATTTTTAGCTGCCAATCTTTTAAAACGGTCTACAGACATGAGTCTTGTTGTGTTAGACCGTTGTAATCCTCAGATTCTCATTTGACGTTTAGGGATTATTTGCGGTCCAATGGACCAATACCTTTTGATCCTTTTATTGGTCGACTGATATGCTTTTTTATTACTGCCGCGACTCAATTAGTGTGATAGTTATCTGGAGATATTTTCGTCTTTTATTTAATTTAAATTCAAAATTATATACACTATATAACTACTCTCTGCCCGCGGTTTCGCACGCGATGTTTCTATGGATATGTTTCAAGGCTATTTCTATCCCAGGATGAAAAGTTTGCGATGAAAAGTAGCCCATGTAATGGGCTATACCATATATATAACTCTAGACCAAATTTGAGCCCGATCTGTTCAGAAGTTTTTTGCGTTAAAGAGGAACGAAGCAAATATAGATCCATCCAAACTACAAAATTACAAAACTGAAAGCTTGAAAGCAAAATGCTCGTGAAGATTTCAGCGGGACAGCATGATATTTTCAATCCCTAATCCCCTTCAATCTTTATCTACACGACTTATAATAGAGGCAGGTCTATCGTAACTAAATGAGGGATCTTGACTGTTCTTTGTAATTCTCCCTGTCAATAATAATTATACAATAACTGACAACCGTTGGCTGTTAGTTTTTTTATCCGAATAACATCTGTATCCGCCACGTGTTCTACCTCTAATACCGAAGTACGTTACAAGGGCACTGTTTATGAGTTTTTTGTGGATAACTGAATATCGGTCATGTTTTTATACGCTTTCAATTTGATTACCTGAACCTGTTATATTAGGATTTTTTCACACTTCGCACTCACGATTTTACAAATTCCTCGCTTCGCTCGTGAGTTATTCTAGAATCCTGGGTTACGATCACGATTCAATATAAATATTTTGGTAGGTATAATGTTTTATAATAATAAATAATACTGCACAATCTACACAGCATCATCTAGCCCAAGCTGAACAAATCTTGTATTAGGTATGTATTAAACGATAATGATGACACCCTTAAGGTTGTAAGGTTGTACTGATTTACCCTCTCGTTGCAAGTATCTACTATTTTACACTTTATCCTTGTAAATTGTACTTTATACCTACATACCTACGTCCTATTACCGAAAGCTAGTGATTACAGCCCTATTGGCTGAAAAAGGAGAAGGTTATGCCGAATTCAAAAAGTCTAACGAGATCTCTTAGAGAAATTATTTTAACTCTTTGGTCGTTTTTTATTGCAAAATATAGTATATGCCGCGGCTTCGCGGATTTTTTCTTTGGAAACACTAACTCAGAAATGTGAAACTTGGGAACCCATGGGAACTAGGGAACTTATTTATAAGATGAAAAAAGAAAAACCTGTGTGTATTCCAGGGCTTAGAATAATTCCTCTAAGTTCCAGGGCTTTTATATTCAAAATTAATTGGTCTATTTAATATACCTAGTAGCATGAAATTTTAGCAGTTTTTGCAACCAACATCCATATATCCATATAAACTTTCATGTTTATAACATTAGTAAGGCATAAGGAAGTTAAGTAATAAGGATTAGTTATGTATATCAAAAAATATGTGATTTTTTAGGAGTTTATTATCATTTTAAGCAATTTGGTTTGATAATTTTTTTATTTTATTTTGGTGGCACAAGCATTATTAAGCTCAATGAAATAAACGCGTTTAGGGAGCTTTTACTGGCAAAAGACCTAATTCGACAAAAGCAAGCTCCTGCTAATTAAGTTCCTACATAAATCGGCAAAAGCACAAGAAGTAGTTTCATACCTTCGTTACGTTCGTACCAGCCATAAACTATTGAGATAACATTTTGAAAATATTGTGATAATATTTCGTAATTAACAAGTTTCAGACTCAGGTTTTAGAAGTTTTCTTATTACTTCTTTTAAAACTAGTATGCCGTAGAGTTTAATTTAATTGTTTATTTTTAAACTGTGTAGGTACGTATATGTGTGTATATGTGTCGGTAAAAGGGGCGACGGACATAAAGTTTGTGTTTTAGTAGGGGCGGGTGGCGGGACCTTGGCCGTCAAATGTCGAACGGCTGCAGCCGCATGTTGGCTAGTGAGGTGCCACTGTCGATCAAATTCACGATTTATATGAAAAAAAACTGTGTCACTTTGAAATACCTAGTATGGAGGATATTCGGATTTTATAAATCGGGTTGTGGTATCTGGGAGTAAGAATTGTGGTGCTGACCGTCACACTAATATTATAAAATTAAATGCGAAAGTTTGAATGTAGGATGTTTATTACATTTTCAGGACGAAACTATTGAACGGATCGGGCTCAAATTTTGAATAGACGTTGTTTTAGGTCTGGAGTAAAATATGGCTATTTTTCACAATTTTCACGCGGGCGCATCTATTAATTTTATAACTTGGCTTGCTTTATCATTGGTAAGGCTCTCTTTCTTAAAGATCCCAAAATGTGAGTGTTTGTTACAGCTTCGTGTCAGTTTTATATAGGTGATGAATGTGGTGATAATGATAAAAGATGTAAGATCAGTGCACAAAATGTGTAACATTATATTGAAGAATGTTATGTTTTGAGCCGTGTAGGTTTATTGATAATGCTAAACTTTAGTTCGTACTTCGAGGAGGTTCTTATTTGGAGCTCATATCTAATTGATAATGTGTTTAGGCTGAAGTAAAGCTTAAAATATGGTCTTTAATTTTTTGAAGGACCTTTTAAGGTACCTACATAAGTGACATTTATCGATCAATATCGATAAAACTTGATTACGACATCCCTAGTTAAACAAAAACCTGTCTGGTGGTCAGCAGTGACCTCAGGTACGTATAGGGCTACCCTGCGAGCTCCAAGGGACAAATTGTTATATTTATGGGCCTTCGCCCTTAGAGACCGAGGGCCTACGCACCGCTTTTTATAAGTCTGGCCCCAAGAATTTGAATATAAAGTAAATTGTGTGTTCTTTTCTATTTTTTGAAATCTTATTTATAACCGACTTCAAAAAAGTAGAAGGTTTTATGTTCGGTAGTTTGTATTTTTTCTTTTATTACTTTCTACGTTTTCTCCGGCAATTGTTTTTGATGAATATCTTTATTTTGTAAAGAAAATAATAACTATTATACATATAACCAGATATAGGTAGTCCCATATGAAAAATGAATAAAAGTCAGGATTTCAAAAATTCTACATCTTGTTGTGTGTAGGTACCTACCGAGCTCTCAGATCTCTACAACTCTTTTGATGTAAAAATTCTAACAATAAGTATGTTAGAATTTTATTGTTATTCTTGAGTTCTGCTCTTATTGAAACAAAAAAACAACACAAGGTTTATAGTTGGTGGTTTAAGTTGAGTAATTTAGAGAAGTTACTTAGGTAGGTAGAGTCTTCGGTAGTCTTCTTAAAAAGTTTCCCGAAGGAAGATTAATCAACATTAAGTGAGACTCAAGTGTCTACTCCATCAAATGATTACCCAAATCTAACTAGGGCCATCAAATAATCAGTACAATTTCATTGATGAAACTTATCAATTGAGATCAATTTGTTCGGCGCGCTTGCGTCTGGCATACATCTATCACAATCTACGTTCGGCTAACCTCGGAACTTGTCGGCTAGCTTCGGAGAGCGCATGGCAGTGACCTAGGGTAACAATGCAACTACATACTAGCTCTAGTAAATAGAGCTAGGAATGTCATAGAAGCGGCTTATGTTTATTGAAGTCGCCATTAAAACGTGCTCCTACAAAAATTCCTTTCGTGCTAACTCTACTAGGTCTCACTTATGTAAATGTTTCCGATTGATAGCTAGACATTTTTCTGATATCTGTGGATGATCAGAAACCCATTGCTAGATCATTTTGTTTGAGCACACCCTACAAATAGCTGCTTTAAATACCCTACAAATATGGTAAGAAGTTATTTTCTTTCTGTGCTTCTAAAATCAAAAGCTTTGATCATGAACATATAATTCCTTTATATTCTAGCGAGACGATGAGGGTCGCAAATGTAGATGGTTATGTAGATACCAGTGTATGTTCTAGCGTTTTTTAAAATAAAATGAACTCCGGAGTCGTGATAAAAGGCGATGAACTAATGTAAAGTCGGCGTGCGAAAGCACTTACGTACTCGTAGGCAAGCGGAATCGAATTAGTCACGGTGGAGCTTGCTGGTGGCCAACTACTGTCGATCATCATTAGAGGAATACATGCCTTGAGAATTGCAATCTTATGTACTAGTAATTTATGCGTTGTTCGATGAATTTTTGTATTTTGATTGATTTATTGTTAGGATTTAAACTCTAGACTTCTCGCGCGTAGTATTCCTATTCGAGTTCTTTTGATGACCGCTTGATACAAATTTTGTAATAAATTGATAAAGTATGGTATCTACCTATTTACCCATCTTAGATGGGTATAAGGAGCCTAACAATTTATTAAAGTAAAAGTGACAAGTAGGAACATAATACGTTGGCCACGTAGACATGAGACGAAGAGTAGAAAGACCTAGTTAATTAGGAACTCTTTTCGAAAATCTTCTTTCCTAATAAACTCTAAGCGGCAATTCTTTTTTCAAAAATGTAATATTCTCTATGCATAGAGTGCACTTGCGTCCAACATTAATTAGAATTCCTCGGCCAGTCTAAACAAGAACAGTTCTATTCCCGTGAAAGTGCGCGGCCATGACCAGAGTATTGACCTGCGTTTCCGATCGTGCTTGGCCTAGGTTAGGAGCGTCACTGACGTGGCGCCGCCATCTTACATGAAAATGCCGGGAAATTTTGCGTGACGCTAGTGACACCGTTCGGAAATTCTAGTTGAAGACATGAATATATCTATGCATGTCACAGTTTTTCAAATAAAAATTAAATAATGTTACCTAATACCTACTAATGCTCTTAGTTTTTATCTACAAAATTAAACACGTGTTATGTTAGTTCAACTAAGATCTAACCTCTCGTTATCTTTCATCCGGCATAAATTAGTAACTAATAAAAATACACAGAAACTAAGTCAAATCATGAAATTTAATAATAATTAGACAAAAATAGGTTTACTATGTACTTAACCGAAATAGAGTTGCTAAATATAAGTCATATGACTATAAGCTTGTTACTAAGCTGCAATGTCATAGCTAGAGTTTTTTATAAATCTTGCTTAGGTCGACTTTTACCTTTCCCATTGATAAGCGCGAAGCTATTGTGCTGTCTCAGCCAAAAGCTCAACGCTGACCCTTCAAGTTTTTATACATCTTGGGAGGTGCTGTTTATTAGGTACCTATTCATTTAATCTTATTTATAACTGATATAGAAAAATAAATTAGAAGTAAATTAAACTATTTAGTAAAAGTAAGAAGCAAGTGAATACATTCACTGCCATGCCTCTGCCAGCACGGCACACCGTAGCTGTAGGATTAGAAAATCATCCGCGGCATTAAACGTGTCAAAAAAAGATTTTATCTTTTATGTTCCGATCTTATTAGAAGCGGACTAAAAAACCTCGTGCTGCCGTTTAATTAGCCTACCAAGAAACTAAACTAAAGTCTAAGAATCAAAAAAAACTTACGTATTCCCTCCGGGTAGGTCGCCTCACACGTGTGCCGACTTTCGTGAATGACTATAGACTTAAATAAAAAAAAAACACTCATTTGAATTCGGAATTTGGTCGGACTTGGCAATTCGAATGTGATGTAATAGATCTTTATTTGAATTGATGGAGGATGGTTTAGTGCTAGTGAGGGGCGCGTCCGGGACGCGCGAGGCCCTGTCCGCCACTGCGCCGAGTGCGCCGCCAGCGCACCGCGCCCGGCCACTGGTGCACTGCGACGGTGGCCACACTGGATGCACAACCCTTCCTTTATTCCCTCACTAACTTCTCGTAATTACTGAAGTCAAATAATACGAAAGACAAGGCAGTATGGCTTTATGGCTTTCGCCTGTCCTAGATGGACTATAAATGGACATATAAAAAAAATAACTTCTTGTAAGACTTTCGGCGATTTAGAAATGCTGTTTTTAGAATTAATACGGTAGAGCTCGTGTCGTAGCGCTAGTTTGGAAACCTTATTAGTTACTCGTAGCGCCTCGCGGTTTCTCGGTAATTCCCGTTCCCGTAGGAATTCCGGGATAAAATATATAATCTATCTATGTGCCAAATTTCGTCCACATCCGTTCAGTAGTTTTTGCGTGAAAGAGTAACAAAAATCCATCCATACTTACAAACTTTCGCGTTTATAATATTAGTAGGATTTACTTCTTGTAAGACTTTCGGCGATTTAGAGAAATGCTGTTTTGAGAATTTATACGGTAGAGCTGGTGTATTAGCGCTAGTTTGGAAATCTTATTAGTTTATGCTGATTTTTAGATAGTTGTAGGTAGGAGCGTGTCGTATTTATCATGAGAAGCTGGAAAGATTCAACGAAAAGTTCACCAATTAACTTACCGATGATCATTATAGAGTTCGAACATACCATGCTCTACGCACTTTAGTAAACTAAACCTGCATGACATGACACCCACTAAGATTCCGCTTAGAAAAATAATTCGACGTGCAGTGTGCACGCGGCCTAACCCCCGATCCCGGTTACCTGCGCCCACGCACACAAACACACACGCACACCGACACATACACACTCAGGCACCGGCGACGTGACAGACGCAGCTCCTAACACCAGCCCTCAAGAATAAGGTAGCAAGTCAAAGTGAAAACGAGTTTTTTAGGCATTTTTTATGTTTTTAAAATGGAAAGTATTCTCCAGTTGGAATTTTCGGTGATTTGTCTTTGTGCCGAGCTTTTTGCATAAGAATGGGTTGGCATTAGTAGTACCCTACCAATGCCACTTGTGTTTTATTTGTTGGGAACAAATAGATTTTTTCAAAGCACCGATGTTTTAAGTTTTAAGTGTCATTGTTTTCAAATCAAGAAGACTCGAAGTTCAAAGCTTTCGTAACCTTCATTACAAACATATTTTTAAAGTTACCATGTTTTTTAACGTTTTTAGAATGTGTTCGCTGCAGTAGCTAACTACTCTACTCTAGACTTACTAAGTTTATTATCTACAAGATTTATATTCGAAAAAGGTAGGTTATAGCGTCTGTAACTCTGTACCTATAAGAAACACGTACTTATTCAATAAAAATATTATAAAAACATATTCATAAGGATAAGTATTTCTTCAGTCCTTTAATTTTTACCAAACCTATAAAAAAGTTTTTGAAAACTATCACGATTTTATATAGAAATCCTGAATCAACCAATTTATTTCGTCAAATCTGTCCTGCCATCATCTTGATAAAGATCGACAGAATATCAACAAATATAGAGAACATTTGTTAAAACTCAAATGATGACTTCAAACATTACTAACATCTCAAACCAGTATTACAGCCATATCCCCGGGTCCCGTCCTAAGAAAGTATAAATAAAACATAACTATAGTTCAGTCGAGTTAGGGACGTTGGCCCGGCCGCCTCAGTGTGCGTGCACCTTTATTATGTCCGCTCACGTAACTGCGCCGCTGTGTGCGTGCAGCCTAAGTACACATTACTGACTGCAGTGCACGCTGTCTTGTAACATGTATTAGAAATATCGTGTTTAGAAACGTTCTTTTTGTTTTTAGGACAAAATAAATGAAATTAAAGAATGCTAGACAATTTACACAGCACTATCTAGCCCCTAGCTAAGCGGAGTGTTTGATATGTGTACTTACCTACTAGATATCTAAATGGAATAGGTACCTAATACATAACACTATACAGATTCACAGATATTTTTAATAATACATAGAATACACCCGGAACAAATAATGTCTGCATATCATACAAACATTTGTTCATAGTCAGTCGTATTTCTTCCGCTTCTTATAGAGGTTGCTTTAGTTTATTATAGGTAAGCTAGCTCTATCATAGCTCTACCATAGGTAGGTACCGTGTATTTACCTACAAAAGCCTACACACTTTTTGAGGTGACCTTCTTTTAAGATGGGTACCTACTTGGAATATAATTGGAACAAATGAGCCTTTTATTTTACGAGTTCCAAATTTTATTATGTACCACATGACACTTCAGCAGTTTGATCCGATAGGAATCGGCGATTGAACTAGAAAAATATTTTTGAGATAAAAAAAATTACATCACATTTTATCCAACTTATTGCACACACACCACATGCAATAAAACATTTTTAATATTCTCTTTGATGAAAACGTCTCTATTTGTCATAGAGCTCTAACGAAGGCAGAGAAGGTTTTACCAAATTCTAACAAATCGAATAAGATCTCTAAGTGCGAGTCTCTTTCGTCAACATTTCAAGCACAATTTGAAATTCCAATTCCAAATTAATAAATTTTCTACATAAACACTAGGGTAATAATGAGATTGAATTTGGAACATCATATTTGTTGGGAATATTTTCCCAAAGACATCTGAACAATGAGATCTTCGTTTACAAACCTCTGACAAGAGGTCGAATAAAAAACGAATGCCGCGAGCATGCTGTTGAAATATTATAGTAATTCATTGTGTAAAGCTCTTAGAGCAAAAGAGCTTAAAACAAAATGCATATTTATTAATAATTATCCATTTTGTTACAATTCGGTATAAATACTTCCCATCTCGAACGAAGCCAAGTTCAAAGTCGATCCTAGTTCAGACTGCTATGTAAATAGGTACCTATGTAATACCTATGTACCTTAAGCAAAACCATAATTACGCTGTGGACTGGCGGTCGAATAAAATATATGAATTATGAACAAAACTATGAAATTCCTCATTCGTCGCGGCTGGAAACTGTCGATATGGGTTTGTGTTGGCTTCAAGTCGCTGGTAGAGCTTTAGGATATCCATGCCACGACTTCACCCTATTTTTGTTTCGGTTTCACCGCATTTGAGATGTTTTTTTAACCACATTAAAGAATGCCAAAAGTAATGGAACTTTCGAATAAATTAATGAACTCAAGAGATTGGAGTCGGTCTAGTTGTGTAACTTAAGTTTTCAATGGTTGTTTACATAAAAAACCAGCCGAATAGAAAACATCCTTTTTTAAAGTATAGGTTTAAAATTGCCTTTTTGACCTCCTACACTAACCTAATTGCATCTAGATAAAGCGTTGAAATGTCAGAGTTATTTGTTAGGCTTTCTCGTCTGGCAAAAGGCCTCTCCATTGAATCCGTCCCGACCTTTTCATGAAGTTCGCAGTACAGAGGATGAAATATTTTTTAAGTGCTATCAAATTACTTTATATTAGATATTCGTATAAAATAGAGGTGATGTTTTTATAGCCTTTATGCATTATAATCTCAGTTAAGTTTGATAGGTGGCATCTGAATTGTCAAAAATTTGCAATGGTGAAAAATCAAAACATGTCTTTAAGTTTATCTCTTGCTTGCTTTTGTATACCTATACCAAACTCCCTATTAATCATGTGCAGAAGAAATATATGAACTTTCAAACAAGTTTTAACGACATCTTAGATCATAATCTGTAGCGGACAGGGACTAGTTGTACCAGTGAGGGAGGTATAGACAACTAATACGTATAATCTTGTACCATCTAGTCTGACATTATCAAGGAGGTTTTATTTTATTTCTGACGTTTTTTTTCTTTCTATGCTATTTGTAAAAATAATAACTTTTAGTTTAGTCAGACAATGCCCTTAAACAGCGCCATAATTTTGCCAAAGGTAGGTACTTTTGACGACCGATGTGGCATTTGACGACCGATGACGACCGATGTGGCGCGGTGGGCGAAGGTCCGCCTGCGACGCAGGAGGTTGCGGGTTCGATTCCCGCCTCGGAACAAATTTGTGCACGATCTGCAGAAATTTGTTCCGTTGGTCTGGGTGTTTAATATGTATAATAAAAATATCTATCTATGTATATAATGTATTAAATATATCAGTTATCTAGTACCCATAACACAAGCTTTGAGTAGCTTACTTTGGGGCTAGATGGTGCTGTGTGGATTGTCCAGCATTATTATTATTATTATTATTATTACTTTTATTTATTTTATAGTGACAGTTCGTTGTTATTTCATTACAGTTAACAAAAATATATTTAGTACATATATCATTTAAGAAGTTGGCTTTTGTCGTTACTTATTAAATAAGTAACCTTTATTATAATAAATACAGTTAGACTTAATTAAGTACACAATGAAATAGGAAGCACCATAAAGTATTATATTTTCCTACATCAAAATACATATACACATACACATGTACATATTGTATTTATGTGTATTTTGATGATTAAATATTAATTAAATATACTACCTAAATATAAAAGGTGGACATTCAACAAAACAACATAATTCGGAAAACCTTTACTTAAATCATGACGATATCATTGTATATGACCTGCGGTGGAATAAATGCTAATTACGGAGAGTTTCCATGATGCCTTCATTAGTCAGAGTCTTTAGTAATGGGGATGCGAACCCGCATGGTAGGTACACAATAGTACATTGTTACCCAAGGGTTGAAAGTAACTTATTTCGTCGAGTTCGAGGGACTAAATAAGTTACTTCACCCGAGGTAAACACTGTGCTTTTCATTACGAATACAAGGAAATATAAATAAAAACATGAGAAAACAAATTAGTCAAATTGCCGCTAGTTTTTTTTTATTTGTTTGTCCTTCTAGGACAGGCGAAAGCCATAAAGCCATACTGCTTTGTCTTTCGTATTTTTTGAATTCAGTGTATTGTCGCTAAAGTAATTTTTTTTTTAACTTCAGCATTTATTCTGCCACTATCATGGTTCAATAGTAACGTTGTAGCTGTCAGTTGAAAACGATTCTCCCTAGGGCGGAAAAGTATCACTTTCAACCCGCTCTTCAGGCATGTTCAGACCTACTTTCCGAGTATGAGTAATGAAACAACCATTCTAGTTAACTATTTTAGTTTCCCATAATAACGCTTTGCATCGGCATCGGTCTTACCGAGAGGAACTATTTTCTTACCGAGAGGAGTTATTTTCTTACCGAGAGGAATTATTTTCTAGTTCGTCGTGACAGCGATTCATAGTTTCATATGAAGTCTTCTTTTGGGGTTTAGGAAGAGATATTATGTAGATAGATAGATGTAGAAACTTTACCGTACCATCAAAACATATTAAAGAGTTTAATAACTTCTAATTACCTATTATGTAACAAATATGAAAAAGAAACTACATATGGCTCCAAAATTCTAACAAAATCTATTCCTCAGCGCTAAATTATACATAATACTACGTACTTGTGATCTAATCGCACTAAAAATATTCAACACCGCTGGTCGCCTCTCGGAAGACGTTCATTCATACCAACAAGCAAGTACTTCGACAAAAATGACATTCTTTCTAGAAATGTCATGTTGCGCGCGTAAGCAACTCTTTCCCACCGCAATTAGCGGCGCAAGCGCAATCTGGGGGCAAAAAACACCCTTTAATAACTTCTAATAAGCAAGACTGGTCCTTACAGCCTGTCCAGATAGGGCGCTTTACGCGCGTAAAGCGCTGGACTCTCGACTCGCGCGTGCTACGCGCGAGTCGAAATACTCGGGCGAACAGTGGAGCGCGCGTAAAACGCCGCATCTGGACGCAATATAAACTGAAACGCGCGAGGGCACTCGCGCGTAAAGCGCGCGTAAAGCGCCCTATCTGGACAGGCTGTAAGACAGGACGTGGGGAACGTACTCAGGACTTCCGTCGAGGGGCAACTGGTAAATGGACAAGAAGGACACTGAAATAAACAACAACACAAAAAGATGATTTTCTATTTTTTTCTCTATACTTTGTCCGAGAAAACCTTCGAAGAATTTCTATTTCTATTGTGTATTATAATTTAAATAAATTTAAAATATTTATAACTAAAACTTATTTTAATAATTTTATCTACCTTTCTCTTTATTATTATTTGTGTTCACAAACGTTTTCAAGGTTATGTATGATGGACATTTGTCTTTTATCAAGCGTAAGTATGTCAACAAAGAAAGAGGTAGTGTCTAGTGTGATGACTGTGACATCAAGAACTAACTGGTCTAGGAGAACATACACTGCAAAATGTGCTCTATGACTCTATGCTTACCCACCTATGTGCTTATCTTCATTTCATGTATGTGATGTTTAAATATTGTATTTTGAGTAGGTTAAGAACAGACACGTCATTAAATTTCCATATAAATTTATCATAAGATCAAGTTGACCCACAGTATCATTATCCCTCAGTCCAGCCCTGCGCTGTCCGCGAACACGGAGCGCAGGCATGTAGGGACGGGTATGTGGGGTCTGAAAAACGGCGACCCCATGCGGCGGCGTCCAGCAACTTACAAATTACATGATCGTTGATCGGTAGTCTACGGAAATGAAGCGATCGCTTTATCATTATCATCAACCTATACTAGTCCATGACCATAGGCCTCCCCTAATGAGCGCCATAGAGACCTTGCTTGCTAGCTTTATTTTGCCGATCCCTTCAACGTGAATCAATTATTGGTTTACGTTTTTATAAGTAAGGTTTGCTAAATGTAAGACGACACTGCGTGGTAGTAAATCGGTTTCTTTTAAGCATGTTAGACTTAAAAGAAAATATATATACTTACCTAAACATGTCTTGGGGACGCTTCCGACTGGTATTGACAGGATCAATTGAGCTACCTTTAGACTGTTTGCAACCGTCTGCAGTTAGCGCAATGATTTCAATTGTATTTACTAGTTGTATTTTTTTCTATTCCATGATTGTAATTTTCGTTGTTAATAAACTAATTCTTACCTAAATAAGTATTTTATATGAGCCGTAGTTTTTAAGTATTTTAAATATTGTACTTGACTAAAGTAGCCTGAAATAAATGATCTCTCTCTGTATTATCACTCCTTGCGATCTTGGGCCCGTTTCGTTTCCTGGTCCTCTGGCCTAATATCGTCCACCCGTCGATTCGTCATCTCCTCGTCCTCTGCTATCTGCTTGACTTCCAGGAATCGGCCGATCCAGCATGACAAACATTCGAGCTAAGTTTCCTATCCAGCTCCGCTTATTGGCTGCTATGTCTCTCATTTTGGTCTTGCTTCGAATGCAGTCATTACATTTTCGTAATATAAAATAGGTAATTACCAAAAACGTGCACGGTAGGTACATTTGTTATTTAATCGATCTGACACGCTCCGATAATTCAAAATTTGAAATATATTTGGGCACACTTTGCACATCTATTTGGTCACCATAACTTTTAACCCTAAGTCTACCCCTGCCATAAAAATAGGAAACAAAACATCTTGCACGTTAAAAATTAGTAGATAGGTAGGTAGGTACACAACACAATAAGCTTGTCTCATAAACATTGCTATGTCTCAGGCTAAGTGCTCGTAAGTTAGCTGTTGCTTTTGTTGTGTAAAATTGAATAAATAATTTAGAAACAGCACAAATCAAGTATTTTCTGAAGGTACATACGTATAATTTGTTCTCTTCAATAATTCATGTGAATTGCATCGCGAACGGTTGATTCAGAGTTCAGTCTGGTTCAAATGGAACACATAATTTAGTTACGATCAGCAGACAGAGCTGCTAGAACGTAAGTTGCAGCTAAAAAAACGTGGTGTATAATTAAATTTCACAAAATAAGCTAAAGCATAGAATAAAATAGGCAAAATAAAAATATTATGAAACTAGCAGTGCCTCGCGGTTTCACCCGCGTAATGCCCATTACTGGGAATTCCGGGATAAAATATAGCCTATGTATTATTCCAGACTGTAATGAATCTCTGTGCCAAATTTCATCCATATCCGTTCAGTAGTTTTGCGTGAACGAGTAACAAACATCCGTCCATCAATCCATACATATGTAGGTACAAACTTTCGCGTTTATAATATTAGTAGGATTAGTACTTTATAATATGGAATGGACTTTTTTTTTAGAATCTCCTAATTGTTTAGCCAAAGAAGGCAGAGGCGATAGCGGCTTAAGAATTGACCCCACTCAGCCCGTAGAGAGATAGCAAACTAAGAGAACCTATCAAAGAAAAAGCAGTAGGTCCTTTCTGTGTTTTTTTCACTGTCTCTACTGTTAAAATATCATCTATGCGCATTCCATGTTTTGTTTTTAACAAAACCCCCATTGTCTGAGGACGCAAGTTTAGCAGTTGACGTATATGTGCGAGGCTAGCCTACGGAACACTGATGAACTTTAAGCATTGCTTGCTCTTCGCAGATTTTAGTAAAAAAGCATTGCGATGGGACCGCGAGTCGCAAGATCTTAGCACGTATTGTCGCGGCCGTATCTACGACTTTAAATGCCATGCTTCTTTTGTGCTTATCTATTGGGTCATTCACCGAGTTCTCAGTTATTTGGTTGGGTAGTTTGCAATTTCTCTGCACTGAGGTGATTCCAGTACTATTTTTATAGGTGAAAAAGTTCGTCTTGAGTCCAGAATGAAGTGGTGGTGTAGTATAAGGCATCATCATCATCATCAACCTATATTAGTCCACGGCTGGACATAGGCTTCCGCAATGAGCGCCATAGCGCCCTGTCTTCAGCTTGACGCATCCAGCTTCTGCCAGCAGTCTTTCGCAGATCGTCATCCCACCTGGCCGGAGGGCGTCCTACGCTACGTTTAGCGAGTCGCGGTAAACGTATAAAGCATATAACCAATGTATTAAGGCACTTCAGTCATTTTATGCTGATAGAAATAAGTTTGAGTTGAAATAAATATTTTTTTTTTCAGTTAGTAATAAAGCAATGTCCGGGTGTTTCCAGAAAGCCTCAGCCCATCCTTCCTCCGCGCACCTCAAGAGTTCCTGGGGGTGTTCTAAGCAGTACCCCAGTGGTGCATATCTACATTTTGAATAAGACATTCGGACAATTATCGCTTTTCATTTTGCTAAAAAACTAAAAATCCGGGACAGCATCGGGGTTAACTTGTTAATCATGTTTTTATTTTAACATTTTATAGTTATTTCATTTTAAATTATTTAAAATAGTTATCTGTATAAAAAAACTAGGTTTGTTTCGTTGGCTTCAGATTAGTAAGTTATTAAACTAAATGAAAGAAGATACCTCTTCAGACTTTATTTTTCAAAAAAGCTTTTATAGATATACCTCTATTAAAACTTGATAGTTTTGCTAAAAACGCAAACATCAAGACGTGAAACTGATGAACACTTACATAAAAGTCTCTTCCAGACTAATAATAACCAGAAATATATTATTTTAAAACATGATAAAGAGGAGAAAAAGGATGGCGGAGCACGCCATCTTGGATCGAATGCGCGGGAACGCAGCCTATCGAGTGCGTTCAATAAATTGACATAGGCCTTATACGGACGGACTGAGCCATTCGTCTTAGGCCACATTCACATGAAAAGCGGATCGCAGAAGAAAAACTGATGCAGAATATGCATACTGGAACTTTTGACAAGAAATAACTGGAAGACTGGTACCAATTACGATACCAGCCGTAGCCGATTTCACATTTCGAATAAGTCCTCCCCAAAAAGCAACGTATACATTATTATCATAAGGTTCAAATAAATTATAAATTTTATTTGGTATTGCAGTTCAGTATTGGCTTTGTTTTGTAGGAGACCCTTTGCCAGTCCCCGGTGAATTTCTATTAGTCGTCTCCTACGATACCCGTGGAAACTAGAAAGAGTTCGATAATTGATAGCAGTGGGCGTGAACTGTAGGTTATACTGTGGCACAAACGGCACTGTTGCTAAAGACCGAAAGTATCGCAGTAAGGTCAGTTGGGGTAAGTGCGGCTATGGGGTAAGTGCGGCAAGCATCATTATTCAAGAAATTAGCAATGTTATTGCTAAAACCGCCATCTAGTCATGACAACAGACACAAAATTAGTTCCCAGAAAAAAATTGGGAGCGCCGCTTTAAGGAAATAGGAGTTATCGCCATTTTTATTTCTCACTCGGATTTTAATACACATCGTAGTTGATACATGTGCGTTGCTGTGCTACAAAAACAAGGATTTTGCTTAGATTGGATAATCTGTAATACGTTAGTGTTTTCTTTAGATCCTAAGCTTCGTACTTATGTAGTTATTTTATTTGTATCTATGCGCAATAAGCTATAATCCCAGTTCGAAAATTTCACTTCAAGTTGCACTGTTTGGGAAAGTGCGGCTACCATGCTTGGGGGAAGGGCGGCACTATGCCGCTCTTACCCCAAGTCAGCGGTTTGCAACCTTATGTTTTGCGAGTAAATGTATTTGTATTTATTTTAAATATTTGGTCAGCCGGAGAAATCGTTAGATAGACTGAATGTCGTTATAATAATACGCAAAATTAAGTTTTAAAACCCCCTTAATATTTCAAACATATGAAGGGCTAAGTCTAGAATATTAGGTGAGATTTATTTTAAAACATTTATTTTCTTTGGCAATTTAAAAAAATAAGTTTTTTTATAATAATAATACAAAGGTATAGTCACTAAATTAGTTTAGGAACTTATGAGAGACTGAATGTTATTAGCTTATAATTGTAAGAAAACAACGAATTCTAAAATAATAATATTTTAGTTTCTCAATTAATGTACTATGATCCACACAGTCAAAAGCCTTAAAAAGATCACAGGATACACCAATAGCGTGTTAGCTGCGCTACGCTACGCCGTGCATCGCTACGCCATGCAACGCTACGCCGTGCTTCACTACGCCATGCTTCGCTACGCTACGCCACGCTACGCTACGCCATGCTACGCAACGCCATACTACGCCATTCTACGCTAAGCTACGCCATGCTACACTACAATACGCCATACTCAAAGTCACTGACACTTAAACAAAATGATAAATTATTTAAAAATAACATGCTGATTTACAACATGACATGTCGTCATAACTAGGTACGTCATACAAGGTATACATAATTGTGATTATAGTCGAATTTTTAGTAACTTTAGTTAAATCTTTGTTGCACGTTAGCTATTATATTTCTATGTAACTACTTCTTACTCTATTTTTATGAAGAGCTGTAAGTACTGTTTTAAGGTTTTGTTATATCCTTACTATTGTAAAGTTGGTCTTTTAAATAAAAACCATAACATAATAATACGCTACGCCATGCTACGCCACTCCACGCCACGCCACACCACGCTACGCCACTCCACACCACGCCACGCTACGCCATGCTACGTTAGGTTAGGTTGGTTAAGTCAGGTTAGGTTGGCTAACCTTAGTTAGGTTAGTTAGGTTAGGTTAGGTAAGCGCTACGCTACGCTATACGCTACGCTATACGCTACGCTATACGCTACGCTATACGCTACGCTATACGCTACGCTATACGCTACGCTATACGCTACGCTACGCTATACGCTACGCTACGCTATACGCTACGCTATACGCTACGCTATACGCTACGCTATACGCTACGCTATACGCTACGCTATACGCTACGCTATACGCTACGCTATACGCTACGCTATACGCTACGCTATACGCTACGCTATACGCTACGCTATACGCTACGCTATACGCTACGCTATACGCTACGCTATACGCTACGCTATACGCTACGCTATACGCTACGCTATACGCTACGCTATACGCTACGCTATACGCTACGCTATACGCTACGCTATACGCTACGCTATACGCTACGCTATACGCTACGCTATACGCTACGCTATACGCTACGCTATACGCTACGCTATACGCTACGCTATACGCTACGCTATACGCTACGCTATACGCTACGCTATACGCTACGCTATACGCTACGCTATACGCTACGCTATACGCTACGCTATACGCTACGCTATACGCTACGCTATACGCTACGCTATACGCTACGCTATACGCCATACGTTACGCTATACGATACGCTATACGCTACGCTATACGCTACGCTATACGCTACGCTATACGCTACGCTATACGCCATACGTTACGCTATACGCTACGCTATACGCTACGCTATACGCTACGCCATACGCTACGCTATACGCTACGCCATACGCTACGCCATACGCTACGCCATACGCTACGCCATACGCTACGCCATACGCTACGCCATACGCTACGCCATACGCTACGCCATACGCTACGCCATACGCTACGCCATACGCTACGCCATACGCTACGCCATACGCTACGCCATACGCTACGCCATACGCTACGCCATACGCTACGCCATACGCTACGCCATACGCTACGCCATACGCTACGCCATACGCTACGCTATACGCTACGCTATACGCTACGCTATACGCTACGCTATACGCTACGCTATACGCTACGCTATACGCCATACGCTACGCCATACGCTACGCTATACGCCATACGCTATACGCTACGCTATACGCTACGCTATACGCTACGCTATACGCTACGCTATACGCTACGCTATACGCTACGCTATACGCTACGCTATACGCTACGCTATACGCTACGCTATACGCTACGCTATACGCTACGCTATACGCTACGCTATACGCTACGCCATACGCTACGCCATACGCTATACGCTACGCTAGGCGTAGCGTAGCGTGGCGTATAGCGTAGCGTATAGCGTAGCGTATAGCGTAGCGTATAGCGTAGCGTATAGCGTAGCGTATAGCGTAGCGTATAGCGTAGCGTATAGCGTAGCGTATAGCGTAGCGTATAGCGTAGCGTATAGCGTAGCGTATAGCGTAGCGTATAGCGTAGCGTATAGCGTAGCGTATAGCGTAGCGTATAGCGTAGCGTATAGCGTAGCGTATAGCGTAGCGTATAGCGTAGCGTATAGCGTAGCGTAGCGTATAGCGTAGCGTAGCGTATAGCGTAGCGTATAGCGTAGCGTATAGCGTAGCGTATAGCGTAGCGTATAGCGTAGCGTAGCGTAGTGTAGCGCTTACCTAACCTAACCTAACTAACCTAACTAACGTTAGCCAACCTAACCTAACTTAACCAACCTAACCTAACCAACCTAACCTAACCAACCTAACCTAACCAACCTAACCTAACCAACCTAACCTAACCTAACCAACCTAACCTAACCAACCTAACCTAACTAACCTAACCTAACCTAACCTAACTAACCTAACCTAACTAACGTAACCTAACCTAACTAACGTAACCTAACCTAACTAACCTAACCTAACCTAACTAACGTAACCTAACCTAACTAACCTAACCTAGCTGGCGTAGCGCATGGCGTAGCGCATAGCGTAGCGTATAGAGCATAGCGTAGAGTATAGCGTAGCGTATAGCGCATAGCGTAGCGCATAGCGTAGCGCATAGCGTAGCGCATAGCGTAGCGCATAGCGTAGCGCATAGCGTAGCGCATAGCGTAGCGCATAGCGTAGCGCATAGCGTAGCGCATAGCGTAGCGCATAGCGTAGCGCATAGCGTAGCGCATAGCGTAGCGCATAGCGTAGCGCATAGCGTAGCGCATAGCGTAGCGCATAGCGTAGCGCATAGCGTAGCGCATAGCGTAGCGCATAGCGTAGCGCATAGCGTAGCGCATAGCGTAGCGCATAGCGTCGCGCATAGCGTAGCGCATAGCGTAGCGCATAGCGTAGCGCATAGCGTCGCGCATAGCGTAGCGCATAGCGTAGCGCATAGCGTAGCGCATAGCGTAGCGCATAGCGTAGCGCATAGCGTAGCGCATAGCGTAGCGCATAGCGTAGCGCATAGCGTAGCGCATAGCGTAGCGCATAGCGTAGCGCATAGCGTAGCGCATAGCGTAGCGCATAGCGTAGCGCATAGCGTAGCGCATAGCGTAGCGCATAGCGTAGCGCATAGCGTAGCGCATAGCGTAGCGCATAGCGCATAGCGTAGCGCATAGCGTAGCGCATAGCGCATAGCGTAGCGCATAGCGTAGCGCATAGTGTAGCGCATAGCGTAGCGCATAGCGTAGCGCATAGCGTAGCACATAGCGTGGCGTAGCATGGCGTAGCATGGCGTAGCATGGCGTAGCGTGACGTTGCGTGGCGTGGCGTGGCGTGGAGTAGCGTATTATTATGTTATGGTTTTTATTTAAAAGACCAACTCTTACAATAGTAAAACTTTTAAGGTTACAAAACCTTAAAACAGTACTTACAGCTCTTTATAAAAATTGAGTAAGAAGTAGTTACATAGAAATATAACAGCTAACGTGCAACAAAGATTTAACTGTAGTTACTAAAACTACTTTAACAAGCCTAAGCAATTGTAACCGTTTTACACAAGTTTCACCTAGCTGAACTATTAAACTGGTGCTTTGATTTAGGGAGTTATCTTTCTGTATATAATCGGTAATTCTATTTATATTAGAATGTGGATAACAATTATTGACTACACCTGCACCCAATTTATCTGAATTTATAACAGTCTTCCTAGTATTTGATTGTCTAAGACTAAATCTAAATCCTTAACTGAAGATGGTGCAGCTTGAACTGGACCCTCATTGGGTACAATCGTTGCTTTATAGCTACCACAGTTGGGTTAGTTGGGTTAGGTAGACAAAATGTCGTTATAATAATATGCAAAATTAAGTTTTAAAACCGCCTTAATATTTCGAACTTTTGAAAGGCTGAATCTAGAATATTAGGCGAGATTTATTTTGAAACATTTATTTTCTATGGCAACTTAAATAATTGAGTTTATTAAAAATAATAATACATACAGTTACTAAATTATTTTAGGAACTTATGAGTGACTGAATGTTACTAGCTTATAATTGTAAGAAAACAACGAATGCTAAAATTAGATTAGATTTAAAAAGTTTATTTTGATACTGTCTCTTCTACTTGTTTCATAATTTTTGTGAATTATTTGATTATAGCTCAATAAGTTAAATTAATAAAAAATAATAACTCAAACCCTTTTTTCATTTAAAAAGCTTTTTCAATTAATAAAAAGGAGCATAAAAAATAGACGGATTTTTTAAAGTGTACATAAACATCATCATTATGAAAATTGTTATAAAAATAACATAGTACATACATCCCATTACCTTTATCTTCCTTCTTGGGCAGTCAGGTATAAATGTTTAGTACCACTGGATAGCTTGTTCCTTAGGAATTATGCCGCACTTCCCCCATTTCACAATTTTCTAATTTTTTTCGGAGTACCTTATTTCTAGGATCCAAGAGTCGAATAGAGACTTTTATTTGAACGTTCCTCTTTCTGATATTCACGTGGAAATTAAAAAAAAGAGTCATTTACTGGCATTTGTAGACCCCTGCCGCACTTACCCCATTTCGTTGGGAAAGTGCGGCTATGGACATGCTGTTAAAAATCCAATGAAATACTTACATAGAAAACTACTTCAGAACTCTAAAATTGCAGGTTCCATTTGGAGATAATTCATCAGGGAACGTGGTAATGAAATAAATTATTTAAAAATGTTCACAGTATAAACACAATTCGAGTGCGAAGTGAACTTAAAATAAAATACGCCGCACAACGCGCCAACTGACCTTAAATGTTTTGTTTTAGTAACCGATACTAGAAAGAGTTTGTACCACGCTTCTAGAAATAAATAAATAATGCTAGACAATCCATACAGAATCTTCTAGCCCCAACCAAAATCAAAATCACGATAAGTTAGGTACCTAAATTGCACGCATAAGGTTCTAAAAAAGGAAAAATAATTACAGCCAAGTTTATTCTGAAAAAAGGCATGTGCTGCCTTGGACAAAAGCTAGTTAATGCTTTGTAATAGGCATGAGTCACACAATGAGACTTTTATGCAAAAACCAGCCCGTTTTCTGTGTATCCGTGGCCTAAGGTCTTAGACCTGGGTATATGTTAGATACTGGATTAAATTGGGTACTAGACGCGATAGGAAAAACTCCATGCACATACGTATATATCTTGCTGTTTTCTTTTTCTTTTCGCATTCCTGTTTTTGTTAGACGAGCATCTAGAAGTGACATAAAAGAACATTTTTATTGTAATTGGCTTTAGTAGCATTTATATCGCACTTGCTATAAAAGATGGCTTGTGTATCAATTTATGATGACGCTAAGCTACACTTCAGACTTTTAATTCGTTTCTCACGTTATTTCAAATGGACCTTTTATTTAAAAAAAAAATATTTCTCATCTAGTAATGGCCATAATTTCAACTTCTGCCGAAAAAAGATATTGGTAGGTATTGTTTCCAAAAAACACCTACATATTTTCTATGGTTGCCAGAAGCGTATTGTTTATAGGTACTAGCGACCCGCCCCGGCTTCGCACGGTTTATTATACGTATAAACCTCTTGAATCACTCTATCATGAATCATGACTCTATCTGTTAAAAAAACCGCAACGGATTATGAATCCGTTGCGTAGTTTTAAAGATTTACCTAAGCATTCAAAGGGACATAGGGACAGAAAAAGCGACTTTGTTTTATAGTATGTAGTGATATGTTGATTTTATAACTCACTGACTGCGCACCGCGGCTTCGCCTACGTGAAAATTGATGAAAAGTAGCTTGTTTTATTCCAGGCCGATAACTAGGTAGTTATAATAGAGGTCTATTCAAAATTTTAGCCTGATCCGTTCAGTAGTTTTATCGTGAAGAGGTAGCGACATCCATCCATCTAAACTTTCACATTTACATTATTTGTGTGACTAAGTGTGGGCAATTTGTTGATTTAATTATTAACTAGATAGGTAAAGCTAATCAGCTCATTAGATGCAAATTGTAATTATAGAAAAAAGTTATTTATTCTTGTTTATCAATAATTAGAATTACAATTATAAACTTAAAGATGGCAAAGTCTTGTAATCGATTAAAACATTCCTGTCAATGCACAAGCCAGGACTTTGAAGGAATCTAACCAGACTGTTTAGAAAGGTCCTAACGCTTGCAAGAATGCCGCCAGGCTGAGGGGTTTTTGCTTCTTACATCGCAGTTATTGACCAGTACACCCTTCAAAACCGAACAGCGTAACCAACAGGACCTTCCACGGGACTTTCTGCTTTATCTTCAACAGCACATGCCAGGTTTTGGCGTCATGGAGTGAGGAGATGAGGAGAGGAATGTGGTGGTGGATTTGCCTTTGCTGCAATGAAGGGGACGCGGTTTCTTATTGCCGCCAGCAGGTAGGTTGTCGCACGCTTGCGATAATTGCCAATAATAAGACGTTTGATCTACAGGCTTCAAGACTTTCTGTGCAGGCTTTTGTGCGAAACATCGCTTCTCTTGTCAGACTTGAATAGATTTTACCTTTTTACGGCCCAATGGCGTGGAGAACAAAAAAGTTGTCAGAAAATGATTCTGTATCGTCTTATGAAACATTTTGTAGTTCTTTACTATTTTATTGCCATTTTTTATTTTTTAGTATTCAGCAGGGCAGGTCCACTTTCTCGTAGAGTTGCCAGTTCACTGATTTCGATCTATGAATTTGTAAAATCAATGATGCTTATCAAACTATTTATGGAAAATAATACGAAATCACTCGAGCACATAATGAATAAATTTCACCATGCTGCCCCAGCCCCATGGCCTACAAAACATAATTTATTACTGTTTGCCTCAGATAGTTCTATAGTCTGAGCTGTTTGCTTGCAGTTGTTTATATTCAGTGTTAGAAAACTGAAAGTTCATTTAAAAAAGGCTGTAAGAAGGAACCAAAAGGTGCTTCCATTCAGACGTTTGAATTATTTTCAGCAAAGCCAGGCAAAAGTACATTTTCAGTTCTTTTGAATACTGAGCGGTTACATAGTAACTTTACATTAATCTCACCTCCAACGACATGATTCGAATGCGCAGATAGAGCCATCGAATGAAATGAATTCTGACGATTCTACGACTCTACGGATCAGTCAGATCCTTCATACGATTTCGTTCAACGAATATAATGGTCCAGCTATCCACAGTGTAAGTTACATGGCAGTAACATAAATAGGTTAAAGCGGACTATCATATCTCTATGAGTAAAGTATAATGTCTATTTGGTAAAGCTACTTACTTTGGGTCTATATGATTGTATGTGGATTGTCCAGCATTGTACATATATTTAACTAGAAACCGCGGCTTTGCACACGTTATTTCTATGGAAATGTCTCAAGGCTATTTCTATCCAATGGAAACTGATTTAGGAGATAAAAAGTAGCCTAGTTATCTAGGGCTATTCATAAATTCAGCCTGATCCATTCAGAAGTTTTTGCGTGAAAGAGGAACAAATATCCATACAAACTTACTCGTTTATAATCTTAGTAGTCTTAGTTTATTACCATGTTATTCAAGGGCTAGAACTACGTCTATCCATAATTTCAGCCCGATCAGTTCAGTAGTCTTTGAGTGAAAGAGGAACAAATATCCATATACTTTCTCGTTTATAATATTAATAAGAATTATTGTAATTTCAGCAAGTTAGCCATATTCCTTCGGCAGCAGGAGTCCTGCATTCCTGGGTGGTGCAGATTGCCTAAAACGGTCAAGGTCCGTCGGGCAGACAGGTTCCGTGTCCTTGGAGAGAGATGCCGAGGGTGAGGGAGGGGACATATCCGGCTTTTCTCACTTCCGGTTAATGGCTTGTATTGAAAGAACTACGGAATTCGATCGGAAGAAGTCTTACCCATTGGTATCCAGAATAATACAGCCATGTTTTGCCTAAAATTCACAAATATTGTCCTAATTCTGGCAGTGGAAGGAAACTGACCTTTTTAAAAATGTATCCCACAAAGAACATTCAACGTGCCAAGACTGCAAATCATGTAATCATGAGTTGTAGTCAGATCTCAGGCAGTCCTTATACCATGGCTAACAAATAAATAGAGATAGGTACGCCTAACCTGCCATTGGAAGTGTCTTCAGATAGGTATGTAGGAGACTTATCTTATTTTATCTATATATATAAAAGAAAGTCGTGTTTGTTACAACACTTATAACTCGAGAACGGCTGGACCGATTTTTATGATTTTTGTGTTTTTGGATTTGTCTTCGTCGGGAATAGCATATTATGTAGAAAAATATGATATTTGACAAATAAATAAATTTCCCCGCGGGCGACGCTGCGGGGCGCAGCTAGTTACTTATAAAGTCTCTGGTCTATTAGAGTAGTATTTACTAAAATCTTTGCACACTCTTTGCTTATTCAATCAATCAATCGATGGCCTTGAAATCCACGAAGGATGGTTTATTTATTGTTAGTTTTTTGTCACTTACCCACTACCTACTACTGGGGCCTACGGAACCCAATACTTCTTAACCTACTTTCTTATACTTACTAGAAACATTGAACATAAATATATTCATGCAAAAAATATTATTATTTTGTTGTGTTTAATGAAACGAGTTAATCCTAAAGTCTCTCGTGAGACTTGATTTTTGTGAGACGTTGGGAATGACCCAACGTCTCACAAAAATCAGAGACCTTCTTGTTATAATGTACAGAATCTATCGGCCTAAAGACAAATTTTTTGGTTTGTGGAAGGTTGGTAGTATATTCCGACTCGACCTACATCTTGACTGGAATTCTCAGCTACACTAGCTGATAACTACAATGATGTTTTTAAATAAGTTGATAATTTAGTTGTCCGGTCTTCGTCAGTGAATGTGTGTCGTCCCGCACTATCGTCTCGCCAGGCGAAAGTGCATACACCGTGCGGTGCGCCCGCCTGGAACACATTCATTAGGATTATCGAGTTTAGACCTTTCCGATGAGAATAAACCTGAATAAACCCTTTTTTATTCGCCCTAATGAGGGAATTCTAGGTTACCATTTTTGTATACATGTACAGAAATGTAGGTTAGAATGAGCTTTTTCTTTGAGCTTTTTACGTCGGTCTTCTTTGATCACACATATTTATAAACTTAAAAGCAAAATAACTTCAGCTGCATCTGTGTATTTATAGCTTCAAATAAAATATATTTTCTAGCCAATCATTCGTATTTTCAATCGAAAACTATTAAAACAGCCATAAACTTGGAACTTCATCACGACTCCGCGCCTCCAACATGCATTGCACTTATTCTAACTTTTTCTCATCGACCGCAGAGATGCGATTAGAAACCGGTTCTCTGCAGCATGCAAGGCGTTGCACTCCAAGAGAACCTTGCACCCTCCTCATTGAAACCCAAACCTTAACACCAACCTTTAAAAACCTTATTCCTTTATACAGCTGTGTCCCTGGGAGCTTAAGAAGTCTCTAGCACGCGAAACGCAACTTTGCAGTTCAGCAATAGTTTCTAATACCTACGTCCTGTGGATGCTAGGCTGTTGGAATTCTTGCTAGGGTATAACAGGTTAGCGATAAAATAAGTAGAATTCATTGACATCGACTCAGGCGCAGATACGTTGCTTAGACTGCATTAGGTGTGTTCAAGATCTATACGAGGTGCGATGTCTGGGTAATTGTTGGGTTGTTCAGCTCGGAGAAATTGGACCTAATTTATAGAAGTACGAACGAGAATCATTACTTATGTGCTCTGTAGTCGATACTCATTGACATTCTTATCCGATTGGACAATGTCCCTTTACAGTAGCAACTAGAGAATTTTTATTATAAAATTATGACATATTTAGTAACAAATATACTATCTACATATGTATTGGTAGTTTTTAATTTATATTTTAGTTTTTTTTGGCAACGCTGAAAAACACACAAACAGTAGCACAGTTCTTTTTTTACATTATTTTTGCACGTTTTATAACTACATAAAGAATATTTAGGTATTATCGAAATATATTTTATTGCATTTTATTTATTGTATTTCATATTCTATACGAAAATATTTACCATCTTTCTCGCATTCTATGACTTTCAAAACTTCCTTGAAAAGTGAGCATTCAAATTTTTTTTCCAATCGCTCGGAACCAACCTTGTACCTATAGGTAGGTACCTACTTTACTTACCACAAAAGTTATAACCTCTATTTATTTCACTAGATATAGATAATTATAAGTTTGGTATTTATTTTATTTATTTTCATTTACTGGGTTCTGAGCACAAAGCCATGGTTATTTGTCCGTTACGCTAATGAATTCAGACATTTAAAAAGTTCATATGTTCTGACATTTACGAGTCCTCTAATTAAACAACAATAATAGGGGAAACTGACCTTTCTGGTCATTAGGCTAAAGGTAAAAAGGTTAAATAGCTGAATCGTAATGGTTTTTCTAGTTATGGGTAACACGGCATTTAGAATTGAACATTATGTCATACGACAAACTAAAAGTCGGTTATGGAACCGACGCGATTTACTATATAAAAATATACAATATGATCGAACGAGCAGGGGACGAGAACTAGTAGCAATATTTTAATAACGGATATTTTCAACATAAGTAATTGTAAGGCAGGATACTCATGTTCAATGTCCTATCCGGTCCCTTCGACCGAAGATGTTTAACCACAGGTATTATCAATTTTCAATTAACTTCATAACAAGTAATGATGTTGACAAATTATTCCTATATTATTCGTAAATTATGGTTTATTACTTGACTTGACCACCTCCAATAAGAGGCCTTTCTGTCTAAATCAGATGAGGCCAAAGTGGCATGACGATTTGGTGTAGGTAATGTTTAGCCATTTCGTCTATTATAGACTATATATATAGGTATTCCCTTAGATTTAGAATTTTAGTGATTATTCGAGTTATATGGCTACAAAATAATATGTGGTCAGTCACAAAGACGTAAAACAAGCAAGAGGAGGTCAGTGGACCTTAGAGCAGGACCTTATTTGTAAACATTGCCAGCATCATCGACGAAGCAGGCATGTCGCGTACTCATCGATATACTAGGCACCAGGCACTTGATACTGCATGATATCGACTGACATAAAACAGACATATTTTGAGTAAAGTTAAAGATAATCAATACCACTCTATTTCTTGTTTGATAAAATTTGTAACCTATTTTTTATGCCTGTATTCATAGAATGCCTTACCAAACTAGGTAGTCTTGGAAGAGATAGGTTCGTAGTTAAGCCAGTTCTTACATTCATAACAAATTAGTTAAACTACGAAAGTTATTGATTTTGTTCGAATCATCGCTACGAAAAGTTTTACGTATTTTCTTCAGTATTTTTTTCTAAAAGGATTATGAAAAAAAAACTGAATGGAAAAAATGGCACTGCAATTTATTGCACCCTGAGCATCGGCAAACCTTTTTATCACCACGTATGACCCATCCAGACCAGGATAGGTCATTTATGGCGCATAAATAGCAAAATGCAATGGATGAAAACGATGTTCTTCAGACAGACGTTCTTCATAGTGTTAGCTCTTTCGAATCATATCTGTAGGTGGCTTGCAAGTCTAAAACATACACTTCTGCACCTCTTTTTGCTTGATCCACCCCTTGGCAACTCGTTTAGTAGGGTTCCTTGAGAAAACGAGTACCTATTATTACCCGTTATTTAACAACATTGTAGCAACAGTCGTTTTGTTGTAATTTTAACACGTACCTTCGAGTTAATCAAGTATTGATATAGGAATTTTTCCTTGCTATCCTGTTCTAAGTGGCTTTTAAAGTGTTTGTTCTGAGCTGATGAACGTACCCATCCAAATTTTTTGTAGAAGCTGTAATTATTGTCTATTGTAAACTTTAGAGTTTTGGAATTACTCTTACGTAGGTATAGCAGCAATTTGCCGAGTGCGCTACGTTACTCTGAAGAACGGAACACATAAATTAGAGGTATCGTGAAACATGTTCTCGGCTCTATTAGGTACCTACGAGTATCCAGTGATCACAGTGAGGTTGATTTTAGATTTTCTCCCTATTTTTAGGTCTAGCCATGACGCGTGCAACAAAAACCAGGCTACAACGACGTTTTGAACCTAAGATTGACGTTTTAGCTTCCCTCTGATCCCGAAATCACGGAACCCTGGTAGAAATCCTCTCGTAGGACCGGTTGTAAGAAATCGTGTGAAATTATAGGAACAGCTCGCGGCTAGGAGGCCTGTGACAAACCTCTTTGCTCTTATTGCCGTAGCGTGTACCTACGGCCCGGACTCTGGAAATATGTACAAGTATTACTTAGGAAAATTACAATCAAGGAATAGAAATACAATTGAAACTGTTGAGGTACAAACAGTCTAAAGGTAAGTCAGCTGATCAATGTCAATTTCAGATTACTAATATAAAAATGCTGGACAATCAACACAGCCTACAGTCCCAAGCTAAGCACAGCTTGTGTTATGGGTAGGTACTAGAAAAATGAAATGCTTAATTCGTTGTACTTACACAGATATTTTTTTATTATACACGGAAAACTCGCTAAACGAATGACTGCAGATTACAAATATTTTTGTCAAGGTGGAAATCGATTCCACAACCTCTTGAGTCGCAGGCGGACCTTCGCCCACCGCACTACATCGGTCGTCAAATTACCATAAGAATAGACAAAAACAGAGTTATTGTTATTTAGTTATTATTTATTCTTATGAAATTACTATCAAAGTACTTAGCTTATTTGTAGATGATAACAAACGATTTCGGTTTATATTTTACTAGCGACCCGCCCTGGCTTCACACGTTTTTATTATACGTATAAACCTTCCTCTTGAATCACTTTATCTATTTAAAAAAAAACCGCGTCAAAGTCCGTTGCGGAGTTTTAAAGTTTTAAGCATACATAGGGACAATCTGGGACATAGGGACAGAGAAAGCGACTTTGTTTAATACTATTTAGTGATGCGACGCGTGACCTGAGAGCTGGTGAATATCTGGCTCAGCGCATCAGCATTGCCATACAGCGTGGTAATGCAGCCAGTGTCTTGGGGACGCTTCCGACTGGTATTGACATGGATCAATTGAGCTACCTTTAGACTGTTTGCAACCGTCTGCAGTTAGCGTTTCAATTGTAAATACTAGTTGTAATTTTTATATTCCTTGCTTGTAATTTTCGTTGTTAATAAAGATTTTCATACAATGTAGTGATGATGTTGTTGTTTTATAATTTGCTTGGTTTTAAATAAGCGCGCACTCGCGTGTTTTACGCACGTATAAGTTGACGGATAAGTCAATAATCCATAGGTACCTTTAGATATTTGACTATCTGATTCATATCCAGTCCAGTACCAGTCGGAAGTCAAAGTCAAAGTCTAGTCAAAAGTTTATTTCCTTAAGACCTTACAGGACACTTGGGAACAGTTTCCAACTGGCTGCATTACCATCATCATCAACCTATATTAATCCACTGCTAGACATAAGCCTCCCCTAATGAGCGCCATAGCGCCCTGTCTTACCAGCCTTGCGAAAAATATTGAAATTGAAAAAACTATCTATCTATGTAATAATGAATTAAGTACCTATCAGTTATCTAGTACCCGTAACACAAGCTCTGTTAAGCTTGGGACTAGATGATGCTGTGTGAATTATACAGCATTATTTATTTACCATAGTGGATCGTCTACCTAAGAGACAAGCGTTGCGCGTTGAAATCTTTTGTATGGGATTAGAGATTCTCATTCAGATTTTCATTCCCAAATATAATATACCTAATTAATATGACCAATAAGTGTTTAATTTTGAGTTACTTGATTCCTACAACAGGTGGTATGATGTCGTCCTTATTGTCGATAATTTCTTGACGTTTCTTGACAAACTGATTTCTTGACAATTTCATGACGGGACACTTTTTTGAGAAATAGTCCTATATTTTTTTTAAGTTTTTTTTTTAAGCTTATTATCTGATATTATATTAATATAAGACTATACATAGATATTATTGAATAAGGAAATTGATATAGACCAGAAGTACCTATAATTAGTAAGAAAGTAAGAAAATAATTTTATTGGACTCAAAGGCAAACTAAACTCGCGATCTATATAAAAGTACAAATTAAGATTAAATTTACCCTAAAAATAAAAAGAGCCTGCTCAGTGAACCTAAGTATAGGCCACAAAGCTGGTTTTCTTTCGGGGCTTTTGGAGCGTATATAGTTATAAAAACTACAGTGGACAATCTAAAACATAAAACAGCGTTGATCTCAGTACTAGTCACTGGCTCTACTAGTCTTTTTTCTATCGTCGTCTTTATGACCTGTCCGACGCATGGCTAGTGCGTTGTCCTCAGCTTCTCACGGTACCTACTTAGCTAGTTCTTAGTTATTAATAGTTGGCTTCTAACCACCTATTAGATGGTTAGATTAATCCGGCGCTGCAACCGACCCAAGCTAAAGCAGAGGCCGTTTTGTGACTTACGGACTTAGTTATATGTTATTTTTAGCTAAATAAGTAGTATGTTGTTGGATTTGTAGAATGTTTATGTATTTAAGTGTGATGGCAAAAATATGTAGTGTAGGTCTATTTTATTCCTCTTATAAAAAATGTAGTATGAATTTATGAGAACTAGATTATTCTTATTAGAGCATACCTACTATTGAATGTCATAGTTTTGAAGTAGTATATAGTAAAGTATACCTGTATAGTACCTATCTAGAGTATAGAGGTATTTTTGTAGTTATTTTTAAGATAAGTATACATACAGATTATTTTAATTTATCTCGTAAGTTTTGAAGGTTTTAGCCAGTATTTGAAAATTTATGATTAGTTAATGCAGATAAGCGCACAAAAAAATGATTTTTCGACATTTCGTAACAAATAAACGACTGATTTGATTTAAGATTTTAGCAAATTGAGTTGATTTTTTTCGATAGGTAGTCGAAGTAACATCACCGCATTTTTGCCGCAATTTTTGTCTTTGATCACTCTTCCGGTCGCTCTTCCAAAAACGTTTCTAGAGTGCAGCTGAAGGAAAACATGAATTTTGTACAACAAATTGTTGAATGTATATATTTACTAACAACTATTTGGTTGCCCATTTTGATTTTATTTACTCTGAGTGCGTTATTGCTCGTTTCTGTGTCAGGTCACAATAAAAAAAAACTTTTTTAATTCATTTCATTTATTACATCAAATGCATTGCATTGTTAATATTCGAATAATAAATTATTGGTGTGATACATTGTTACCTTGTACAAGGAACGATTTTACAATTCACTTAATAGTTAGGTACCTTAGTGCGATACTCAAATATTAATATATACATTATATGCTTTACATAAAATACACATAAAAACATTGAATACATTTTCTAGACAGATATTGATGAAGGTTAGTGAAATTATTATAAGTATAGAATCAATAGACAAAATATAACAGCAGGCAACATTTTAACAGATTCAACAATCTAGCAGGTTGATAAATATTACAATTAAAAACCCCTTACGCAGTCGGGTAAAAATTCATGCTGTCCGCTGTTAGGAGGGGTAAAAAACTTGAATTACATAAATTCTACATTATGTCTTTCGTGAAAACACGATCGAGAAAACAGATAGCAATAAAAATAATGAAAGTGTTCTGTTTCGCACAAAACTTTAATCGAAGTCTCAAGAATCCATGAGATATTGAATGGTCCTGTAAGTCAGTTTCTGAAATAATAATGCTGGAAAACGAAACTAAAAAGAGGGATTTATTAGTAAAAAAAATAATTTGAATTTCTGCGTAGATTTTCAAAAAAAGTTTGCTCTGTCCCGCTCCTATGATCGCGAAATTATATTCGTATCTCATATCAAATATTATTTAAGGCATGACATCTTCAATCCCGATTTTTATCTACACGTCTTATTTACTTGTTTATAATATAGATTGTCGTTAGGTGATGTATCGCACTAAACTACATTCTACTATATTTTACACATCAAGAAATATTATGCAAAGAGGAATGCTTGTGATAACGTTAAATAAAATAAATGTATAGAATAAAACATAAACTTTGGTTCCTGTAAAAGCTTTGGATTCAGCGACAGGTTTAAAAGTATTGTACTGAGCAGGATGGGTAATATTTTGCATTGTAAAATATTGCACTAGAATAACGTAAAAAGTCAAATCACTGGTGCGTTTTAAATTGATGCGGGCAGTTAGAATCGTGTTCTAAGACGCAGTTTAACACGAGTTCAAGGGCAAACACAACTTAACAAAACAAAATGCATAACAACGGCTTAAACTCTGTTTTAGAAAACGACGAAAATAACACGCATTTTTATAAAAAATAGCACCAATATTTAAATATTAGCCCGCAAAATTGCCATTTATATTTTGACGAGGTGCGTTTCTGCGGGTTGGTAAATTGTTTTAAAAAACAACGATACATTTTTTGAAAAGCGACAATTTTGAATCTAGCAACACCGATGCACGATCGCCTATGATTTGGTTTACTTTACTACCTGCATTTTGGGATATTTTTCAAGATATGATTAAGTTAGATATTTAAGATTATAAAGATTAAATAGATCTGGAGCTTATCACACATTCATAGAGTAGAAAATATACAGTAAAGATACTCTCAATGTAAATAGATATGTATAGGTAAAATAATTAATTCTATGGTAACACTTTTCTACAAATGATAACTGGATAGCCAAGGTATTACATACTTTTGAGATTCGTGTCGTCGTGGTTTAGATATATTTATAAGGTTTTCAGTAACACAATATTACATTATTTTATATGTTATCAAATCTACAACAAATGGTTACGCGTAAATTAATATTATTAACAAATTACAAACAATAACATTTGTTAAAATTTACAAAACTACAACTTAACTAACGCAAACATCCATCTACAATTTATAAAAACCTAATTTTATTTGGTCTCGTTTAGTAACATGTTGAAATTAAAACTGCAACTTATGAAAACATCGGCCATTTTGAAGAAATGTGGCGCGAAAGTTGTCTATGGCGAGAATACTCGAAGACTTCTGAGTAATGTTGCCAGCACATTGGCTAAGCATTCCGCCCTCAAAGCGAGTTGTCCCTCGAGGGTGGAGTCTTGACTTTGTGCTTGCGACTTCTTTGCGTTGTGTTCGTGGATGATGCCGGCCATATCGGCCCCGGCGAGCTCTTTGAATGCAGCCGTGACGTCATGCACTCGGAGCACCAGGTTGCGTGTTTGTAAGGGCGAAGAAGTATGTCTACCGAGCGCCTGGAATTTGAACAAGGGGTGGTGAACACTCATATGTTATTATTGCACTTAAAAATCTGTTTGATGACTGTCACAGCGAATACTTTATAATAAAGGTGTCACAGTGCCGATTTCAGAAATTAAACACGAATATCTTGGCAACCAGCTGGGCTAATGGAAGGGGAGCAGTATGGTTCGGTAGATAAGTTGTGCGGATTTTTTAATCGCCATGTCGCAGTGGCCTTTCACACACCACCCTTACGCAGTCAAGGCGTATTTTTTTTGCTATGTTGCAGTGGTCTGTCGTGCACCGCCCTTACGCAGTCAAGGCGTATTTTTGCAACGAGTTTTCGTTGAGTGAAGTATAACGCCAGTTAGTAACCATGTTTTTGTTTTGGATTGCTGGATGACCAGTAACGACAATTTTGACGATTAACGTCCCTTCTAGGTGAACGAGTGTCTCATGGCTAGAATAAACATTGCGTCCGCAACGCGCCCACCAGGGATGTTCTTTATAAAGTCTGGGAGTCTCCCAGCGCGCCCACCAGCGTCCGCGACGCGCCCACCAGGGACACGGCGCACGCCGTCAGCTCCCTTCCTTTGCAAGTGGTTCCTCACCTGTGCTAGATCAGCCAGCGTCCGCAGCGGCGTAAGGCAGTCAGCGAGCGCGGGCGCGGCGGCGGCGCGGGAGTCTCCCAGCGCGCCCACCAGCGTCCGCGACGCGCCCACCAAGGACACGGCGCACGCAGTCAGCTCGCTGCGGGCCCGCTGTAATAACACTCAGGACTTAGAACGTAGCAGCTAGATAATAGTCCAGTTTACTGGTAAAACAAGTCCAGCAATACTTAGGTCTTCGCTAGATAATAGTCAGGTTATTGGTTTAACAAGTTTCCAATACTAATTGGAATCAGAAGAGAGCTAGACTTTATCCTAGGCGTATTATGTAAGCATTGAGGATTAAAAACAAAGAACGAACAATAAATGTATATAGGTACCTTAGTAGGTACCTAAGCTCAGCCGGACATTTAGTTTTTTTGATAGCAGACAATATGTTTCACGGCGATGATGGCGTATTGAAGAATTTGGAGGTGGCTTTAGAGATAGCTCTTGAGTGAGTACTAAGTATACTAATGTCAAATGCAACGCCAAATCGTAATTCTGCGTTAGCTTCGCAATGAAGTCATTTTTCTTTGGTTATTATTTGACAGTTCAGAAATAAGTAGAGTATGAACGATAACTTACTTGAAATTTGATTTCATCAATATCTTCGCCACCGCCGTGCGCGTGCTGATGCGAACACTTCTGCGCAACCTGGTGCAACCTCTGCAGCAACCCGTCCACTGCCACTTCAGTCTTACAAAGCAGATTCTCTATGGAAACATGTCCATTGTTTCCCGAGAAATCTGGGAATTTCACAGTTGGCGGGCTCGGCGGCGTCGGGATATCATCCAGATCGGGCTTCACGTCGTCTTTGAATCTAACGTGGTTCTGGACTTTCGGGGTCGGACTCGCGCTGTCGCGCCGGAAGGATTTCCTGTCCAAGGGAGGACTGAACACTTTCTGATCGTTCCCCGCCGCTCCGTTCAGAAGGTCTGGCCTGTTGCTGAACCGCCTGTTCATCTGCGGCGAACAGAGGGACAGCGCAGTGGACATCTCTTTGTTCTTGAGGATCGTGTTCTTGGTTTCGGAGCTGGAGCGGACGTGCCGGTTCTGTAAAGTCATGGAGCTATAGCTGGGCGTGGAGCGGAGCGCCTGGCACTCCTCGTCCGTCAATCTGTTCTCGATTTCGAGGTTTCTGTAAGTGTTCAAGTTTCTTTGAAAATGCGGGGAACCGATGCTAGCTAGTCTGATCTCGGGGTTTCTAACGGGAGAAGATAGCTTGGCGTTCTTCAATCGTAATACTTCGATGCTTGGTACAGGTGGCAGTGGAGGTTTTTTTGGTGGTAGTAATAAAGGTGGGGGTGGAGATAGGACTCTGTTCTCTAATCTGGGTGGCAACTGGGGTGGGTTTTGCTTGAACTGATCGTTGATATCACATACTACTTTGTAGTTTAGTTTTCTATTGGTCAACGTGCTGAAATGGCTTGTGGGGATCTCGACGGCGGTGAGTTCGTTGTTTGTGCAGGTGAACGAGTTGGACCGCGGGCGCGGAGCGGGAACGGGGGGCACCTTTGGAGGTCTCTCAGGAGGTTGTTTGATTTCAGTGCTTTTTCTTCTGGGAGGTGGTCTAATTTCACATACATCAGGCATGGAATCGGAATTCTGCATTTGGCATTCTTCTACTTTTTCGGACTCTTCACTATCATCGTCACTTTTATTTTTATCTTTTGTACAACATGAAAACATACCTTTCCTTTCTACTGTGGGATATTCTATCACATGTGCGCTGCCGTTTGCGTGCTTATCACTTCCCACGCTTCTTCTTTTACCTTTCGGAGAATCAGATTTTCCCTGTACATTTTTATCTTTATTCTTTTCTTTCAAAAGCAAACTATTTCTAGCATCACTCAGACTCTTTGACGAGAACATATTCCTAATCTCACTTACGCTCAGTGACCCTCTCACTACGTCACCGTTTGAAGTCTTTATATCACCATTTTTCTTCAGTTCTCTCTTAGCTTCAACTAGTTCTAGTAGATCTCTATCTAAAGTGGAAGAGTTGGACCCCGGAGGCGGTGGGATGATATATGATAAGATTTCTTCTGGAGTAAGCTCGATTGCAGGCGTAACTCTTACTGTAGGTGGATGAATGGTGACATTGGCGATAAATTCTTCTAATTCGATAGCATTTGGAGAGCTTGCGATATTTTCTTGTGAGTTTGCCTTTTCGTCAGCGAAAGAGGGTGGGACAGCTGGTAAAATCTGAGGCACATGTGCTACACCATCCAGTTCATCGGGGGTTTGCGGGGGAGGTATCAAAGTTAAATCTATAAGCTCGGCGTCGCCGTCCACAGCACCATCTTGGTAGTAGTATTGATAATCTGCAGTCGCTTCTTCTTTACTACTCTTTTCTCTCAGTTGATTTAAATAATCTCTTAGGTTTGATTCTTTACTATCTGTAATATTGTCGGGACTATGTAAACCGAAACTAGTTCGCGCAGCCTTGTTGGTAGGTTTGGTTAGATTTCTTCGTATGGGGCTATTTGTGGGAGTACTAAGAGAATCGTTATCACTTTCGGAATGAAGATCATTGTTCAAAGCTAAGAGAGCGTCTGTAAGGCCGCAATTGTTCAATATCGCACTGAGACCTTGTGATTGTCTGTTGGTGAGATTATAACTAGGGTTCTCTTTATTAGTTTCTGGAAGTGGTAACACACTCAGACCTTGGTTTATTGTTTCTGTTAGAAGCAAAAGTGAATCACTGTGTTTTAAAATGCCAGGTGCGTCATCCATTCGGCTTGTATTAGATTCTGTATCACTTTCTGCATGATCATGGTCTACGCTACTTTCTCTTCCTACAAAATCATCCCTGAGTATTCCTTCATGATACGCATCATCTTGATATTCTCTATTCTCAGTCAAATACTGTTCAGAGTTCTGTACAAGTTTTTGCATTTCAGCAACTCTTCTTAAAACTTCTTCATTTTTGGCCTCAACTAGTTTTGGGTTACTTGCATTCTCTAAGAGTTCCATCGACAGAACACTCTGAAGATCGAAACCCATTCCATCATCGAGATAGCACTCGTCACTAGGATCAAACAGTCTAAATTCTTCGTTCCTCTTGCACTTTTCGAAATGAATATCCTTGCCTAGTATACCGGGTTTATCATAGCCAATAAGGGGGCTAGAGTTATTGCTATGGTTCCTGTTGGCAATACTGGAGTTCATGTTCGTATCACAGGCTTTAGACTGATCTGGCGTTGAATGATATGGAGGAGGCATGCTGAAGATAGCGAAGTGTTTCTTAGTAAGGATGTTTGGATCGTCGTAGTGCAAGTAGCTCCACTTCGCCGGCACTACGTTGTGTTGAGATAGGTATGGTGGAGCTGGAAACAGAAGTAAGAAAAGATAAGAAGATTCCATGCAACATTCAATAAATGCAAACTATTGCTCGCTCCATGATTACCTATATCTTCGGTCATTGGTTCCCTTTCTAGTTCAACATTCAGTTCTTTTCCTGTAGCCAGTCGGTAATACCTGAAATAAAGAGAAAACCTCTTGTTTATAAAGTGAATTTCTTTAATGCAGACTAAAATTTACGTCCGAAGGAAGCTACTGTATTAGTTCCGACACTGCACTTAGAGGCTGTGTAGCAGCTTCAAACTAAACACCTACCCTACATCTGCCTGTCAAGCGTGGTGGTTATGGACAAACATTTCGTTAGGGAAGGTGCCTCCAGTGCATTAGACAACGTTTAGTTTTGTTTCGTTTCGCGATCGTAGCACATCAGTTGAAACCAGGGGCCTTATTGTCTAGTCTAACTCAACTGACAATCAAGATCGATTAATTTTAGTCATTTTAAACCTAGCCTGGACTTCGATCGTACCACTGGTTGTTATTTTAATTGAACTGAGAATCGATTACAAGTTAGACAATAAAGCCCCAGAGGCTGGGAAGTGAACGTTTAGTCACTGGACTTTCATACCAGAATTATTATCAAAAGTCAAAGTGCTTTATTTCCTTAAGACCTTACAGGACACTTGGACACGTCATAACATTCATTTAGAAATAGGTTGCGGGTTCGATTCCCGCCTCGGAACAAATTTGTGCACGATCTGCAGAAATTTGTTTCGTTGGCCTGGGTGTTTAATATGTATAATAAAAAATATCTATGTAGTATATTGTATTAAGTATATCAGTCATCTAGTACCCATAACACAAGCTCTGCTTAGCTTGGGGCTAGATGATGCTGTGTAGACTGTCCGGAATTATTTATTTATTTATATTTATTTATTTATAAAATAATCAAAACCAGGAAATAAAGTGCTGATTTTGATTTTTGTTCACTTCAATCTTTAAATGTAAAAGTAAAGAAGCTAACAAGAATCCTTCCATCATCAAGAAACATCCATTTAAAATGTAGAATAGAATAGAAGTAGGTACGGTACATTTATTTATAACAACAAAAAACACATTTATGAAACACATTTGGAACATAAATAAAGTTGTTATAAAAGGGTCCCACTCATAATGCTGGCTGAGGTCTCATAGGAGAGCAAGCCAGCGCTGGTCTTCCGTAAGCCTTGGGTGACAAATCTAAATCGAGCTGTTCTGCGCTGTACTGTGCTGTGCTATGTTTGGTCAACTCGCTCGTCTAATATTTTAATGAGGATACAAACTAACCATGCTGTGCTGCGCTGTGTGAGACGCTCTGTTTAAAAACGCAGTAGTCTCGAGCGAGGCGCGCTACCCGCCGTGCTGTGCCGAACTGTGCTTACTAAAATGAGCTGCATAAAATATCCATATCCACTTCTTCTTTACTTTCATCTTCATCGGATTCAACTATGTCGTAATGTTTACGTTTTTTGAAAATAAAGTCATTTTTGACGAGATAAACGACTACACTACTAAGCTAAGCAAAGCGCAGCACAGCTTGATGTTGATTGTTAAAAAAACGTAGCTTATGAAACACAGCGCAGTACAGCGCAGCATATCTCGATTTAGGTTTGTCACCCTTACCCTTGTATGTAGAGCGGCATCTCAGTGGCGTCTCGCTCGTCCATCCTAAGCGCGAGCACGCGGTCGCGGCGCAAGAACACGGCCACGTCCGCACTAGCGCCGCACTCGCGCTTCACTCGGATGCCTTCCACTTCCTCCAGCGAGGCGATCGGCTGCGGCTGGGACAGGACAACATTGTTGAAACAACTGATTTGACACATGTCGTTATTTATTTTGGAAACCCAACAAAATAATCACACAATACAAAAAACAAACATCAAAACAAATTGGACTTTGGGGGGTAAAGGTGGAATTCCCCCAAAGAGTTACAGGGGAAGATCTTTCCTGTACCGGGTCGGCCCATCTGGCCCACATACCCGGGGTCTTTCGACCGACAGTTGATGTCGGAAAGTTCTATATAGGCTAGATGTTGTAGAAACCAACGCTTGCGCGATCTAGGAATAGTGGTCACGTGATCTACTTTTTGCACTCAGAATTTTTGTTATTTCATTTTTCATTTTAGTTCAGCTCACATCATGCTAGATGTCGCTACATCACTCCCTTTCCAGACCGAAGGTCGATATAGGTTTTTGATATCAGCATATCCAGTGTCCAGCTTAGCTCGTCGTAGTCTTCAGTGAGTCGAGACTGGTGCGATGAGCAGGTTGGGGACGGGAGAGCGCTTGTCTGCGGTGAGTCGAGACGTATCCACGGTGAGTCGGGATGAAGCGCGGCGCTTGTAGTCTGCGGTGAGTCGAGACGGTCCACGGTGAGTCGGGATGAAGCGCGGTGCGGTGCTCCGGGTGAGTCTTCGGTGAGTCGAGACTGTATGCCCAGATGATGCCGCTGAGGAACTCCACGAAGCGTTATCGAGGAGGGGAGAAGCCTGCAGAACCAGGAAGTCGGGGCGGCTGCGATGGAACTGCGGAGGCTGAGGGATGATGCTGGTCCGGAACGTAAGCTTTGAGGGAGAGAGAGAGAAGAGATGAAGTTAGATTTTGCTGCTGCTGATGATGATGATGATGATCGTTGATGGCTGAAGTGCTGTGCTGGTTGTTGAAGGAATCGTGTTCAGGAATCCAGTCGTCGGGTGTCGGCAAGATTCGTCCGAGGTAGTCGACGGCTGGCACGACGGAGGTCACCAGTTTGGGGGTTAAAGGTGGAATTCCCCCAAAGAGTTACAGGAGAAGATCTTCCCTGTACCGGGTCGGCCCATCTGGCCCACATACCCGGGGTCTTTCGACCGACAGTTGATGTCGGAAAGTTCTATATAGGCTAGATGTTGTAGAAACCAACGCTTGCGCGATCTAGGAATAGTGGTCACGTGATCTACTTTTTGCACTCAGAATTTTTGTTATTTCATTTTTCATTTTAGTTCCGCTCACATCATGCTAGATGTCGCTACAGGACTTAAAAACTGTGTTTCCTTACTTATAGAGCTTCCAGCATGCACTAGGTTAAGGCAACTAAATCACAATTTATCATAGATAGGTTATTTCTTTATTGCACTATCAACATACCTATGTAACAGAGCAGCTTAATACTAATTACAATCCGCGGCCTTATCGCTAACAGCGATTTCTTCCAGTCAACCACATGGTTGATGGACAGGATTGGTTAATTATTGAAATTGACGGTGGCGCAAGCGGTGGCGTTAGTGATATGACATAACTCAATAACATAGAATAGAATGGAATGGAATAGAATAGAACCCCTGATGTCTAGGTAGTGGTAGACTAATATAGGTTGATGATGATGATATCATTATGATGTTACCACGGAATGGTTCCTGCTGGGTATCTGGCTGAGCCCGAAGCGCGGAGACACGAGCAGCACTCTCTCGGGGCGCGCGCTGCTGAAGCACTTGGCTCCGTAGCTCGGCAGCCCGCCCACGATGTCCAGGTAGTGGAGCTTGGCCTGGGAAGGAGAAAGATATATTTATATATTTATTCATACTTAACTTACAGAATGATATAATCTTCCAAAACGTCAAGCATTACTAAAATCTAAATAGTTAAGTACCTACTTAAAATTATAGAAATACTAGCAGCGCCTCACGATTTCACCAGCGGTAATTCCCGTTCCCGTGGGAATTCCAGGATAAAATATGGCCTATGTGTTATTCCAGACTATAATCTATCTCTCTGCCTAATTTTATCCATATCTGTTCAGTAGTTTTTGCGTGAAAGAGTAACATCCATCCATCCATTCTTACAAACTTTCACGTTTACAATATTAGTAGGATATCTCGTTACAGTTATGAACGCACCTGTAGCTGTGTGAGTTGCCTCTGGCTGCCCGTCATCTGCGAGTTGAGTTTGAGGAAGTGCGCGATCAGCCTCCGCAGCTCCTTCCGCTTCATGCTCTCCAGCAGCCCGCTCGGGACGAAGCGCTCCAAGCCGAACTCTCTCCTGAAACGAGGAAATTAAAAAAAGAAATAAATACATTTATTCAAAATAACTTAGGACTAAGGGAGTATAAAAAGTACATAATAATTATATCTATAGGTATGAAACAATACATGTGCCTGAACTAGGGTGGGTGCACCAGTGCCACACCAGGAACCAGTAGTACACCATTTCTACCTTCACATTAAAATATTAACCTTCTGTCAAATTTCACGCCACTTTTTTTACATTTGGTAGCACTGCTGTATTTCTATCAACCGTTTAATAAAAAATAAAAGCGGTAAATATGCCATCTATATCAGTAAAAAACGCATAATGCAAAACAAAAACCATATATACATACCATATATACCACATATTTTCGTTCTGGGCGGCCATATTAGTAAGCTGCACTTCGACGATAAGTTTTTTCAATCTCTTGAAATCAAAAAAATCTATCTATGTAATGTATTGTATTAAGTATATCAGTCATCTAGTACCCATAACACAAGCTCTGCTTAGCTTGGGGCTAGATGATGCTGTGTGGACTGTCCGGAAATATTTATTTACTTATTTATTTATTACAGTCCTGCTAAAAATATACCCTGTGTGTGACCAATCTATGCTTCAATATTGCACAATATACTCTTACAGGGGAATATACAGCCATAAAACACCATAACCTTTCATGGCTGTATATTATTGTGTCAGACCCATTAGTCTAAATAGTAGGACTCTGGTAAACTCACTCAACAGCCTTAACCGTCAGCTTAGCCGGCAGCAGGTTATTAGCCAACGCGTGCTGGTGCATATGCAGTGCCGCCAGCCTCAGAGCCACCTCGGGCTGCAGCTCGGGAGCGAACCTCTCCTGAGCCACGTCGTTGCAGCACTGTAGATACAGGTAGTCTAGCGCCGCTAGGTCTCTCTGGGCTAGTTCTGCTGCAGACGTCGGCATGAAGACTACGCGGAAGAGACAGCGCATCTTGTGAGAGCCTGGCCGAGCTGCGATCTGGAAATTATTGAAGGCATTGAGTTACTTTGAGCGGGAGAGGGAATATAATATAGTCAATTTTAATGTGAAATGACTTGTAAATGATTTTACCAATAAAATGATTATCTGACTATCTGACTATCAATCTATATATAGTATACTAGCGACACGCCCCGGCTTCGCACGGTTTTATTATACGTATAAACCTTCCTCATGAATCACTCTTTCTATTTAAAAAAACTGCATCAAAATCCGTTGCGTAGTTTTGAAGATTTAAGTGTACAAAGGGACATAGGGATATAGGGACATAGGGACAGAGAAAGCGACTTTGTTTTATACTATTTAATATGGTCAAATATAGTCATCAACATCATCATCCGCAGTCCGACTTCACGCAAAAACTGCTGAACGGATCTGGATAAAATTTGGCACAGAGATAGATTATAAGCTGGAATAAGAAATAGCCTATTTTATCCCGAAAATCCCACGGGAAAGGGAATTACGCAAGTAAAATCGCGAGTACTCCAAATACTAATCATGCGCAGACGAAGTCGCAGGCACCAGCTAGTTATACAATATAAATAAATAATGCTGGACAATCCACACAGCACCATCTAGCCCCAAAGTAAGCTACTTAAAGCTTGTGTTATTGGTACTAGATAACTGATTTATTAAATACATTTTATACTCCTCAGATAGATATTTTTTTTTAATTATGGATATAAGACACCCAGACAAAGAAACAATTTAATTCAGATCGAACTCAAATTTTTTACAAGGCAAGAATCGAACCCGCAACCTCTTGCATCACAGGCAGACTTTCGCCCATTGCGCTACTGAGGTCGTCTTAGATATAGATACATATATACATAAATATGGCTTAGATTTGATTTATGATGTTGGTAAGACTTCTCTGACATTTCATACTAAAAAACATCTACGAACGATCAAAAAAGGTGCTATCAAACTTACCCTCGCCAAAGCCTCCTTGGAGTCCAAAAGCGTCAGCTTATTCCTCCGCAGACTCTTGACGTGTTCCACCACAAGGCTGAAGTGTTCCTCCGCGGTGATACACAGCTTGTCTTTGAGGCTGGTGACGACGTCGGCGACTGTGGTCGTCGTGTCGTATTTGAAAGACTTGGTCTGTCCGTTCTCAAGGAAGACTTTCAGGACGTTCGCCATTGGTGGTAGGCAGAGATCGCCGAGGGAAAATGCTGATGGCTGAAATTATTTAATAAAGGATGATAAGTTTCATTATAGAGAGTATAAAATTTTGAGCTCCTAAATACGATTCCACACGTCGAAGACAATAAGATTTATTGTCTTCGATATAGCTCGTAGAAACAACTTTGTGGGGTGGATTATAATATAATAATGCTGGACAATCCACACAGCATCATCAAGCCCCAAGCTAAGCAGAGCTTGTATTACGGGTAGTAGATGACTTTTAAACTTAATACAATACATTACATAGATAGATACATATTTTTTATTATATTTACATAGAAGAAACCCAGAACCCCGGAACTAACTGTAGATCGTACGAACATTATTTTCAAGGTGGGAATCGACCACGCAACCTCCCGCGTCGAAGGCAGACCTTCGCCCACCGCGACATCGTCAGTCGTCAATAATGTTAGAAACACAGAATATTAGCAATATTTTCTGACAGAACTATTCATCAACTTACAGGGTACATGGGTGCTCCATTCAACTGCACGGAGTCTGCAAAGCGAACCCTCGGCGGCCTTGCCCGCAGCCTCGCTCGCTTCGCCGCAGACAGCAGTGCTGACCTCCTCATGGGGTTGCCAGTCCTCGCCGGCTGACACACCCGCAGCGTTACTTGCTCCATGCACGCTCTGACTGCCGATATGACGTGACAGAACGATTCATCAACTTACAGGGTACATGGGTGCTCCATTCAACTGCACGGAGTCTGCAAAGCGAACCCTCGGCGGCCTCGCCCGCAGCCTCGCTCGCTTCGCCGCAGACAGCAGTGCTGACCTCCTCATGGGGTTGCCAGTCCTCGCCGGCTGACACACCCGCAGCGTTACTTGCTCCATGCACGCTCTGACTGCCGATATGACGTGACAGAACGATTCATCAACTTACAGGGTACATGGGTGCTCCATTCAACTGCACGGAGTCTGCTAAGCGAACCCTCGGCGGCCTCGCCCGCAGCCGCGCTCGCTTCGCCGCAGACAGCAGTGCTGACCTCCTCATGGGGTTGCCAGTCCTCGCCGGCTGACACACCCGCAGCGTTACTTGCTCCGTGCATGCCCTGACTGCCGATATGACGTGACAGAACGATTCATCAACTTACAGGGTACATGGGTGCTCCATTCAACTGCACGGAGTCTGCTAAGCGAACCCTCGGCGGCCTCGCCCGCAGCCGCGCTCGCTTCGCCGCATACAGCAGTGCTGACCTCCTCATGGGGTTGCCAGTCCTCTCCGGCTGACACACCCGCAGCGTTACTTGCTCCGTGCATGCCCTGACTGCCGATATGACGTGACAGACCTACTCATCAACTTACAGGGTACATGGGCGCTCCATTCAACTGCACGGAGTCTGCAAAGCGAACCCTCGGCGGCCTCGCCCGCAGCCGCGCTCGCTTCGCCGCAGACAGCAGTGCTGACCTCCTCATGGGGTTGCCAGTCCTCGCGGGCTGACACACCCGCAGCGTCACCTGCTCCGTGCATGCCCTGACTGCCGATATGACGTGCTCCCTCGCTGCCAGGCTGACGTCTTCGCCGTTGACGCACAGGATCTGGTCTCCGGGCTCCAACTGGAAATATTAAGTGTGGTTTCAAAGATTGTTGCTACATTCCGTTGGTCCAGAATAATGTATTCAGTTCGAAACACACAGAAGCCGGAGGCGAAGCGGAGGCGAAGGCGTGGCGGTTTTTCCTATGGCACCGCGTCGCCACGGCCTGCGGTGTGTGTGTATAGGCTTTCATAGGATTCCATAGAATACAACTCGCACGCCTTCGCCTCCGCTCCACCTCCGGCTTCTGTGTGTTTCGAACTTTAACTGGGATATGAGTATTTTAGTATAAGGCTCTTTGATGTGATTCAATATTCCAGTTTTTGTAAAGTTAATTGTTGTTTTTTATGACTCTTTTATTGATCCACCTTGAGAACAGTATTATAAACGCAATGTTTGTTTGGATGGAACAGGCTGAAAGTTTAAAAAACGTAGCCCTGGAATAGCATTTGGGCTACTTTTCATCCCATATAAATCAGTTCCCATAACTAACGGGATAGAAATAGCCTTGAGACGTTTCGATAGATACAACGTGTGCGAAGCCGTCTAGTAGTCTAGTTTTGCAGTCTAGCGTTTAATCAAATAACAATCAAGTTTGTACCTTCCCCACACTAGGCGAGTTATCAGTAACGAAGCGCACCAGCACCGGTTTCTCGGAGCCAGCCACGAAGCCGAAGCCGAGCTCCGCGTCCCGGGACAGCACCACGTCGCGGGGCGCGGGGGGCGACTCGCAGGAACACCCCTCCGGAGCCACGTAGGTGGTGGTCTTGTTGACATGGCTGGAGGAGACAGAATAGACTTTAAGATAAAGGTAACTTTAAATAACCTTTATTCCTTCAATCACACTATCCGATGAGACGGCAGAATCTCTCTTCGATCGTGTCGCTCATTATGAAAGTGCGGTATTTTTTTTTTTTAAAACGGTCGAGCGGTTGGCCCTTATCTCACTTACTTATGAGAAGATGTGGCCTAAGATAGAGCTTTCCTAAAAAATAATAATAATAAGAATTTAATAAAAACAATATGTAACTGGCTTATATTTGCTAGTATTGCTAGTATTTTTTTACTAGCTTTCGGGTTACTCTAATACACCATGTATTTTACTTTATTGAACGTCACGGCTAGGTAACGTGAGTATGCGGTAATGCATTTGTTCTCCATTACGCCTTATGTATGCACGATATATTTTAGAGTTCTGCACCTAAAGGGTGCCAACAAGCCCAATAATTATAACCTAATAGTTTTAAATTTGACTTGTCTAAGTGCTTATTTTGTAATCCTAAGAAATAAAGATATTGATTTACTTGATTTACCCCCGCTGTCTGTCCGTCTGTCTATCCATCCGTTTGTCTGCGGGTCTCATTAAAAACTAGAATCGGATCTTTGTTGGAAATTAAAACTCCTCACTAGGAAAATCCTCTACGGGTAGTGACATTTTGGTGAAGCTTAGCTGCGTTTATTAGCTTACCTACGTTTATTAGCGAATAAAACAAAATAGACTAAAAAGAAAGATCCTTTATAAACAAAGAAAATTACAATACTTATAGAAAAAAATATAAAAACATTGTATTAAAAATAAGTCACCTACATAATTACTTTAACTTCGTGGAGGTTTATCCCTTTACGTGTTAAACTGTGGATGGAAAATAAAAGATTTTTTTTTCATGAAATTTTATTAACCCTTTTGGTAATTAGGTATCGGCCAGAGAGAAAATTACAGATAGCTATAGATCTAACCTCCCGATAAGCAAGCGGCATTAATTATAGCCATTGCATCTGCGTCGGCCTTTTCTTGAAGATGTCCACTCTCGTCGACGTAACCAGATATCTGGTAGAGAGTGTTTGTCAAGTACGAGGAACAACCATTGAAAAAAGCTTCTAAACAGTTATTTTCTCTATAACCGTACGCCCAGTACAAAACTAAATCTTGACAGTTGCAAGATATAAGGTCGTAGTTAAAATGTCCCGAGTTCTTTCCACTAAGAGTGCAATTGAGACGATTAAGAATATGCTCGTACAAGCGATCGGTTGCCGCGTCGTCACCGTTTTGTTCGTCAATCTGCTCAGCTCTTGAAATCAAGCGGTTCTCGTGATACAAACACTCTGTTGAATTGATGTACGAAGACTTTCTGTAGGAGTCGAAAGTGATAACTCCATTGTGGGTGTCCTTCCCTCCCACGACACCAACTTCGACAATCTTCTTGTTCATTATCATCATGTAATGCTCTGCCATCCTGCTGCTGGGAATCCTACAAGAGATTATATCTCCCGTGCGAAGACGACGATCTCTCATCAACGATCTGAACGACTGGTTGAGTTCACCATCCAAAGTGGCAAAAACAAATTTACCTTGAGCTGTGCTGAACATGTTGTATCCTCTGATAGTGCTTTCTTGGAAATTTCCATGAGCGATCGGCTGGTACAGATACGTCTTCAGAACTGCACCAACCCCCGCCTCGAACTTCTTGATGGCAGATGTGGGGTCGTTGCTAAAGCTGTACCGCCTTGATCTTTTTTTGCCAGGTTTCCTTCTACTCGCTCTTATATCGTCCAACTCTTTTTTGATATCCAAACCATCTTTGACCGTATGCACAACTTCAGACAAGGACGCGGAAGCTTCGGATACTTCTTTGAATCCACTCACAGCGCAAATAAATAAAGTACAAAAAACGACGAGTCCTTTCATTGTTCCGAGTTGAATAAACAATGCGTCTTCAGACGAAATTACCTATAGTTTTAAAGAGAAATGTTATCTGTCTCAGGTCAAAGATGAGTAGGTATTTCGTCGCCCATCTGGGGTAACTTTAGATACGCCTGGGTATTACCCACTTGGTAATACCCAGGCGTATCTTATTATGTTACTACCGTTGTCTGACTGTCTGTCAGAGGGCTCTATCTGATGAACTGTAAAAGGTAGACAGTTGAAACTGTCACTGTTATTTGGTTCAAGAGAAACAGCCGTGAAATCTTATAGCAAAAAAAGCCAAAAAATCACGGTCTTGTTTGGGTTTATATTATTTTTATTTGTTGTTTTAAGGGCAAGACACTGGGAATAAACCGAATACTGCTCTGAACATGTAGGAAGGTAGGTATCTAGGTACAAACGTGGATCAGTGAAATCTCGGTAAAAATAGTCTAAACCACATGACACTATTAATGCGAAAGCTAGGATGGATAGATCGACGAATGTTTATTACTTCTTGACACCAAAACTACTAAGCGGATCTGGACGAAATTTTGCATAGATGTAGGTGTTGATCTGGAATAAGACATAGCTAACAACACGAAATAACGTGCAAAGTCGGCAATGCTCACTAGTTTATTTTTAGTGAGGGAAAATCCTTAGTATAGATACGACGGTTAGGTAATCATTATCTATTGACCTAGGTATGTACCCAGGTCATAATATCCCTACTCTTCTTAATAGTTGTTTTTATCGTTGTTTTTAGGGTTCCGTAAACGCAAAACAGAATTCTAAAAGGAACTCTTTGTTGGACCTACGTCTCTCGGACGAGTTGTACCCTAATCTAAAAGTGAAGAGGACAACTCATCCAAGGTCGAATTTCGTTCGGACGAGATGTACCCTAACCTTGTCTGTTAACCATTTTCTGTGGTAGCGGTTTGAAATAACATAAAATACCGAAGTTGGTACCATTTTGGAGACGTGATTTTTATATTTTCTTAGGTAAACGCTATCTCAAGTTACTGCTGTTTATGACGGCATTTTTGCAATTTTCTAGGGAGACATTTACGCGGTCACATGCACACAAATCCTATGGCAGGGTTTCCTAAAGTGAGTTCCACGGACCCCTCAAGGGCCTGTATTAAGTCAGATATCGCTTTATGTAAGTCCGTGGAATTGTCTAAATTGTGCAATTGGTACTGTAAAAAAATTAAGAAACCCTGCTAAAGGGTATTCCGTTGATCCATTAAATTAGGGAAGAAGAAAGAGCTCAAGTAAAAGGGGAAAATCCGTAAACCGTTTATTAGTACTTAGTTAATAAACAATAAAAATAAAACCTAAAGGGTATTCCCGTTGACCTTTAATAATGAAATCTGACACTAAGCTAGGTCTTTAAATGTAACCGCCGAGAGAGTGTGACTCACACTTGGCCTTTTTTTTTATCAAAGTAGGTATTTAATCAGAAAATAAACACCAAGAGTAGTGTACTAACATATTATAGTAAGTATTGTTTTTTTCATGCGAGTGAAATTTAATTAACTTATAAAATAAACAAAATAGTTAAACTGAGTAAGTATAGAATGTGTTTTTGGGTTAATTGAGAAAAGATAGGCCAATTAAAATACCATTAAACCTTTTTGAATAAATATAAAGTTGTATGCTAAAACGTGTCCAGTTGTGATGATACCATTGTCATAATAAAATGATTGTTTTGTAATTATGTTACAAGTCTATTTAAGCTACTGTGGGTTGGTTGAATAAAAGATGGTTGTGCGATATACAGAGTCTATTAATTACACACGAAACACGGATACATAAAATGACATTTACGATAATCTATAAACCTTTAATTAGGCTATGTGTTTCCTAAGGGAGGTTGCTGGAGTGACTGAGGTGGGACACTGAGGGCTCGGCTTAGCCGCTGTAATTTGCTGAATTAACGATACGCGTTTGCGCCGCGTACTATATCTTAAACTGTGTCACCACATCAATCCTCCCCTTTTTCAAAATTTTTAACATTAAAAATTTTATCCATAAAGGTAATCTTCAATTTAAAACTTTACAATACAAAACATCTTAAAAGCTGCACAAGTCCGTGCCTTCATACACAAATTTGCTGACATCAACAATGCGCTCACGTTACGAAGTCGCATTCCTAAGTAGGTACAGTACAATCAAAGTTAATTTCAACAAACACGACAAAATACAGTCAGCCTACAAAATTACATACATGGTTTTTTGAAAAGCTTTAAAATACATTTTTCTTTTAATAAAGTTGTATAAGAATAAACAATGACAATTAAACTGTAAAAAAAATATAAGTGTTTTATTTAATATCCCTATAAAAATGTTATCTTTAAACTACATGCGTCTTTAGTTAAATTTCAATAAAATGTTCTGTTTACCTAATACATTTCTTTAGCACACATTAAGTACAGTCGGCATAATAATTTCTTTACAATCAATACACAAATTTTAACATTTAATATATACTTAAAAATCTGGATTCCCTAACGAAAAAAAAGGTAGTTATCCCCTGCCATAAAACAAAATTAACTTTAGCAACATTATTGCTAAAACCTTCAAAGGGACAACGCCTGTCTGAACACCGTACGTGGGTCCACTATCTACCCAATATAGACGTATCTACCACACGACACTGTTATAAAAAAAATAATCCAGTTTTAAGACTATAAAAGTTTACACAAATACACACAAAAAATAAAGTAAATTTAACACTCACTTAAACACTAATAATTTTGACCTTCTGAGGTGCCTGTTGCGATACACTCGGCACTGAATTTTGTAACTCTATACTTTGGGGTGATATAGTATATATCTGTCGATGCACCCATTTCTTCAGTCTCCCATAACATCTCGTACATAGGAAGTAAATTATCGAAAGTATCAATATAATCGTTAAAACAGTAAAAAATATCTTGAAATGGTTTAACTGTTCTTCAATATTAGAAACATTAGCACCTGATTGTGCTATAATAACTTGTTCTTTAACTTCTTTACTTTGATTTTTCCCCATAGTTATTATCATAACAAGATCTAAGAACCAAATGTGAATAAAATAATGATTTACTTTCCTCAAAAGATTTTTCTGCAACTACAAATATTTCGAAATAAACCAATGAACCTAATGTCAATGATCTTACGACCTAATGTACTTACAAAATCGATGATGTCTCAGCTGCCTGCAATAAGTACCTAAAAATATTAAACTGTAGATATTTACTTACCAATAATAAAAACCTTATTTATCTTACTTTAAAGTCTAAATCTGACTGGCAACTTGACACTACGGCCGCTACGAGTAGTTCGTGACGTTACCTTATCGCATGATTTGTCGGTACTCGTGGACTGGCTTGTATCTTCACTCTCGCGCTCGATGTCGCGGGTTCGATTCTCGCTACCAGATGTTCTAATAATGGCTGTAGGTAATGCCTGATTATCAGAATCATTTTCTGCTAACATATAAGCTGGTTTTACACGATCTATAGAAACGTTTGAAATTCTCTCATTTATTTGAACTTTAAATATTTTATCTGTCCTATCTAATACTTTATAAGGACCATCATAAGGTGGCTGCAAAGATTTGCGCACTGAATCATTTCTTATAAAAATAAATTGACAATCTTTTAAATCTTTATGTAAAAATATTTTCTTAGGTGATTTGTTTACTCTAGTCACAGGTTTATAACTATCTATAGTTTTTCTAATTTTATTTACGTAACTTTCAGAATCTACTTGAACATCCTGTGCTTTTTTATCATAGAATTCACCTGGTAATCTAATAGAAGTTCCGTAAGTCATTTCAGCTGCACTAACGCCTGTATCTACACGAGTCGCTGCTCTTAAGCCTAACATCACGGTTGCTAATTCATCTACCCATGAGTTGCTATTGAGGCGTGCCATAAGGGCTGATTTCAACGATCGATGCCAACGCTCTACGGCACCGTTACTTTGTGGATGGTATGGAGTAGTTCTGATTCTATTAATCCCTAAAATTGACATTAACTCTTTAAACAAATTACTTTCAAATTGTCTACCTTGATCACTAGTAAGTTTTTCAGGACAACCAAAACGTGAAATCCATCCTTCGTAAAAAACTTTCGCAACTGTATCTGCTGTAATATCTTTAGTTGGAATAGCTTCTGTCCATTTAGTACATCTGTCAATCATAGTTACACAGTATCTATAACCTTCTGAACTTGTTGGTAAAGGACCTACAATATCAATGTGAACGTGCTGAAAACGATCTGTCGTCTGAAACTGGCCTAAATCCGAAACTGTATGTTTCAAGACTTTGGATCTCTGGCATCGTACACATGATTTTGACCATAAATTAATATCTCTATTCATTCCTTTCCAGAAGTACCTATCTGTTATAAGTCTCCTTGTAGTTCTTATACCAGGATGACTCAAATTATGAATTGCGTCGAAAGCTACGCGTCTAAACTGCTCTGTAAGGTAGGGTCTTACACGTTCCGCTGACGTTTCACAAACAACGGATTTCTCGCTACCCGGTAACATAATATGTTTAAATTGTAACTTGTTATTGTTACTCGATTCTTTGAACAAATCTGCAAGCTGTTCGTCCGTTTCCTGTGCTATAGCAAGTTCTGCGAAATCAACGACTGTTGGGCAATATATTGTTTCAATTCTAGAAAGACAGTCAGCTACTAAATTATCTTTACCATTAACAAAACGAATATCTGTAGTAAATTCGCTAATGAACATGATTTGTCTTGTTCTACGAGACGTTTCTTTATCTAGACTGTTACCTACTTTACTGAATAAATAGGTTAAAGGCTTATGATCTGTCAAAACTAATAAATGTCGCCCTTCAATTAAATGACGAAAGTGAATTATCGCTAAATAAATTGCTAGTAATTCTCTATCGTATGTACTATATTTCTTTTGAGCTGCCGATAGTCGTTTCGAGAAAAATCCTAACGGTTTCCATGCCTTACCTTCACGCTGCTGTAAAGATGCACCAACACTGGTATCACTGGCATCTGTCATGAGGGTCAATGGGCTATCTATAGACGGGTGAGATAATAGAACTGCTTTTTGCAAACTTAACTTAGTTTGTTTAAATTCATCATCAGCCTTCACCGTCCAGTTAATTACCGTTTTGTCTTTGCGCTTTGAGTTATGCAAATATTTGTTCAACTCAGCTTGCTGGTCTGCTGCATGTGGAATGTGAGATCTATAAAAATTCAACATACCCAAGTATCTTCGTAATTCCTCCACGGTGGTAGGCCTCGGAAAATCAACGATGGCTTTTACCTTGTGGTCCAAGGGTCTGATTCCACTGGTCGATACCTCGTATCCTAGAAATTCAAGTTTCGTTTTACCAAAAACACATTTAGAAATGTTTATCGTTAGACCATATTCTTCAAAACGTTTAAAAACTTCCTCTAGATGTTTTCTGTGACTTTCAACATCGTCACTTGCTACAATTACATCATCAATATATGCAAAAATAAAATCTAATCCTTGTAAAACATTATTGTCCATAAACCGCTGGAAGGTCTGAGGACTATTACGTAAACCAAAAGGTAATTTACAGAATTCCCATAAGCCGAAAGGAGTAATCACGGCTGTCTTCTCAATATCAGCTTCTGCTACTGGGATGCAGTTAAAAGCTCTGTTTACATCCAACCTGCTATAAATTTTCTTACCTGCCAATACATAAGTAAAATTTTGTAACCTCGGAACTGGATATCTATCAGGTTTTGTGATCGCGTTCAGCATTCTATAATCACCATACGGCCTTATGTTCCCATCTTTCTTCGGCACTATATGTAACGGGCTAGCCCAGGCGCTCTTACTAGGCCTACAGATACCTAACTCCTGCATAATCTGAAATTCTTTTTTAGCTTTTACATACCTGTCAGGAGGTAGAGGTCTGGCCCTCGCGTGTACTGGAGCTCCCGTTGTTTCTATATGATGGAAAACACTGTGCTTGGTACCTTCCTTAAAACAAAAAGGTTTAGTTATATCCGAATATTTCTGTAGCAGATCACTATACGGGTGAGAATCCTCTATAGTTTTCACCGTTGGTTCTTTAGAACTTGTTATGCTAGCTAGTACATTCAAGTTCGTTATTTTATCTACCAATTTACGACCTGCTAAGTCAATTAACAATTTATACTTTACTAAAAAATCTGCACCTATAATGGGCTGTTTAACATCAGCTATAATGAACATCCATCTAAAATTACGTCTTAACTTTAAATCTAAGTCCATAGTATGGAGTCCGTACGTCTTAATTTCAGTCCCATTTGCTGCATACAGTTTATGATCACTTTCACTGATTTTAAAGTTTTTCTTCATATAAGTTCGAGGAAACACTGAAACGTTTGCACCACTATCGATTAAAAATCGAATACCGGATCTGTTGTCCATTACACAAAGGCGGTGATTTACTATAGGCTTGGTACAGTAGTCCGCCGTCGACTGCACCGCGTCTAGTTTTCCTGTTCCTTATTTTTCTGCTCCTTTTTACCATTCCGCTTATTCCAGTTGCAGGGTTCGATACACTTATGTGCCTTATGCTTATAGCGAAAATGGTAGGAACATAGCCAATTGGGATCACCTGGTCTCCTTCTGCTAAAACTGCGCCCCCTCGACTGCGATCGACCTCCGCGTCCGCGTCCACCATTCCGTTGATAATTATCAAAACGGGATCTGCGACCGTTTTCTAGCCTTCCAAGACGAGCATTTAATGTCTTTATCTCTGCTACAAGTCCGCTATTTTCTGTAGGCTTCTCATCATCGACGCGTGAAACTGCATTTATAGGTCTAGATGTTTCCATAACTTTATCTGCGATAGACGAAAGCGTAGACAAATCTTTAGCGTCAGCTACTGCAAGGACACTGCGTATGTTCGTCGGTAAATGATTAATCCACAGAATAGATAATGTTTGATCAGGTACCTTATTCCGGGCTAAATCCTTCATCCTGCGTAGAAGTTGTGAGGGCTTTTGATCACCAAGTTCCATTTCACCAATCAATTTCTGTATTTGACGGCATTCTGATTCTTCATAAACTTCCAGAAGGCGATTTTTAAGTGCTTCATACTTTCCAGTAGCGGGCGGATTTATCAGAATATCGGTTACTTGCGTTACGACATCTTTTCCCAACCGCGCGATAACCACATTGTACTTGGCGTCGTCGGACGAATTCTGCGGCTTCAAAATAGCTTCGGCTTGGATGAACCATAGCCTAGGCTTATCCTCCCAAAAGTCAGGTATTCTTGAAGAAACGGCAATCGCACTGACAGTTTCTTCAACCGTTTCTGTACCTGTTTTAATTTCCGCTGATTTTTCCATCTTGAAGAAAAAATGTTCCGTAGTCCGATCACAAGTTTGAGTCACTCCGTTAAAGTTTATTCACTGTAAACTCAACCCACAATATTATTTAAATCACGTCGGGGTCACCACTTTTGTAATTATGTTACAAGTCTATTTAAGCTACTGTGGGTTGGTTGAATAAAAGATGGTTGTGCGATATACAGAGTCTATTAATTACACACGAAACACGGATACATAAAATGACATTTACGATAATCTATAAACCTTTAATTAGGCTATGTGTTTCCTAAGGGAGGTTGCTGGAGTGACTGAGGTGGGACACTGAGGGCTCGGCTTAGCCGCTGTAATTTGCTGAATTAACGATACGCGTTTGCGCCGCGTACTATATCTTAAACTGTGTCACCACAATTGGATTAGCAGAATAGCATACCGTGTTTTTTTAACGACGAACAACCCCAATTATTACCCACAAAGTTCAAGATCCAAGAGATTATCACGAATTTAATAATAATCTTGAATTCTTGATAATAATCTTGAAATCTTGAAAGTAACCTTGAATTCTTATTAATAATCTTGAATTATTAATAATAATCTTGAATTATTAATAATAATCTTGAATTATTAATAATAATCTTGAATTATTAATAATAGTCTTGAATTATTAATAATAATCTTGAATTTTTAATAATAATCTTGAATTATTGATAATAACCTTGAATTATTGATTAAAATCTTGGTTTATTCTGTGAGCAAGTAGGTACAACTTACTTGATATAATAAGACTTCCCTCGGCCATCGAAGGCCTGCTCCCACCCGTACGGAAGCTCTTCATCATCAGGGGTATGGCTGCTGGCATTGCTGCCGTCCTTGGATGGAACCGGCCAGCTCTCGGCGGGGGGAAGCCAGCTAGCTGTTCTTGTTATGTGACTGGAACAAGGGAAAAGAGTTTTTAAAATATTTTCTTCGCAATAAATGAAGTAAAGAACTGACTGCCTCGTCTTCACTGCCATTCATAAATGCGTTAACAGATAGAGTATAGCTAATGAATGACTTAATGTGTACCTATATCTGGTCACTTATTAAGTTACACTAATGATTACCTACAATACCTATGTTTCTTAGCCGTGAAAAATTTAATTTAAGTAAGTATAATTTATTTGATTGTTTATCCGTATAAATAAGCTTCTGGTTTTCCAATAAATTAGTAATGTACATAAAAATGTGGATTATCTACATCATCATCAAGCCCCAAGCTAATCAGAGCGTGTTATGGGTAAGTACTAGATGGATGACGGATGTTCTTACTACAATACGTAACATTTTAAAGTATTTTTGTAGTATTTTTTATGGTAAGTACACAGAAAACACCCAGAACCATAAATCAAATATTTGTATCATCCTGTGTCTTTAAAGAATGGCGTTGATATAGACGTCTCATGGTGGCTCACTCAGTGCAAATTCAATCTGAGCACCATCTCAATCCGTTTCCTTAAGTTCGCGGGTTATACAAATACTAGAAACCTACACGAAATTGTATCAACAAGTCAACGCATTTTTCAACGCTCGCAGTGCCTTAAAATTGAAATAAATATCCCGAAGACGGCTAGAAACGATTTCCCTGTTTCGCTTTAAGTGGCTGAGATAAAGTGTTGAAAAACGTGGCTATGCATATACAGGGTGTAACACAACGTAGAGAGTAAACTTTCAAGGCTGGTTAAAATTCTAACATAGAATACAAAAAAGATAAACTAAAATTGCTCATATTTTTGTTCAGACAAAATAAAAGCCTGTTAGACTCATCATCATCATCATCATCATCAACCTATATTAGTCCACTGCTGGACATAGGCCTCCCCCAATGAGCGCCATTGCGCCCTGTCTTCAGCTTGACGCATCCAGCATCTGCCAGCAGTCTTTCGCAGATCGTCATCCCACCTGGCCGGAGGGCGTCCTACGCTACGTTTACCGAGTCGCGGTCTCCACTCAAGAACACGTTTACCCCAACGGTTGTCGGTTCTTCGCGAGATATGGCCGGCCCATTGCCACTTCAGCTTGCTAATTCTTTGAGCTATGTCGATAACTTTGGTTCTCTGTCGGATGTATTCGTTACGAATTCTATCCTTCAGAGAGACTCCGAGCATAGCTCTTTCCATAGCTCGCTGGGCGACTTTGAACTGGTGGACCAGCCCTACCGTGAGTGTCCACGTCTCTGCTCCGTAGGTCATTACGGGTAGGACGCACTGATTGAAAACTTTCGTTTTCAAACATTGCGGTATGGATGAAGAGAAGACTTGACGTAGTTTCCCAAATGCTGCCCAGCCCAGCTGGATCCTCCTCTTGGCCTCCTTCTCAAAATTGTTTTTACCTAGCTGTACAATCTGCCCAAGGTAAGTATACTCGGAAACAATTTCAAGAAGGTGACCATCAACGACTATCGGTCCCGGAACAATGTGGCCATTGATCATGACTTTGGTTTTATCCAAATTCATGCCAAGACCGATACATCGCGAGGCTGAAGCTAGGCCGTCCAGCATGTGGGTCAGCTCCTCTAGCGACTCCGCCATTACGACTATGTCATCAGCGAATCGAAGGTGTGAGATGTAATCGCCGTTTATGTTAATGCCCTTACCTTTCCAGTCCAGCGTCTTAAACATATCTTCCAATGCGCTCGTGAACAGTTTCGGGGATATGACATCCCCCTGTCTCACTCCTCTGCGCAATTGGATAGGTTTAGACTGCTGGTCCTGTACTTGGACACTCATAGTGGCAGCTTCATAGAGACACCTCAGCACTTCGATGTAACGATAGTCTACTTGGCATCGCTGTAAGGATTCCAGAACAGCCCAGGTTTCAACGGAGTCAAAGGCTTTCTCATAGTCCACAAAAGCGAGACACAGGGGCTGATTATACTCTTCGGACTTCTGTATAATCTGCCTCACTGTGTGTATGTGGTCTATGGTGCCATATCCTCCGCGGAACCCGGCCTGTTCCGGTGGCTGGAACTCGTCAAGTCTCCTGGCGAGACGATTCGTGATCACTCGTGAGAACAGCTTATAGATGTGGCTCAGGAGTGTGATGGGTCTGTAATTTTTAAGGAGAGTTTTATCACCCTTCTTAAAAAAGAGCACCACCAAACTCCTGCTCCACATCTTAGGAGTTCTCCCACTGTGGAGGACGGTATTGAAGAGGTGTTGTAGCTCCTGTATAACGGAGGCTCCTCCTGCCTTCAGAAGCTCTGAAGTTATACCGTCCTCACCGGGGGCTTTTCCATTTTTAAGCTGCCTCAAAGCTAACACGATTTCGTCTTGACTGATGTCTGGCAGTTCGTCGGTGTAGTGGCGTGTCAGGGTGGCTCTAGAATCAAGGTCGTCTCGTCGGGAACGAGGGGCATGTGCAGTGTACAGACGGCCATAAAAATCCTCTATCTCGGCTGAAATCTCCGGTTTCGACAGTACGGTCCTCCCATCGTGCGTTTTAAGCTTCGTCAGGTGGCTCCTGCCAAGCTGCTGAGTGAATACTTTGGACCCTCGGTTTCGCTCTATCGCCTCTTCAATGAGGCGTGTGTTGGAGCTCCGAAGGTCGCGCCGTACCATCTTCGCAATTCGCTTGTTCAGGTCTGACCTCTCTGCCGAAGACACTTGGGTGGTTTCCCGTCTTCTTGTCATCAGATCCAGAGTCTCATCCGAGAGTTTGGACTTCTTGCCAGTTCGCTGTTTTTTGCAGAACTTGATGCCCTCATCCCTCAACGTTTCGACCAGATTGTGTAGGCTCTCGTCAGCGTCATCAGTGGGTTCCAAGGCAACAAATCTGTTTCCGAGTAGCTGCTCGAACTTCTCGGTGCCCGCCATGATTTGGATTGGATTTGGTCGGAGCGTGGACTTCATCAGACGGTGTCTTTCAAGCTTCAAGTTGATATTCAGAGTGCCTCGGAGCATTCGGTGATCAGATCCGGTATTGAACCTGTTGATCACTGAGACATCTCTGAATATGTGCTTGCTATCCGTCATGATGAAGTCGATCTCATTTTTAGTCACAGTGTCGGGGCTTTGCCACGTCCACTTCCTTTGAGGCTGTTTCTTAAAGAAGGAGTTCATTAAGAACAGTCCCTCTTTCTCAAGGAAGTTGACAAGCATTTGCCCCCTGTGATTCCTGATTCCATAACCATGCGGGCCTATTCGGGATTCATTGCCAGTCTGGATTCCCACCTTGCCGTTAAAGTCCCCCATAACAACGTTGAAGTGAGCCTTAGTGGTGTTGTGTAAGGCTTTGGATATGTCTTCGTACATATCCTCCACTTCATCATCCGAGTGTGCCGAGGTCGGTGCGTAGACCTGAATTACCTTCATGCTATACCGCTTGGAAAGCCGAAGGATCAGGTACGCTACCCTGGTCGACACACTGGAGATTTCTTGAACGTTGCTAGAGAGGGCCTTATTGACGAGGAAACCTACTCCACCCTGGGATGTTTTATCACCCTCACGAAAGTAGAGAAGATGGCCTGAGTCTAGGGTTACGGTGTCCTCCCCCTCTCTACGGACTTCACATAACCCGAGGACATGCCATTTAATGTTCTCTAACTCCACTTCCAACTGCGCTAGATGATGGTCAAGCCTCAGAGTGCGTCCGTTAAACGTAGCCAGGGTCATTTTAGTAAGCGTGTGGTAGCCTGAATACCGGTGATTCTTAGCACCCCCTGCCCCGCCGTTACCATGGCCGCCACCATGGCCAGGAATAGCGAGGCGGCCGGGAACTAGGGGCCGTTTTTTGGCTTTACTTATCATTCAGGGGTAATGCCCATAATCCCCACGCTGGGCATGCGGGTTGGGGATCGGCATGCGGGTTGGGGATCGGCATGCGGGTTGGGAACCTGTTAGACTGCATGTGTAAAATTATCATTGATTGTTACTTGCACATTTGGAACCGTTAATTGCCTAATCTAGCAAGTTTTTTGATTTTAGTTAACTATGTACCTAAGTATCTACTCTTAATTTTTTTTAATGTTTATTTATCGAATCTAAATCATGTCTGAAGGTCCTTCTTGTTACGTTTGTTACACCCTGTATTGCCGGAACTCGAGCTTGGCTGCGTGCGACTCTGAAAACTTTGAACTTTGGACAAAATACTAGAATATAACTTCTACTCTCCCTAACTCTCTTCTTGCGAGCTAACTTTGGTAAAAATTGCCTGTGGACTCGGTGAAAACAACTTTATAGCATTGTTCAGAACTCTACTGTGATAAATTCTTGCTAACATTTCATTTTAAGTATTGTTCGTAAATAAATAAAAGTAAAAAAAAACCTTCATAGTTCCTATACCCAACTAACATTTTGGTGTCAGTTACAGGTATTATTATTACTTTTAACTGTTTAACGGAGTAATAATGATCTCAGTTGTAACTATAAACTTTATAAGGTAGTTAAAATATAAATTGAGCTCGAAAAGTGTTAGTAGTATTATACTGAACGACGTTAAACAACTTTTAGAGTTACAATAGTGCTAACTGCAACAAGTATACTTAAGATGTTATAGGTTTAACCTGTTTATAACACCCAAATCTATACAACGGTGCTCGCTGACTCTCGTTAACACTTATTGTTGTTTAGTTTTTTCCGTAAAGTGCCTTATAAGTATTTTGGTGTTATATTGATTATAAGGTGCAGACATTACTTTTAAAACAGAGTTTGTCAAGAGTATAAGTTCATTTTATGCTTAGCCGGTAGTATTGTCTTGGCTATAGTAATTGTAGTTACTTAAGACTATTAATACACTGTAAAGAGTACTAAAGACTGACAACATTCTTGACTAAAGATGTTGTATCTCGAAATGTGTAATAGAACACTTAACAAAGACATAAAGCTTTAATGTTCGACGACCGATGTGGCGCGGTGGGCGAAGGTCCGCCTGCGACGCAGGAGGTTGCGGGTTCGATTCCCGCCTCGGAACAAATTTGTGCACGATCTGCAGAAATTTGTTCCGTTGGTCTGGGTGTTTTCTATATATATAATAAAAAATATCTATCTATTTAATGTATTGTATTAAGTATATCAGTCATCTAGTACCCATAACACAAGCTCTGCTTAGCTTGGGGCTAGATGATGCTGTGTGGACTATCCGGAATTATTATTATTAATGTTCGGTCGCCATTGTTTTGGTCAATTAACTTATACAGGGTTACAGGAAAAGTCGTGCTAGATCCGTTAAGGGCGTGGAGTACCCATCATTCCTGACATATTTCACTATGAAACACCCTACCCTAAACTAAACCCTTTTCGAGATATTCGACTTTTAATTTTTTTATTGAAAATTGCCGATTTTTAGGCAATTAAATTTATTTTTGGTTGTTTTGTGTATCTTATTATTATTATTATTGCATTTTTACATGTGTAATTAGATGCTTTAGGACGTCAATCATTAAAATAGTGCATAAGTTAATTGAATAGACCGTAGTAGACAAGTGAAAGTTAAGAAATAAAAAAAAAATTAGAAAGTTTATTTTTCTCTAAGGGATATCTAAAAAAAATATTATGGCAATTCTTCGGCAGATGTTTTTAAAAATATCTACGTTTCATCAGCTATCTAACGAGGTATAATAATCTAGGGTTTTATTCAATTGCATTGAAAAAAAATTAGTTTTATAGGCGACAGTGGAGAAGAAAATTTATACTTAGCCCTAAAAAGTAAAAGTAAAACAATAGGTAAGCATGAAATGTCATTTATTAAAGGTTTTCACACAACTTTTTCTTATTCTACAGTTCATGTTCAACATGGCCGCCTCTATTTCTGATACATTGTCGCATCCTTCTACGGAGACCAGTCTTCACTACTCCAGTGGTCAACGTGGTCCTCATTTTATTTGCTGCATCCACAATCCTTTCTCTTAGGTCTTCCACAGACGAAACTGGATTCGGCTCGCTGTACACAAGACTTTTCATGCACCCCCACACATGAAAATCCATGGGGGTTAGGTCCGGACTTCTTGCTGGCCATGGCAACGGCCCACCTCGTCCTATCCATTTGTTTGGATAATTTGTGTCCAGCCAGTCTCTGACACTTCTCCTGAAATGGGCAGGGCAGCCATCGTGTTGGAACCACATGTCCCTGATCAGGTTGAGTGGCAGATCATCCAGCAAATCACTCAAGTCTGCTCTCAGGAAATTTTCGTAGCTTTCCCCATTTAAATTATCCGGTAGAAAGTAAGGTCCAATCAAATGATTGGAGATAATGCCCATCCACACATTCACGCTGAATCTTCGTTGGGACCCCTTCACTCTTTTCTTATTGGGATTCCTTAGTGCTTTTGGGGCCCAGTAATGGGCGTTGTGATAGTTAGTTATGCCATCTTTATCAAATTTGGACTCATCCGTCCACAAGATATTTCTTAGAAAATCTGGGTCTTCTACGTCAGCATTTAGCATAAATCTGCAAAAGTCCAATCTTCTCGCGGGGTCTCCTTCTTCAATAACGTGTACCGGCGTGTAATGGTATGGGTATAGGCCAGCAGTATGCACTGTAAACCACACTCTCCATTGCGAAAGTCCCAGATCACGGGCAACAATATTAGTGGAAGTAGTCGGATCCGCTCGAAAGCGTTGCACTATCTCATTGTCCTGTTCTTCGTCGTCAATTCGTGGTCTACCCATGTCTGTATTACGTCTCAAAACAGAGCCAGATTCTCGAAGTCTTCGATAAACTCTGTCAAAAACGGCCACATCCGGCACTCGACGACCGGGGTAGCGAGTTACGTATTCGTTGCGAGCTTGCGCAGATACACAATCGCAGTATCCGTAACAAATAAGCATATCAGCATATTCCTCAGGTGTGTAGGACGTCATCTTCAACACTTCCGTATCACAGGTACAAATCAGAGTCCGGTTAACAAGTATAGTAGTCACAAATCAGAAGAAATAGTCCAGAATCACAGCCAAGTCGAGAAAAAGAGCAAAACGATATCACATCTACTATGTACGAAGCACAAAAGCAGACTGACAACCAAAACAATACCCCCTGTTGTATTCCCAGCCCTAACCGGTCTCTACACATTTTTTCTTTCATTCATACCTACATAAATCGTCACTTGTCTCGCTCTCACGGTGTGTCTGAACTTGAAGGACAATAGGCGCGGGACCGTTAGAACTGCTACCTGGAGCGTCCCAACTACTTTTTTTCCACGAAATGTAATACAAACCCTAGATTGTTATACCACGTTAGATAGCTGATGAAACGTAGATATTTTTAAAAACATTTGCCGAAGAATTGCCATAATATTTTTTTAGATATCCCTTAGAGAAAAATAAACTTTCTAATTTTTTTTTTATTTCCTAACTTTCACTTTTCTACTACGGTCTATTCAATTAACTTATGCACTATTTTAATCATTGACGTCCTAAAGCATCTTATTACACATGTAAAAATGCAATAATAATAATAATAAGATACACAAAATAAACAAAAATAAATTTAGTAGCCTAAAAATCGGCACTTTTCAATAAAAAAATTAAAAGTCGAATATCTCGAAATGGGTTAAGTTTAGGGTAGGGGGTTTCATAGTGAAATAAGTCAGGAATGGTGGTTACTCCACGCTCTTAACGGATCTAGCACGATTTTTCCTGTAACCCTGTATATATTGAAAAGGTTATTCAATATTTGACTACAAAATACTTCATTATTTATGTAACTTCTGTCATTCTACTGAAACCACTTAATTTAACATGCTACTGGCTAATAAGGAAAAAAATAAAAAAATAAAAATTTGAAATTTCTTTATTATTCTTCATAATTTTTATTTAAAATCTTAATTTAATCCAGGGCGCGTTAAAATTGAGATGAGAAACATGGTATACATTTACAGTAAAATTACCGCGGCAGATTATGTTCACTTCACAATGAAAACTTTAACTCCTTAGTATTTGTATATTCTCCTCTGTCAATTCTGTTACGCCATTCACTGATAGTCACATAATTTTATTAAGTAACAAAGTTCATAGACTTCCCTTCGTAAGATACAAAATACTTGCTTGAGAATAATCTAACTAACTACTAAGCGAATAAGTGTCAAACAAGTATTTTTAATAGGTCTTGTAATATGTTAGGTGATATTTCATTCTTAACCGAAATGATTCTAACACCTATAGTATTAACCAACTCATCTACAAGACATTTATGCCGGTTAAGGTATTAGCTGAGAATGAATAAACACTCTTGTGCAGGTACTTAACACCCTTATACAGGCTTTATAACACCTTTACCTGCAAAATCGTGGGCCTCTTTCGTGGTTATATGTGAGTTAGAGCATGCTCTAACTCCATTCTTACAGGTATTTTTAACACTAAGATACTCGATTGGAACCGTTATAAGTATAATATACAGGTTATTTTAACGCCAACGTGCTAGTTGGGTAGTTATTAAGTAACTAATTACATTAAAAAAAAACAAAATGAAATTACTTTATAAATAAATAAATATTGCTAGACAATCCACACATCATCATCTTTCATTATTTATTTATTTATAATTACGTTTTAGAGATTTTTTATGTGAGATAAGACACCCGATCTTAAGTCTTAACATATTATATTGATCGAATAATGGAAGCTTGGAAGAACTATAACCTTCTTCAGGATAACTGCGATTCCCTACCACAGAGGGAGTTCGGTTTCTGTAAATCACCTTCTATTCGTCCAAAGAAAAAATGTTTAATTCAAAAAAATAATAGACCTAAACCCAACCCATTGACAAATATTCTTTCAGATCCGCTATCAGATAATGTTATTTTAGAAGTAGTCAGCTTTGAGCATTCTGCTTGTAAATTTTAATCATGACCAAATTAGGTGCCTCCTAAAATTAAGTTAAACGTCTAATCTTTGCTAAAAATGTGATGCACAGAATACGGTTTTAGCAATTTTAGCTAAGTTGAGTTGTTTAACATCTGTCATCCTAATTTTAAATCTGTCAGTCTAATTTTTAAAACACAGAATAGCATTCGTGGATTTGACGTTTCTAAATCTTAACATTAGCTAATTTTAGCTAGGTCTAAAACAAGAGAATTGACACCATTATTTGAATTTAAGGTTTATTTAAGTTAATTTAATTACCAGAGTGCCCTAACATAAACGAACTCCTTTTATAAAAAAGGCACAAATTTCGCCTAACATTATTTGTAGGTTCACAAAGATCATTGCTCTGGCAATTGTAGTAGGATATTTCTCCAAGTTCCCTCTGCACAGAGCGAATCCCCTCATTTTCTAATTTACTCGCGAAGAAATGTGTTTTGAATTCTTTAGCAATTTCCTCCCTGGAATGTTATTGCTCCATTTGTTCTGTGTAATGATATTGGTAGGTATTATTATTTTTAGAAACAGTGCCTGTTGCTTTTCGCGATCCTATTTGCTTTTCACAAATTGCTGTCAAAAGGTCAACAATTTGATTTTTTAGTTAGGTACTATCATTGTCTCGCTCTGTCTGTCCTTTTCTCACTCTTGAATACTATATAATAGGCAATATCGAAGCTATTAACTAGTTTCAATAAACAATAAATATTAGTGCACCTGTATGTAGACAAATATGTAGGTAGAACGCTTTTGGGAAATGTCCAAAAAGAGGGATGATAGACATTTCAAATGAAAAGCCATCTTAGGTAAAAATGAGGGTCGTAAAATCAGAAGATAGAAAAAGAGAAGCCGATGCCTCAGCAAGAACACCAAAGTCGCCGATCCACCAACTAGCAGAAAAAAACTGTCGGCTACATGCAATATGCATACACCCGCTCTGTCGGCGGCTCTGGTGTGTCGGCGGGTCCGGTGTGTCGAGTCAAACAAAGTATAAAGATCATCTTGAGCCTTCGCAAGGCAATGGTTGAAGCTTTGAATACCAGAAACCGATACTACACAAATACTGTATTTATTTCATTAAAGACAACAAACTGGAGGTTAAATATAAATAGTATAAGAACTGGTATTATATGGATCAGTTGAGCTACATCTAGACTGATTGTAACCGTCTGCAGTTAGCTCAATTGTTTCAATATACTAGTTTTAATTTGTTTATATTCCTGGAGTTTTCTTGTCAATTAAGATTAATATGATGAAAGTTAAAACTAATGCACTCAAAATTACAGGTAGAGACAACATGTACAAAAAGACGTACAACTACAGACCTACCTACGAAGGGTATGTACAAATAAAGGCCAAGCGAGTTGTTTACTACCTTCTGTTGTTTAAAAGGGATGTGTGTTCAGCGCTTTCCTTTTAACTCAAATATTGCGGTACCTTTGCTGACGTGTAGCGTAGTTACCTCCCTTTATCTATGTAGGTTCAGATTAACTGTGGTTATTTTGCCTTCAACTCACTTTCAGTTACGGTGTTTTAATGCTTTGTGTTAGTTAGGGTCTGTACCTGATATATCTCTGAATACTTATACTTTTCTTCTTCTTCTTCTTGACCTTATCCCATGCTAAGTGGGGTACTTACTTATACTTTTATTAACTTTTAATAGAAATAGTAATTCAACTGGATTAATTCTAACCACCTCGGGATCTATGTATACACAAATCTTTATATGCTAAAGAATCATCAAAATATGTCAACAATTGGCGAAGATATTTAGAATATACACAAAAAATACAAAAACCAAATTGAGAGGCTCCTTTTTTGTCATCGGTTGAAAAAGGGAAAAATCTGTATTGAAGTACTTTGCGTTGAGATATTTTCCGGAATATTTTCATGCTAATGTTTCCTTAGATACTGTCGTTAAAGAAAAGTTTTAAAGAATTTTTTCGTAAAATTTCATGAGCTTTTTATATTTTTTTCTCTGTTTCTGTGCTTAGGATGTCCTTGGACACGTTTGAGTGAAAACTCGACATCGGAAAGGTCATTAGGCGGACAAATTTTGATTCTAAAAGAGATTGATATAGCCTGAAAACGTTTTTGGCAGAAGAAAACATAACCTTTACGTACCTAACGTTACTCTTCAAGTTTCAGGATTTCGGTCATCAATTATTAATTTCAGTAAATAATACAATACAGAAAAGAAAAACATTAGATCTATGTAGTTTCATTTCTTAGTTCTGTAGAGACAGTTGAGCAAATCAGAATATAATAACCATCATCACTACATAGTATAAAATACAGTCGCTTTCTCTGTCCCTATGTCATTATGTCCCTTTGAACACTTAAATCTTTAAATCTACGCAACGGATTTTTATGCGGTTTTTTTGATAGATAGAGTGATTCAAGAGGAAGGTTTATACGTATAAAAAACCGTGCAAAGCCGGGGCGGGTCAAAATCGGAATTCGGATCGGAAAATATAGCTGCCAAATTATTTTACCTTCTATGGGATAAAACATTATCATCATCAACCTATATAAGTCCTCTATTGGACATAGGGCTTCCCTAATGAGCGCCATAGCGCCCTATAGGATTAAAAAATATAGTTATGCACAAACTATTTTAGATTCAACTTTTTTGAACAAAGACATCTATCTATCTAATCTAAAAGTTACATAAATTGCTATTTTTAAAACCTATAAGTAACATGACAATAAACGAAAAACATGAGGTACTTATACATATTTCTGCCTACATATAATATCTACCTATCTATCTAATGTAAGTTTTATTTCGTCAAACATTTACATGTAATAAAGGTCTAATTCCTTCAAGTGCCGTCATCATCATAATCATCAGGCCCACGTTATAAATCTCGAGAATCTCACCCAACCTCAACGACTACAAGCTTCAACAACACCCACGCAACGCGGCCTCGTCAAAAATAATCCGCATCGAGTAGAGCTACCCTTATCTCGTTAGGGAGGGTTTTTCCGACTTTTGAGATACATTGCTTTCCTTTCAAAGGATATAAAATAATCTTAGACATGCTAAGTCTTTCTTTGTATTCAAACATGTGATATAGAGGTATTAATATTTTTTAACCTTATCATAAAGTTAAGACACTATCAAACTAATATTTTGAATGCGAAAGTTTGGATGAATGGATATTTGTTACCTCTAGATACCCAAAACTAGTACTAAACTGTAACAATGTTGCCATAAATAATCTGAATCTGAACCATACTTAGGGCTAAAACTTTAATAGACGGAGGTACTTCTAGGCTTGGTATAAAATAGACTTTTTCTCATTTTACACGCTGGGAACAGCCGCGCAACCGCGGGGTACAGTTAATTATTTTTATCATATACCAATACCATATTTATACATCTTGTCCCTCTTCAGGATTCCTGGAAGAGGTCGCTCTAAGCGATATCCCGCTCAATGTCAATTCTGTATATTTTATTAAAACAGAAAACTCCGTTTAAAAGCGGGGTATGGCAACTCTATATTGCCACATATTTCCCTGTATCTTCTTCCTGGTGTAAATGTGACATTTGTCCTAACCTACCTGTATGTAGCCGAAGTCGGGCGTCTTAATAAAATGGTTAAGGTTGCGGTTACCTATCTATCACCTATCATACCATTATTTATACCTTGTTTTGAGTTATCTCTATTGTTTGTAGTTATTAGCTAAATTAAATTTATTGTTGTCTATTTCTACTTTTGTAATGTTTAATTGTTGTATTTTGTATGTGTGTGTCTGAAGTCCAAATAAAATCTGTATCTATCTTTATCTTTATCTATCAGCGTATTTTTTCATACATTTTTACCTACGCGAAACTAAATGTGACAAAGGTACGCAGTTTCAACGACTCATCCAAATTGCTATTTTTAGAGCACCCTAGAGTGTCTAGATAAATCTAATTTGGGATTGAAGTAACTGTTTACAAAAAAACATGCTATCTTTCTGTTAATAAATAACATCTAACTATTTAGGGAAGCTGAAGACGGGCGCTATGGCGCTCATTAGGCCTACGTCCAGCAGTGGACTAATATGGGCTGATGATGATGATTTAGGGGAAAAGGAGTCGCAAATAGTTACCTACCTAATACCTACCAAAATTTTAACAGACTTTTTTACTGAGATTTGCCATTGCAGTTGTTGATAGATAGTTTATTTATGCACGACAAAATACCTAACAAAATGCCAGTATCATTATGTGGCTATACAACTGTCATAGATAAGCGATTATCAGAATAGGGACCCGGAATAAAAGACCAGAGAATTTCCTCATTCCTTCAAAGTCCGCAAACATTCACAGAACACTTGGATCGCAGAATATTAGTTTTAAATACTTTCACAGATATTCAATTAGGAGCCATGTCGCTCCAAGCTAGGGTTCCGCATAAATCAATACGAACAGAAGTAAGAACCCGCAAAGGAAGTACTTTGTACGATTGGAATTTGATCTTAGGGGCTAGTATGTGTTAGCACAATACCAAATCAAAAATGTTATTGTTTTAGAGTTATAATTTTTCTGATTGTTGTAAATAGTGGTATATACAACGATTCACTCAAACGACGGAAATGTGGTTAATAGTCGCAAAAGCAATGAGAAAAAGCAGCAGAAGAGTGCGTATTGAGACGCTGTCATACTAAGAAAAGTTTTTTGTATCGTGAATAGACATTAGTTTGACCACAATCTCACATGATATGGTTAGGAGCAAGTGCCCGATTGTCACGAAGGCTTTACTCACGTCTTGAAGGGATCATAAATAAATAAAAATAATCTAGTTCAGGGACGTAGATCCTCTCTCTACGGTAGGGGCATTAAATGAAGAAACGAAAACTGTTAGAATTTATGTAACTTATACTAAGGGCCCTGACACGATTGTACGGAATGTTTTTTATGAGGTATTTCCTCGGAGTTTTTATAGTTCGGTGAACTTCGGTGGATAGTGATATAATATTTGTGATTGGTGATATTTTTATTGAAGGGGTGCCATTACCGAGGGATGAATGGAAAATAAACGTACCGTATATGTGATAGGTAGGTAGCTACTAGGTTCAGCGGCTTTGCTCGCTTTTTAAATTATTTATTAAATTAGTCTGTCTCTTTCCGGGATATTATCTATCTCCCAGACTTCGTCGTAAATAGATTACATGCAGACAAATCAAGACAAAGCTTTACTCATGAAGATAATGTAATTTGACATCCATCGACACAAACTTTCACGTTTATAATATTAGTAAGAATTTTAGTTAAATAGTTATATTATAATTACATTTGTTTGGGACCACATAAAAATACACACAGAGAAATCCAACAAATAAACAAAAAGTTTTTCACTTCAACCAAAAAATAATTAAATTATTAGGTGAAATTTAGGTGCTAAAGAAAAAAAATCTTTTTTTAAATATAGTGTAACTTCCTATATTTTACACTGTAATTTAGTCTAATGATGGATAGAGAAATCTACAATTGTGAATTCCACGTCCCTTCCTAAAGAGTCATTACTTTCCCAAGGAAGTGGCATTAACATCGGAGTCAGTCAGACAAACCTTGCTTGCATTCAGAGTAGCTCTTACTTTTCTCGGCTATTAGTATTCAAAGGCACTGCCGTAACTAATTAATTTTATTGGACGCTTATGTTTTACTTTTAAGTTCTTTTTTATTTGTTAACTGACTTCAAGGAGGATGTTCTCAATACGAATGACAAAATGAAATCTCAAATCGACTGTGGGTATAAGTTATGTAAAAAGCGGCAAGCTGAAGACGCTATGGCTCTCATTAGGGGAGGCCTATGTCCAGCAGTGGACTAATATAGGCTGATGACGATGTTATGTAAAGAACTTTTTCTAGGTGAATCGATTTTGATGATTATTATTTTATATATGCGTATTCTATTGATTTCGAGTACATTGATGATGTTCTTAATTTTGCTTTGAAGAATTTGAAGTCGGTTAAAGATTTTTAAATGAAGCCAAATTTAATTTTTTCCCGACTTTTTAGGGTTCCATATAGCAAACAAAGAAATGCTGATGCGCTGCGCCATTATTTAGATTTCTGCGACTGAGCCAGATACTCAAAAGCTCTCAGAACACATCATCATTTTCATCATAAGCCTATATTAGTCAACTGCTGGACATAGGCCTCCCCTAATGACCGCCACAGCGCCCTGTCTTCAGCTTGCCGCATCCAGCATCTGCCAGCAGTTTTTCGCAGATCGTCATCACACCTGGCCGGAGGGCGTCCTAAACTACGTCACGTTCTCAAGACACGTGTCGCTTCAAATAACATAACTGGCTACATTTTATCAATGAAAAGCGAGTCTAAAATAAAATAACCGGTGACATATTGAATGCCTTCGTAACTCCGGTCATTCGTGGCCAATCGCCGCCCGCTCTCGGCGGAACGACTTCCGTTAGACTGTTACAACGTACGGACTTTTATTAAGATCTATGGCGACCGTTCGCAAAGATGAGATTTATTTTTAATAAAACCCGACCAAGTGCAAGTCTGACTTGCTCACGAAAGGTACGGAATCGTATCAATAAAAAACGGCAAAAATACCATGTTTGTTGTATGGGAGCCCCCTTAAAATGTACTTTATTCTTTGTTGTTATAGCTGCAACAGAAGTATGTACATAATTATGTGAAATTTGGGTACGGAACTCTTAAAATTAAATATTTGAATTCTAATTTCTTTCCATTCCTTAAATGTAATTTCCTTAAGTTTTGTCAAAATATGCAAAATTATAAGGAAATTATCAAACGAAACTAAAAAGAAAATTCACCTAAAGCTGTTTTTTTCACAGATTCAGCTGAAGCCATATCAAACAATAACACAACACCTGTTTTCGCCAACTCATAAAACAATAAACCCGTAACTTTTCACATCAAACGCCTCCAAATCACGTGAAAAGTTTAAACAACTCTCAAGCCTTTGAACTGCCGTTACACGCAATCGCACAACTTTTCGAATCCCAGCAGTACCGTACCTAATTGTCACATGTCCGTCCAATTTGGACCAATCGGACGAGTTGGTTAATTCTACCCATGGGCAGGTAAGGGTTAATATGGGTGACTAGGTGAAAAGATGTAAAATGTTAGATTTACTGCGGTATTAGGTTCTACTTTCTAGGCTAGGGAATAAGTTTTGTGTAACGTCGGTAATACTTATTACTTATATTATAATCCGTAATAATATTATAACCCTTACTAATTACCTATTATAAGCGCAAAAGTTTGTATGTATGGATGTTTGTTACACTTTTACGTAACAACTTCATCAGGCTGAAATTTAGAATAGACGTAGTTCTAGCCCTGGAATAAAAGAAAGGCTACTTTTCATCTCGTAAATCAGTTCCCATGGGATAGAAATTAAGGTTAAACTCGCCTTTGTACATGTCCATTATTTGTAAACTTATGTATTATCTTGTGTGTGTGCAATAAAGAATAAAGAGATAGAAATAGCATTGAGACGTGTCCATAGAAACAACTAGTGCAAAGAAGCGGGCAGATAGGTTATTGATACTTGAAAATTATGTACGAAATTTAATAATATCTAAACATTTTGTCGTTTTCGATGGGAATTGAACCCGCACCCTTCCCTCAGTACGGAAATGCGCTACCAATGCAATGGCGCTACGACGTCAAGTACATATCCAAGTCGAAAAAAAAATACTTCTTAGAAAAAACCTTGATTGTGAGGGTCACACACTTTAATAACAAAACTATAATATAATGTAATTCCGTGCAATGCTTCCGAAATTCTGAAATAAAACTAAGGCTTTGAAGTGCAGCCTTAGTTTTATTTCACTAGGTTTATCAGGAGTTACATAGAATTGCAGTGGAAAGCACCGAACAATAGGCTTACGAACATTGTTCTCTCGGAGATTAACGCGGGCTTAAACCCGAGCTCAAACTCAGCTTAAGCTATGTTTTTGTACGTGTGTTTATCACCCATGTGCAGACTTTTATAAATTAAACATTATCCTTTTCAGGATTTGCCTCTTTGTGGAAAGGTTTGAATGTAATTTTTCAGAAGAGATTATAAGATTTTAGGAATATTCAGCTTGAGGGTACTTTCTAAACAACTGAAGTGTTGGAAACTAACGAATAGGTACTTTATCTGAAACATTTATAGTAACTTCCTGCTACTTTTGATACCTATGTTAAACTTTTCATCAAGCAACCCTTATGTGTTATACAACTAAATATGTAGTATTATAAAAAGGTTGCGAGTTACAAAGGTTACCAAATCGCATGTATCCAAACTTCCTAACCCCTAAAATGTTCACCAAGTTTAAAACAATTATTACAAAATAAAACCCTGATCAAATCCGGCCTGGATATTGACCGTAATTTACAACCCTATTAACTGACCGTGTTAATAAGTGTTACTGTAAGTCCGGAAATCTTTTACCAGAACCGGATATGGAGCAAATGGCCTGGAACTGGCCGATACCCGTCGTGTGGACACCCTAAACGAGTAATCGAAGAGGAGCTTTAGGGTTGCCATAAGCGAGTCACTTCTGAAACCAACGAGTAATTTTTCTTGCTAAGCTAAACAGAGCTGATGTTATCTGTAACTACTAGTTTACTGATAGAGATAATCAGAAAAAAGTATATAAGTAAATATAAAATTATAAATATAAGAAGGATAGTATTTTAATAAAAAATTAAAAGTCTAATCAAGAAGCGCAAATATGAAGGTCTCGAAAGAGCTAAGACTCTTTCGAGACCTTCATATTTGCGCTTTTCTTTATAATATTGTTGGCAACAGTTAACTGTTTCAATCATAAATACTAGTCAAGATATGATTTGTTTTACTGTAATTTTCTTTGTTAAAACAACTAACAATGTCTCGTTCAAGTGAGTCGAGCTAAGTTAAGAGTAGTTCGAACTTCCATTAAGGTTACTCGGAATCCGTAACTGCAAGTTTTAATACAATTTATTTGAGCCCGGATACATCTCAGTGGTAACTTTTCAAATGAATGAAATAGGTTTATAAAGTAAATCTTTCCTGCTAAGTTTTCTAACAAAATAAAAAGTTGAAATTTCTCCACTCGAGAAAATTTTGTAAGGTAATTTCGTGTGGAGGATTTTTTTATCATCAAGCATACCAAAAGTAACTTTGGGCATTCGCATAAACCTTACATATTTCTATACAACCATTCATCCCCTATTTTTATTTAACCCCCCTAAGGTTAAATTTTTTTAATTTTTTTGAATGTTTTAGATATTTATGTGTTATCAAAAGCCCAAAAAAATAAGTTACAAGCTTCTAGCTACAAAAAATACGAAACTTGCATGCAAACTTTCATCCTCTATCTATATATCAACAATTTTTTCGCCTTAAAAATAGCGTATGTCCTTTCTCAGGCAAGAATGGGATATTCTATTATACCAGATTTCATTTTAATCGGTTCTGTAGTTTAGACGTAAAAGCTTAACAGACAGACAGTTACTTCCGCATTCATAAAAAATTAAGTAGAGATTTTAGGTCATGTTATTTGAAACGCACTCACTAAGTCAGGCATATATTTTCATACTTCAAAATAATGTTACCTTCCATTCAGCCGGCTCAACTAGATAGAAAAATACTCGCAAACGCATACACATTCCGGATAAAAGTATTCCTCTAAAAATTCTACCCAGCTGCCAGATAAAATTCCGCGTGAAACGAGAAATCAATAGTGAGTTATAGCCTATTGCCACCGCGTTCACACAATTAACTAGTGGCAGTAGGTACGAGTAACCAATTCAGTCACGTATGCATGTATGGAGCTGGTTACTTTGGTTCCGGGCAATCCGGGCTTCCGGAATTCCGGATTACAGGCTGCGTGATGAATTCTCTGGAGGGATAACTTTGTTACGAGGCGCTTTTATCCGGTTACAACTGATGACGAAAATTGGTTAATATTTGATAGCATTTGTTTCACTGCGCATTAATAATCTGGTGGTTAAGCTACATTTGAGCACAATCTGTGTGCCATTTTATTCTTTATGAAATTGTCTTCAGCTTGTATATTAAAATAAAATAGTGTCCTAGGTCAGTAAGATTATTAAAAGTATTTTTTTGGATTGCACTTGGTCCGTGGATCTTACACGTTTAAAGTCACGCGTTGAAACTTTACGTCAGAATTACGTCGTCAGCAAAGGTTGTTGAATCAAGTAAACATCAACCTTACTGCATAACATTAAATACTTAACTTACCACGCATCAATCAGTCACTAGCGGAATTTAATATGTCCGATATTTGACCATTAGGACTTTCATGAATGATGAAACGCAACATGTGTCATTTCAATGGGGAAAATTCACTTTTAATTATCACAGGATTTAAGCTTTTAATGTTCAAAACTACGCGGAAAACTCAACCGTAAGCAATAAAACTTAGAGCGGAAAATCATCTGCCGGTAAGAAACATAATAAATATGTCGTTAATCAGATGACAGTTCAATTTTCATCGTATTTTGAACTCAAGTGACGTTGCACTTTTCGTTGTGATTGTACTTTTAGTTTTGTTGGTGGGGGGGGGGGGGGGACGATATTTGGACAGGTTTTTTACCACCTGCTATTAAAACGAGGGATTTTCTTTTGTGTAAAATGTGTCACTCTGTCTTGATGCCATTGTGATAGTGAAGCGATCAGTAAGCAGAATAGTGGCCCTGATTAAAACTTGTACAAAATTTAGATACAGCAACTTCAGAAAAACTTAATCAATCTAACCTTTACGATTGTTCCAATAATTTAGGTTTTAAGTTACTTTATTTCTGATAGTGATGTACCTACATTTTTATTGTTTTATGGTATTGCGTGTTACAGAAATCTAAATAACTAAACTTCGAGTACTTATACAGTTCTATCCGTAGTAGCTCGCTGACCTTGGAACTGGTGGACCCTACTGTACCAGGTTAGGGTCAAATGCCAATAAAACACAGATATTAATTATAGACACGCGTCTGTCGTCCGCACCGCCCGCAAGGCGAATGGCTGCGCTAGCTAGTGCATCCGACACGCCCGTGACGTTTAATACTCAGAATACTACATCTACCTTTTACAATGAATAAACAAAATGTTTTTTGTAACTTTTCTACAATAATTATTACAACTAAGATCAGACAGATAGTTAAATATTATTTGGAAAATGCTAAACCTGTAAATGTAATTTACATAATATGTTCTAACAAGTTTTAGGTTGGTTACAACCACACCTACCATACCTACTGTTAGGTACAATTTTAATTAACAAGATACTGTGCTTCATTAATCTATATGATCTATATGATCCGTATTTTGTTTAGTGAAACTTATATCACATCTCCAACTATTTCTTTAAAAAAGAAATGACTTACTTATAATTTAATAAATTTGAAAGGGATACTTTATTACAACCATTTACCTAACTACTTAATCCAAACCGCAATGGATAAATCTGTTTTGAACCATTTATTTGTCATCGTTTTGATCACCGGTCCTTATCTGTGCAATCTTCCCATATGTTTTCTTCGACTTTACCTCGCGAAATACTGACAATCGTTGAGATAAACGTGTTCTTGAGTGGAGACCGCGACTTGGCAAACGTATTGTAGGACGCCCTCCGCCCACGCGGAATGACGAACTGTGGAAGACTGCTGGCAGATGCTGGATGCGGCAAGTTGAAGACAGGGCGCTATGGCGCTCATTAGGGGAGGCCTATGTCCAATAGTGGTCTAATATAGGCTGATGATGATGATGAGTGTTTCTTCGTAGTTGTTCTCGTGTAAGTATCTTCCAGTTATTTTTCAGTTTCTAATCTAGGTATATCATATCCCATCTTGTAGACGACTGTGTGTAGTAATTGGATAGAGGTTTGATAGAGGACGCAGTATGTTTTCTTTAGTGAGGGCTTCTCATTATGTAGACTTTTTGAACCTTGTTAGATTCTGTTACTTATCTCTTTCTAGATGCATATTAATTTTTGTCCTTAGTTTCCTGAACAGCAAATTCTATATATATTTAGGAATAGTTATATATTTATATTTTCTTGAAAGAATCTTGAATCTTTTATTCTTTATTAGGTACAAAGTAAAAGTAGTAGTTCTATACAAAGAAACAGTGTAATTCCGAACTCTTTGTAAAATAGTAAAAACTATCTGTGTAGGTGAACTGTTAAAAGTATATTTGATAATCTATAGGAACATACCAAGAAATAGTCAAATACCGAACTCTTTACAAATTAGTTCAAACTACCTGCGTATTTGAACTGTTGACATCAACATCAGATGATAATTCAACTGTTAGGCTACCCTCCTGTATGGCTACCACCTGGTGTGTCTAACCGAGAAAATATTTCTCTAAGCAAATTTATAGCAAGTACCTATATGAATTTTGTATGGTCATATAATAGTTTTAAATTTTTTGTGTGGCGTTTTAACAGCCTTCCATACCCAGCAAATTTTGAATGCCTGGGTACATCAGCTCAAGGCTGAACTGAAAGAGTTGGCCTTCTCATTGCATAGGTACCACAGGTTTGGTGTGAATACCAGATTACGACCTTAACAAATATCATGATACTGAGTTCTGCATCATTGTCGATTTTCAGTAACCACGGCTGTGTATGTTTCCACGCAGCCGAGCTTTTGATTTTAAATTTTTATGGTACTTTAATAAAATATGTGGATCCCACGCAAACGTTAGCATTAATGGTCCCTAACATTTTGTGCTGTTGCAAATAATTTAGGTACAATTATTAGCCATTCCCAGTGATTATTTTTGACACTAATCCGTGTCTTTCTCAGTCGCTTCTCTTTTTTCAGATAGAATTGTGCATCATTAAACCATAATAAAGGTTGTTGTTGATGCTCACCCTCATTTTATACTTAATACATATTGTATTAAAATACATCTGTTTTATATCGGTAGGTATACATCGGTCGGAATTCGACATTCAACTTTCAATTGTAGATTATTAGGTACATATTTACTAACCCATTCACTGCCCAGCCTCTGCAGTTTTACCCCCAGGGACGCGGCAATGAAAATAGTAACTTTAAATGAATTTATTTGTTCAATTTCACAATTAATTAATGTAATATTATTTTATTTTCTTTTATGTAATTTATTTGTTTTCTCATGTAATTTACTCATTTACTTTAGCTTAGTTCAGTTCAGAATATTCGGTAGTCGAACAAAATAATATACCTATGTTTACAGAAACGAAACTTTTCCATCTCGTTATTGTAGCTGTTTTAATTACAAAAATGATTTATTTGAAGTACTATTCAAAAGTATTTAACCTAAAATGGTCATTATTTTTGTAGTCTATTTAGGAAATGCAGCTAAATAATCAGCGATGGGAGGCAACTTCTAGGTCTGTCCTCCAGAATACTTGCTAGCTGGACGCCTTTTTGACACATGAAATTTTCCATGTTCTAAATAAGTAAATATCATTCTTTTTTTTTATAAATATCTTTCATTATTATCTTTTTAAACAAATTATGGTTGTATTGCTTGAATTGGTATTAAATTTATTTATTCAATTAAATATTCAGTACATTTATTTTAGCCTTATTTCACCAGTACCCAATTTAGAACTTATACGAAAGAATACTTTTAAACCCTTTGACATTTGTAAGTACTCTTTTGACCATTATTAAGTACCATATTACGTACATAATACGTATTGTACTATATTTCTTCTCACTACGAATTAAGTAGATAATTTGTTTTGTCTTGGTGAAAAATAACTATAGATGCATACACCTACATCTACTTTTTGCAAACCTCACGATCCAAAAGATTGATCCTTTATGAAGCTTCTGATATCTTAGTATAGAGCTAGCTCGCTCATGTGCAAAAGCGTTACCCTCTTCGCGAGAGGTGTTGTATGTCTGTTGCATTAAATATAAATATACCTTTAAGGGTCTTCATTTTCTTGGCACAATCCAAAGATTTAATTGATGTTATACTTGTGACCATATTTGTACTATATGTACCAATGAAATTTATTTTTGGGAGATAGATACCGTTTCGACCGTTTTTATCGAATCTACCTCTTATTCTATAGTTTTGTTCTTGGCAATCCAAAGATTTTATTAATGTTGACACTTGTACTATTTTGGTACAATCTGTACTAATTACATTTTTTTTTTGGTAGGTACCGTTTCGGTTTTCAACGAAACTACCTCTTAACCTATAGTTTAGTTCTTGGCAATCCAAGGTTTTATTAATGTTGACACTTGTACCATCTGTACTGATAACAATTATTATTATATTTAAATAATGATAACAATTATTTTTGGTGGGAAGGTACCGTTTCGATTTTACCGAAACTACCTCTTAATCTCGTCAGATTACTTAACTACTTTAGATCTTGACAATTCAAGAATTTCATTAATGTTGATACTTGTACCATTTTTGTACTATCTGTACTAATTAACAATTATGTTTTGTTGGTAGGTACCGTTTCGATTTTCACCGAAACTACCTCTTAATACTTTTGATCTTGGAAATCCATTTTTTTTTTAATCTTGAAAATTGTTAACTATCTGTGCCAATGACAAATATTTTGGTAGGTACCGTTTCGATTTACACCAAAACTACCTCTTAATCTAGCCTGCCATGCAGCAGAGCAATACTTCTTGGGGACTCATCCGATTGGTATCGATTACGGATCAGTTGAGCTACCTCTAGATTGTTCGTAACAATCTGCAGCTGGCCCAACCGATCTAATTGTTCAAGTTTATTACTTCCCCTTAATTATAATTATCTTTGCTTATAAAGTATAACATCTATTTACCATCTGTTAGCTAATTCGATAACTAACCACATTATATCATTTACCATTATTTAGTACTAATTTGATCAAAACAGACTAAACTGCCATGGAACTTTTAATTTCTTTGTAATTTGAATTAGATTTTTTAAATAGTTCAAGTATTATATTATTAATGCATTTCAAAAACTTTATAAATATACAAACTATTGGAAAGTCTTTAGCTTTGTTTACTCTATTCTAACAATCTATTGATATCTAAATATTATGAGCTTTTTTCTTCTCAAATAAACAATTTATAAGTACAAGTCTCAGATCCAATCTGTTTACTTGTCAACTTGTCGTTAATTACATTATTTCTCAGAGAATAATATATTATCCATTCACATAAAGAGAATGTTTATTATGTTTACTTAGTACCAAATGTACTTTTTAAACTAATTCGCTACTGTAAGCCACATGTATTTGATTGCTAGAACGGTCAATAAATTTTGGATCCGTTCAATTTTATCGAACTTATACTTACTGGGTACCATAAATAATTTAATTTTTTTTGGTGAAAATCTTTATGTACCTCTACTATATCTGTCTGATATGCAAATATTTATTAGTAGGTACCGTTCGTTTAAACTACCTGTTATCAGATCTTATCATAATAGGTTTTTTAGGTACCGTTCATTAGAACTACCTCTTGTCAGATCATATCTTTGTGGGTTTTTAGGTACCGTTCGTTAGAACTACCTCTTGTCTTATCATTGTGGGTTTTTAGGTACCAACCAACTTCCGTCACCCAACTGAGTCACAAACAGATTTGCAATATTTATACTTGGGGAAGTCCTCAGAACCTCAGAAAGCATAACTAACTACATATATCTAAACTTAATTACTTAGGTACTGATATTAGCGTTCCAGAACTTTTTCTTTTTAACAATGTAGGTAGGTGATCATCTTTTCGTTAGACCTACTCAAATTTGCTAACAAAGTAATTTTGTATCTTTCTAACCTATTTGAGGGTAGTTATAACTTTCGCCAGAATGGCACGGCGAATAATGTATTTGTTGTTTATCAACTATGGTATTTATGTAGGCACAGGGTTTACAGTTTATCAAGGTAGGCGAATCATCGAGCATGTAATCATTACTACGATGCGATTATTTACCAGCATTTGTTTGCAACTCAGATTAGGCCGTCAGTTGATTTACCAATTGCTTATTTGGAATTACTGGCACTTACCTCTTATTTTTTAGTCACTGGCAGGGTCGCCACTTGTACCAGGTTAGGGTCAAATGCCAATAAAACACAGATATTAATTATAGACACGCGTCTGTCGTCCGCACCGCCCGCAAGGCGAATGGCTGCGCTAGCTAGTGCATCCGACACGCCCGTGACGTTTAATACTCAGAATACTACACCTACGAGTTCACATACCTACCCTACACATAATGATAATACTCACATAGTCTAGGTATTGATGAAGGCGTACCTAAGTTTAATCAGTGGAATACCTAACATAGCTGTGGGCATAAAGCGACCCACAATATCACCGCTACGCAAGCCTGCGAATACCGGTCGGTAGGTATTTAATGCTACTTTGGTTAGACTTGGCTTAATGTGTACATAGAATTGTATCTATCTGGCTCTTTTAATGGACTTTCTGTTTTTTATCTATTTTATGTTTCAAAATAACAGTAATAATTTAAAAAATACAAAAACTTTACTCAAAATATCGCGTTTCATTTCTTTCAAATTTTTAATTTCTTCAAATTTCTAACAAAGTAACTTTCAGATTTGGAACCGGTCAGGCTTGTGGCACAAGGTTTTCCAGGTCACTCGGGTCGGGTCTTGGATCGGGTCTTGGATAGACACTACTCAATACTCATGAGACTCTGAGTTGACCATTAGGATAGGCGCGTAACATGGGCATTCGAAGTGTTATTTAAAAACGCATAACAAAAGAATTAGGTGAATTAGGTATTTGTGAAACTTTGGGATAACTTGGTTGGTTCGCATAGTTTAAAGCTCAGCCATGATATTTTTCCGAGACCGTTCAAACTTATGTATGAGAACTTTTAATCTCATTCGAGCTGAAAACTTTTAAGCTTCGTTCGTACAGAATCCGCCCGGCATCGGCATTGAAAGCATTTATTAGTGAACTGAGCTAAATTAGTCAAATCAAATTCAAAACACAAAGACGACATTTAAATCCACGTACAACTCCGAAACTTTGCCAAGTTCGTCGCGAGCCCGAACTGTCTCGTATAATTGAAATTTGATGTTTGTTGTCGAAATTAATTGTTTATTTGTCGAATTAAATCCGGTCGGAATCGGATTAGTCGGTCGATTGCTGGTTCCTCCCTCAGGGGTTTATTTGGAACTGATTGATAAATAAAAGTACGTACATTATATGTACAAATGTTTTTTATAAACCTTGTTACATTTTAGGCATTATGATCTCATTCGAACACAAAAACATTATACAATCCATAGCGAAATAATCCCAACCATCCTCTTTTTTTAGTATGTACTTAATTTTTTTTGTTCTAAATAAAGTAGGTTTTTTGCGAAATACATGTGCTACATATTACATATGTGTTCTATATTGTTTATAGAATCAACGTTTTAATGCAAAATTACAAAATAAAACTTATATCTATGATGAATTCAAAAGTAAAATACTTACTTAACAAAACATCATAACAATTAACAGTCAAATTAATAATTAATATAATGCCAGGTCATAGTAATCATACATTACTACAATAATTTAAAGGTATTTTAGACATTAATAAAGTTATATTGTCATTATTATCACTACATATTAAAAAACAAAGTCGCTTTCTCTGCCCCATATCCCCTATGTATGCTTAAATGTTTAAAACTAATACGCAACGGATTTTGATGCGGTTTTTTTTAATAGATAGAGTGATTCAAGAGAAAGGTTTATACGTGTTACAAAACCGTGCAATCCGAGGCGGGTCGCTAGTAAGTTATATTTTTTATATTTAAATTTAATTTTCTGTCATTCATAAAATTAGGGGAACTCAATTTAATGACTCTCTTTAAAAGGGTTATTTCCGACGTCTAGGCCCTTTAATGTAATTACATTGGCGTCTTCATTGGGGTATCCAATCGGGTAATTTGGAGACCCAATGAAATTGTGCGTCTCGATGAAGGAACGACAAATACATTGTTAGGTCCTACGCTTTATCGAGTTCTTCGGACTATAAATTGAATTCGGTTGTTATTTTCTACGAGGAAATTGGTCAAAAATAAAATTAGCAAGAGTCGATTTTCAAATATAATGTATCAGTTGATCTACCTCGTTTATTTGCTCAACTGTTTCAATTGTAAATAAGTACTAGTAAGTACCTACTTGTTTTTTCTTCATTTGCCAAAAAGGCGGGGAAATTAGAGGGCCCGAGTCGGGTTATGTTTTGTAAGCGAAATCTTCTATTTCGATCAACAAATTACCATTAAAAGTCTCCACACACTGAAGCCGGAGGCGGAGTGGAGGCGAAGGCGTGCCGGTTTTTCCTATGGCACCGCTTCGTCACTGCCTGCGGTATATGTGTAGGCTTTCATATGATTCAATAGAATACAAATCTCACGCCTACGCCTCCGCTCCGCCTCCGGCTTCAGTGTGTGGGGACCATCAACGAGGCTATATACTGCCAGCATTCTGGGCACTATGCGTTCTGGTGACGGCTTCGATTTTTAGGAAATAGATGTAAGTGTTATTTGCTATGCTGCTATGTTATGCTAGCTGTTATTTGTCGTTTTGTTTTTTATTAAAAATAATGTTCGCGGTAAAGACGTATTATATAAAATGGAATGAAAATGATTTATTAGACGATACGACACACTACACATATTGAAATAAAAACTACTAACTATAACTAATTTACAATAAACATGCAATAAAAAATTGTTTTCTTTTGAGCTACGGATTCCTCAAAAAAAAACTTATGTCTCAATCATCCATCATCAAAACAGCTCACACACGCCCGCCCATAGCTGGACATAGACCTCTTCCGACGTGTCTAAACTCCTGAAGATCCTGATGGATGGAGACGCTCCATTCAGACTCCCTGCGACTCTTCAATGACGTCTGTCCATCAAGTAGATGCTCTCCCAACACTCTGTTTCCGTGACGTTGGTATTGGTATTGGTTGATGTACTCTTATGTCCGCTCTGGACTCTGTTTGGTCCACTACGCGTGGGTTTTACTAGAATAGCTATCCTAACTCCGTCCAGAAGCGCATAATCTTTCTGGGATCTTCGCAGGCTTCGCGGAGTGACCTCGGAAAGTTGAGGATTTCTGTTCGTTGTGCTGTTAATCCCTTGCATTCTAGGAATACGTGGACATCTGTTTCGTCGTCGCTGAGACATCATCTGCGGATAGGGCTCGTGAGCCGTCTCTTCCGACGTTACATTAGACCAAGAATTTCAAGAATTTCTCCATTTTGCTGTATTTAGCCTTGAGGAAAGTTGGTTTGTTTACGCTAAATAATGAAGCGTTTTGCTTTAATTATATCTGATACAATTTAACGTTAAAATCACAATAATCTGAGTTAAAATAACGTTCTCGTAAAACTTCAGTAATGCCTGGAGCTAAACCATCCGTGGAACTGAAACTTTCCTTTTGGAAGAAAATCAAAGTAAAAGCTTTTCAAGTGAGTACGCCTAAGTAATATTATAAAATAACAGATATTATTGTAACTTTAATTTGTATTTCAGTTTTTAAATTTAAATCCAATGAAGTTTTTTGATATTTGATTTTTTTTACAAACTTCTAAATCTAAATTTATACCTATCAATGATGAACGAGCATGACCCATATATTCAATACCATAACATCATACTAAAACCATTTCAATGACCTGATCCATATCAATACCAATTCAATTATTTCTTTTATTTTATGTACTTTAGTAGGTACCTATGATGGTTTTTTTTTCATGAAATAATAAAAAACAAAATTATACAATAAAATATAATACAAAAAGATATAACACAGCACAAAATAACATAACTAGAGTCAAATGATGGAAATTAAGCATATTGTCAGAAAATCTTATCTATGTATGTAAGTACAGTTTTAAATCTAAGTTCTGTCTAATCCGAGAAGTGGAGGAAAGGTGAGGTAAAAGCTTTTTATCAACTAAAAGGCTACCTTTATCGGATGAATCAACGAAGCGATGTTGCAACCCGCTTTTAGCATTCCTTGTGAGCTTTCAGCTTTCATTTGATTATATTTTTATGTAGGTAGGTGAGGATTCCTAACTTTTGTAGCTATGCTTATAAAATTCTCTAGTTGTTGAAAGGTGAGTGAATGTAGACTGAATAACAAAATACCGACATAGTATTAATTATAATTCTGGAGTATTACTATTTGACCCTAATTTTCTAAGAACAGTATAAACTTTAAAAACAATATTAAAAAGTGGTAAATTGTGAAACAGCGCTAGCAAAATCGGAATCCAGTATTTTGTCTAAGCTATTTTTTTTTTAAATAGATTGCTGTTGGTATTTCTTAAGGGAGGCCTATGTCCAGCTGTGGACGAATATGGGCTAATGATGATGATGGTGTCTAATATAAATAAATATAAAAAGTAAATAAGTAAGTAAAAGGCAGTAAATATTTAAATTTTTTTAGTCTACCTATTTAATAAAACTAATTAAAAACAGGTTTTTAGTTTTTGTAAAAAACATTATAAAGCGCGTTTTCAAAGCGCGCGTTTCACAACGCCTTGTGTTCATAATTTACCGGGTAGATAAGCTCTGAACTAGGTTACTGAAAGCAGTATGAACTTTCCCGAGATGTGGACTTTGTACAGCCTCCGTAATTTACTTTCTGGCGTAGGAATACGCGGTTTCATCTTTTGAGAGCCGTCTGTGTGTACGGGCCATTATGTTCTGTGCACGGTTTTTCTTTGCTTTTTATATTTGCGCGTTATTTGTCTAGAATTAGGTACACTAATGGACTAGGTCACAAACTTTTGAATGATATTCTTATCCTCGATAAGCACCGCAAGACAAATGGTAAGATCTGCGAATATTTGCTCTAAGTAGTCATTTGCTTTTTGAGCTTTATATTATGAGCAAATCAATATTGTGCTAAGCTATTGTTGGGGATACCTTTTTAGATTTCTATAGCAGGCAAAACAAACATTCTATTAAAGATGATACCTAAGTGATAAAACAAGCTAGTAGTTTCTTTTTCACTTCTTTTTCTTCAAAAAAGTGAAGAGGAAATCAAAATTCAGTAAGTAGGTATTAACTTATTTCTTATTTAATAATCATTCATAGTATAATGCCAGAAACATACTTGCGTGTCGCGGTGTGTCGGGGCGCGCCAGAAGCATATCGGTTTCATACATTTAGTATGGTTAGGGACATACTTGTATGGCGTGTCGTGTCGCAGACTGCTAGCCGCCGATTGCGCCAGAGCGGTGGTGGGGGTTATGTCGCGACACGTAAATATGTTTCCGCCATAAGAGTTGACTTCTGCTTATTCTAAAAAGTAGCAGTAAAAAGGGTCCGATGGCGAATTGCCACTAACTCATTCTGTAAGCCT